>OZ038494.1:36336729-36664229 GCA_964036315.1 Acanthosepion esculentum | reverse complement strand
AAGTTAAAACTTATTACTATAGATATGAACTTAAAAATATATATATCTGCAAGGAAATAATCACGCGTGTGCACAGACACACACACACATTTTGCAAAATTGATAGGAAATGAAACGCTGTTATTTACTATAGTAAATAACATGTTGAAAAGCTTAGTTTGTTAAAAACTAACCAGAATTCACAGTTATTCACAGGTTAGTTGGAAGTGAAAATGAGGTCATGTACGAAAAGTGCAAAAACACCAAATGAAATATAATTATATTCTGTCTGACAATTGTATATAAATATAAGCAAGATGTTGTGTGTCTGGACGTTCACAGATATTTTATTGAAGGTAACTGGTAATCTATTTTCATGCTTTTTGGTGACATCCCGGAATCAATATTTTTTCAAAGATGAAGTGCTTTTGAAAAACGACAATGCAATCATTCGGATTTTTTGCTCGGCTTCTTTTTAGTAAATATTTGTTTTTATTTATTTCATGTTTTGGATTCAATATTGACACTTTCATAAATATGAGGCGAAAATCGTTATTAATCAGAAGACTTTTAGTCAGATTCAATGAATATATTTTAAAAAACTTCCTGGTTATACGGTAGTCGATGTGTGGGGATGATGGCGTAAGAGGAAAACTCGAAAGAAAACATAACCTCAGAAATATAAGACATTTTTCCAATCATGTGCTAAGTAGATATTTATTCTAATATCGAGTTTAAAGAATTCGGTTGATTGCTTTATTTTGAAAGTCAAATTCATGAATTATATTTTTAACAATACTTGTTTCATATTCTCTGTAAAGCACACGATAAGACAAGTAAAATTCAAATTCACTTTTAAGTTAAATAGAAAACAAACAATAATAAATATCAATCACGGATTATATGAATTCTCGATGGGCGAAGGTAAGTATAATAGCATTTTGATAAGTAATAAATTATAGCAATTATTTTATTTCAAGTTAAAACAAACTTGTCTCCTCTTCATGGCATAAACTTGAAGAAATGGTCCAAGAAGGAATTATTAACCCTTTTATACACTGTGATTATTTTGGACGTAGGCGATAACTTTTTAGATCTTAGTAATTTTTCACTCTTTATCAGCCCCCTTTTCCTTGCTTTGCTACTTATTTTACTTTGCTTCTTTTGACTTCAATCTGTCATGCAAGAGTTAAAGTCTCTAAGATATTCTCTTTCCTCTATAATGGGCACAGAAACCTCAACTGATTGTAAGTATCACTTTCTTTGTTTCTTTGGTACTTTAAAACTCCTTCGTTGCTCTCAAGTACTGTTCAGAGTATTCTCATTCGCCGACAGAATAAAATTTGGTTGCTTCGAGTCTCTTCGTCTGCGAAAATTATCCAGTATTCACTGCCATATGGATTAGATATTACATCACTGAACACATTTTGAAAGATTTCTTGAATATACTTTAATCACCCACGAAAAAATACGCACTGAAATGTTTATAACCGATACAGAATTCATAAATTAAACGTTATTTTCCATTTCTCAAATTTTCTTAAACGAATTTAAATTCAGTTATTCTGCAAGTGACAATCGTAATTTTCTGCATCGATATCTGGAAATTCATTTTCGTCTTTTGATTATTCCAATGTTATGTTCATTTTTACTTTGTTCTTGATTGAACAAAGCAAAACAAGTTTCTATAGATGAACAAAGAGAAGGCCAAGAAAGATAAATGGTGAAGAGAAGAAGGTTAGATTTGGAATTTCCTCATTCTTCGTATTAAAATAGAGGATGGGAAATGCGACATTGAAAGCTAAACGCACATTTGACTAATGAAAGTCACATTCTAAAAGCGAAGCAAATTGCTGAGAAACAAAAATTCGTTAGAAACAAAGAAAAGAGTGCTGGATTGCTATGTGATATCCATCCATATGGCTGTGAATACTGGACAATCTCCCCACAGATGGAACAGAAATATAGTTCTACAGAAGGATACTGAGAACGGACGGAGCGAGGAAGTCTTAAAGAAAATAGCAACAAAAAGAACACTTATATTTAGAATCAGGAAGAGACAGCTGAAATTCCTCGGGCATGAGGAAGGATGGCTTGGAAAAACTTAACCCTCAAAGGGCATATTGATGGCAAGAGAGATAGGGGAAGACAGTGAACCACTTACCTGATGAACTTGTGTAAACAGATGGTGAAACAGAAATCTTAGCAAAGGGAGAAAAACTGCTAAGAGCCACAAGGAAGTTGTGAAGAGCCACGATCGCCTATGTCCCGAAGGGACGCGGCACAAAGAAGAAGAAGCGGTGAGGAGTAAAAGAAGAAAAAAATCATGTTTCCTATTTTGTATGCAATAAATTTGAAGATGGAATGTGTTCTTTCATTCCAAATTTTGTAATTTTTTTTAAAGGAGCGTTTGGTGAACATTGAATATTTAATCAGTTGTCCTAAATAAATGGGGAGTAGTTAACGGGATACAGCATCTTAGTAAAATTCGAGAGCAGTCCGAGAAGAGCAACCTGAAAAGATAGCAGACTGATGCAATGTATAGTTTTATTTCTTAAAGAACAGACGAACTAAGTTTTTGACTGCTATTTTATTTCCTCTTCCCCGCTAGGCAAT
This sequence comes from Acanthosepion esculentum, assembly GCA_964036315.1. Classification (NCBI taxonomy): domain Eukaryota; kingdom Metazoa; phylum Mollusca; class Cephalopoda; order Sepiida; family Sepiidae; genus Acanthosepion; species Acanthosepion esculentum. The sequence continues at coordinate 36,661,634 of OZ038494.1, read as the reverse complement.
TTCTGATTTGGCTATTTATTTCGATGAAATTAATTGGAACGGGAGAAGCTTACAAATTCATCTGTTTGCATTAAACATGGTAATTTTATTCATTGATTTCGTGTAAGGAAAAGTGTCGATTTTTTTGTCTAATTTTATATGACAAAAACGAAAAATAATTACAATAAAACGGAAATATAAAATTTACTGTAAAATAAATTTCAAAGCAATTTTTGCCAACTATTAAAAAAAAATTAAAATCTACATTTTAAATATTTCCAAACTGACAATTTAATCTCCATATTTTTATCCAATTTTATTTTCTTCGCATTTTTTCTTGAGTCGTATTTACTTTAGCCTGTCAAGAGAATTTTGTCCTGTTTTTAATATATGAATATCTACATTAATAGATAAAATAAAAGACAAAGCTTTTCACAGATTCGTGAATGAATGCCTACAGTATTTATCTAACGCAATTATACTGTTAAATCTAAGGAGCCCAACTAATACCCGTAAATGTAAGATTAGTGATAGAGAATATTAGCAAGTATTGGAGCGGAAACAAGTAGATAAAAATAATTTTCCCTGGTATTATGACAGTGATAAATCATACACATGAAAGCCGGACATCCTCCGCGGAGATAGGAAAGAAGAAAAGAATTGTTGCTGAAAATTAGAAATTGACTTAACAATTATAGTCACTGAATGATCGATTTTTGTTTAATTTCTTGTGATTAAAATGTTTAAACTTTTGCTGAAATTGTAAGATAAAATGATTTGTAAATATATTTGGATATTCAGAAATTATTAGGAAATCACTAATGTGTAATATTTAAATTGCAATATGTGTACAAGTGTAAGAGTTGAAAAATCATATGTGCATAAATTAAAATAGAATGTAAATTTACCTACTTTTGACCTATTTTGACATATTGGTGTGCCAGATAAAAATGACAAAACTTCTGATTGAAAACATTTTCCACGGTATCTTATTTAAGTATAATAACAAGAACCGATGGCATTATAGAGGCCACGTGAAAATAATTAAAGACAAGGCCATTCTACAAATTTTAGAAAACGGAATAATATAACCAAATATCATAGTTGGTTGCTATACAGCTAAAAAAAACAAAAGAAAAAAAACTGATTAAAAAAACAACTTTTAGATTACAGATCACTAATGTGTGAGTAGCAAACATAGTTATCGTTGCAGAAAGTGGAAACGCCGAGTTCCAGTTCTGGCACAATCTGTTGCGTCCACCTATTCCAAATGCCTATAATAAAGACAAGCATCCATTTCTTGTCCCTCCAGCCATAAGTTAAATAGCAGGGCAACCTTTACTAGCAGTAAGTCTAGAACAACAACTCAGAATTTCAAACCGTAGAGAACAGAACGGGAAACCACTCAACTGTCTTAAAAAGTCATAACAATTCAAAGATAACGAAGAAAAGAATGTGTGGAGAGATATGTTTTTCTAATTCCTGAAGGAGTATGACATTAAAAAACAAAAAGAAACAAAACAGTCTAAAGGTACTTCACATCTGATAGACGATTTCCCCGGACACAAAGCGATGTTCTTTATTTACTAAACTGAATATTAATTCTGGAATTCTGATGAGTTTAAAATTGCTATTTCATGACATAATGACCTTTCCCATTTTAATGAGATCTCATTTGGCTTTAAGAATGCATTTATCGTATTCTTTGTGACCACTCACATCATAGCAGCAGAAATAGCTCACGGGAAATAAAAATATACTTCACAGGAAATAATTATACAGAGATAACACTAAAGGCATTTTAAATTGTACATTTATATCATACAATTTATTTATCTTTTTAGTGTACTGATGTGACTATTTTTGGTTACGAATGTTTCATGATTGCATGTGATAAAAGGGAGAAGTCACACGCAATGTCACAGAGAGAGAAGTTAGGACACGTGTCGCCTGTCTAAAGGCTCGTAGGGAAGAGATTGAGTTCAAAGTTTCTGTCGGATGTTCGTATTTCCGGCAGGAAGTGCTTTTATTGCATGATGGGAGGATTTTTATTATTTTTATTTAATTTGTATTATACAACGCTTTTATATTATTTTATTTATAATATTCATTGTTATTATGATGTTATATTTTATTTTTATTCATTTATAATAATAATCACATCACAACAAAATTAGAGGAGCTAATACTATTTAAAGTATAAATAGTCATTATTTTGTGTATTTTTCTTTTTAAATGGACTTTTTTCCCTCACGGGGCGTGTAGTTGTGTGTGTGTGTGTTCGTTTTTTTAATGGCTGTATTTGTTGAGGTGGTTGTTTTGAGTGTTCAGTAGTTTGTTTCGGTTTGTTCAGGGGTTAAATTCTTTTTGATGTTTCTTGCTGCCGTTTTGAAGTGTGACTGGTTTTAACCTCTTAATGGAGACCTTGGGGTGTTTTCTTAAGGAATTTTCTGTGATAATGTATTTCTCCTGAATGGTGTCGTGTCCAGAGTAAGGATAATTGCTTAGCTGAGTGTAACGGTTCTTCATAAAGGAGTGATATGTTCAGCTTAGTCATCCTTCATAAAATGGCTTAATGCTTTTTTAGAACTGTTATGTTCTATTGGAAGATAGAATTAGTTTCCAGTGACAGTGATAGGTACATTTCTTTATCGTTTATCCAGTTCGTTTTTCTAGCCACCCCGACAACGTCTTTTGGCGGGATGCTCGTATTTTTGGCAGGAACAACTTTTTGTTGTATTCTGGGAGAAATAATTTTTATTTTTTATTTAATCTATGTCATACAAGGTTTTACTGTTTTATTTTATTTATAATATTTATTATTATTATTATTATTTATTTATAATAATAATGTCCCTACAATTCCAAGGCTTAATGCATACATCGTATACGAATCAGGTTTTTGATTATATGACTATAATTTAAAAATGACGTTAAAATATCAGTTTTTAGGCTTAAGTATCACATGCATAGATTTTAAATTACCTAATAAAGAAGTGACTTCAGTAGGAGAAAGTACTGATGATCAGATTATAATAACCAGCTACTTGTGTGAAACAAGTTAAACGTTTTCTACGATGCTGCAGCCGATTGATTCCAGTTTTTTATTTCTGTGACGCTGACATTGATTAAACTCATAGCTGAATACGGTCACTTGAAATCGATTCAAGTATCCCTGAAATACCGGTTACATGCATGTTGTATTTACACAATCTTTTGGATTCTTTGACGAGCTGCAATTCCTCCATTTGAGGATGGAATATAAGCTCTTGAGAGTTTATTTTCCTTGTTTTTGAAGAAGGGCAGTCGAAATGTCCGTATTCAACAACCGTGAAACAAAAGTGTGTAGATCTGTCACGCACCTAAGTTAGTTTTGCTTTAAAATATGTTAATTCCACTTTTCAACACTAGGTTGAGTGATGACTTTGGCCTAGATGCATGTTCATGGGAGTGTCATCAGTTGTTGACCATGGTTTCTGGGTCTAATCCTTCTAGTTATCCTGTGCTACTACACTTTACCCTTGTAAATATGTCCTTTCAGTTAGACTAGTCAATGAAGCGTCTTATAGAGCTTTATGTTAAAGTCATTCTCGAAATCTCCAAGACTCATTTTAGTTTTCGTCCCACTTTTCATTTTGAAACGATAGCTCTTCTTCATCCCGAACCTACTGTTCGTTATTTTATTCCCTATGACCAAATTTAGTGAACGTGTCCTTTATTTTTAGTAAAAAGGAGTCGCGTTTAATATCTCTCTCCATGAAAAAATAATCACTCTTGGAACTGGAATTATGAGAAATATATAATCGTTCATTTTACATTGTTTCAAAACACTGAATGATTTCAATTCTTCTTTTGCTATATTCCTCAGCATATATCTTATACAATAGTGTATAAAACGTGGAGTTTTGGATACTAAAGAAAAATGATATCATGCTGCATGGAAAGATAGACGGAGAAGGTTTTTTTTAAAAATATATTCAGAATAGATGTAATGGAAATGTAATGTAAATGCGGCTAGTTTAAAAAAATAGCTTTGCTATTTGCTGATCCAATTTCGATTTGTTGTTAGTATGTTAATTAATGATAATGAACCAAATTTGTTTGTATTATGACGAGATTAATCAGGAATACATGGACGTTAATATTAATATGAAAACAAATAAGTGTAAAAATCTGTGAACCACAGCAAAGAGAAAAACATACTTTTGAATGAGTATTGCCAGGAAACCATGTTTTTTTCGGTATACCGTCATTGTGCGTTTCTCATGAACATACATTTTTCTCCTTACTTTCCAGTCTGTGCAATAGTGAATCGTTTAATTATTATGAATCATTCTGTTCCTTAACTTTTCGTATTACCTTATTTCTTGCTCTACGTTTTCACACTTCTAATCACTGGTATAGTAAACACTCTTTATGTTTTGAAAGTAGTGTTGTATAACGCACCAGTAAGTGGTTAAATAAATAAAATGATATATGTCTAAAAATTGAGAAACCTGTAACAGTTGCATATAGGAAGAGGGGGCTTTAAAATGCTATTGAAGATCTGAGCATTCAGTGCTTTACTTACACATTCTATACTGTTGCAACGTAGATCTAAACGTTTTTCATCAGCCCCTTTATTAAAATTAACCGAATTCATGACTAGAAAAGAAGTCAATAGAATAATTTTATAAATAGCATAGCGAAAACGAACATATAAAATGAAAGATACTAATACGTCAAAAGTATAACTAAAGGATAAATAAGAATATTTTAGTTTGTAATGTTATCCGTCCGGAAGCAGCGACTGTGTATGGAAAGTATTCTTTATATTTAATCTAGTAAACTCTTAATAATATTAAAATGTTACGCCGATTAAGTTTGCCAATAGTAATTTATTTGGAAAATCGGATAAAATGAATCTAACTTAGTGGAGCAGGAAAAATGGTAACTGCTGAAGACGAGGTATTCGAAAAGATGCGTTTTTGATAATGCTTCAAAGGAAAGATGGTATTAAATTGATTGAACTTTGGTCACTACATTGTTTTTTTTTTTTTTTAAACAGGCTTTCCTTTTTATTTGACCTTTTACTCTGGGTATTCTTATCCTTCGCATTTCTCTTCATTTATTCGGCTTCATCTTGCTTATAATCAGTTTCTCATACATTCCCATTCTCCTATCTTCTCTTCCCCTTTCTTTTTCATTTCATCGTTAACAATTCTTAGTTTTCTACCTTTCCTCCATTTCCTTCATTCTAAGTTTATTCATCCGTCATGTAATTCCATTTTATTTTTGCCATTATGATACATATAGTCTTTATTCCAATATGAGGAAAAGACAATGTAATTAGTATTTTTTACTGTCAAGGCTTTTAAATATTCCATGGATAATGTGGGATAATTAAAAAAAAATAACAGTAAAAATAAAATTGGCAAAAAACTCAATGGCATAGGTTAGGTTTAAAATTTAGATGGACTGGACGTAAAAGTCCAATTTAAATCTTGAGCATCTGTGCATCTTTAACGTTTTGATATAAACTGTGCTTTGCTCTATCTTCTCATTTTGTATATAGACTTCATTTTACCGATAAAACAAACCGTTATATTGCCTTTAAAGGTTCTTTTCTGAATGAAACAAATTACAACACAGTTTTCCGTTTTATATATGTGTAGATGACTGTACACATACACATAGTCATTAAATACTTAATTACATACTCATATACATGTGTGAGAGTGTAGATATATATATATATTTGTAGGATTAGATTAACATTTTCATCAAGGCACATTTATGGCGTATCAAGTAATGGATGTAGGAGCTTGTGAGTGTATATATGCATATATACCAATATATTTGTTCGGGAATAATGGCCGATTTTATTATACATCATTTTAAACATGTTGCAATAAATAGAAATTATTTCTTTCATGTTCATGCAGATCAGTAAGAATTATTTATTACATTATTCCTTCCCAAATAATAATTTGTATAGTTCATGGCTCGAGGCTAAAAATGTAAACTGACGCTTAATTTACTTGCATCGTTGAATCCAGACTTTACGTAACATTAATCAAGCGTAGAGTGCTTCTTTAGCAAGTGACATTCCAGAGGAAATATAAGTCTCGAAGATGATAAAAGATTCCCTTTCAATGTTGCAAGTAAGCGAATGAAAGAGTAAAAAAAACTTCAATGAATGGTACAAAAATTGTCACAAAATGTTTAAATTCTAAAATAAAATGACAGAAAATTTTAAACAAATTGGAAAAGTAAACATGACAGGAGGATATCAAAAATAAAAAAAAACGTAGTTTTAAAATATGCTGAAACTAGCTGTTGCTGTGAAAGAGAGATAATGAATTTCTTGAAAGTAAGCTGCGATGAAAAGTGGATCCTGTATCCAGAAGTAATTTTCCCAATGGCTTGATCATGATAAGGCAATATATACGTGTGTACATATATATATATATATATATATATATATATATATATATATATATATATATATATACCCGTAGATAATTATTATAATTATTGTATGGTAGACTACGACAAGTATTAGCCACTATCTTTTTCTATATGCTGTTTCTCTTCAGTGTGTATCTTTTCATATGTTTTTTTAACCTTTATAACTATTAGTTTTTTTTACTATCCCTTCTACTTCGTGTCATGGCATTCATTTACACAAGCTCGTTCGGTAGTTCATTGGCTGTCTCCATCTGCCACTCTTGCCTTCGATCTGACCTGTGAGTGTAAATTTTGCAAGCCGTCTTTCCTCATTATGTGTCTGAGATGTTTCAACTCACTCTTTCTGATTCCATTATAAGTACCGTTTTTGTTTTAATTTCTTTAAAATCTCCTCGTTTCTTACCCACTCTATCCATGGTATTCTTAGCATCTTTCTGTAGAACTACACCTCTTCATGTCTTCTTTAAATCTGTGAAGAAATTGTTCAGAATTCAGTGCCACAAAGGAGAATTGATATTACATAGCAGTTCAGCACTCTTTTCTTTGTTTCTAACGAAAGTCTTGTATCTTTAGATTTTAGAAGAAATTCTTTGCTAATCCAGTGCGCTTTCGGATCTCGATGTCACACTTTCCATCCTCTGTTAAAACACTTCCAAGACGTTGTAAGATTCTGTAATTGTTTTTGACACGTTTTGACAATTCATAGCTCACTTCTTGGTCTTTTTCTTCTCACATTTGATCGTTAGTCCATTATTCTGTTTTTTTTTTTAATCTGGTATGTCCTGTAGTTCATTTCTGTTTCTGCCATTACCACAGTGTCATCTGCGTCATGTTGTTATGATAGTGCCCACCGATACTAAATCTTAGTAGAGTCATCAGATCCCTTAGGTTAACCTCGCCATAGAGGTTGAATAAATCCAGTGAGATAACATTTTATGCATTATTCTGTGTACTTACTAAATTAATTTTCTATCCGTATGCAGGCGGTTTGCTCCAAGTATAAGATCTGGATTATTCTAACATCTTTCCCAAATAGAGCCGCTACAGTTTTCTCAAACAAAGAAGAAATATCAGATTTAATGTTGACTGAAAGAGGGACACTCAAAACTGTGCGACCTAAAACCGGCATGATTAATCGAAAGGATCTACTTTCAAACTAGGATAAGGATAGGCTGTATGAGGATAATTCAAACTAGGATAAGGATAGACTGTATGAGGATAATTCAAACTAGGATAAGGATAGGCTCAAGTAACCTTCTTGGCTCAAAGCTTTGTGTTAGTGTTCATTCTCTCCACATTTTTCCCCCAAATAATTATCGTGTTTCACTTCTATTTCTCTTCAAGAAGCAAGCCTTCTATATCTCTTCAGCTTACATTTTTTTTCAAGATTACAAATCGAAATTTCTTTAAGAAAATATTATTTTTAGATTGCTTGATGAATTTTTAAATCAATTTGCTGGTTCAGTTCAAGTTAACATTAAAGTTTTTATCAAGATGTTTAATTCAAGTGATATTAAAGCGAACTGAACCCACAATTTAACATGAATTTCCACCACAAAGAGTCGACTGACTTCGAGGCAGAACTAAGAGTCGACCAGAATATGAGTTATGGTTCACAAATTCTATTTCTGGATTGCTATTACCTCTATCAGTTCCTACAATGATTTAAGTTCAAATATTTCAGTTAGATTTGGTATCGGATAATTCTTGCATATCTGACAGAATTACATTAACCTGCAGCATTGTTTTACGTTAATATAAATGCAAAATGAGTTACTTGAAATGTCAATCAATGTCATCAGCAGTTTTTCGCTTTTCATACAAAGTTTATTTTGATGTATTAACAAATCTTTTGATATCTGAAAATTTGTAAAAATTTAAAGTAGGAAGCTTCTTTTTAACTTCGTAAAAACAATAAAATATTGCATTTGAAGATATTGTGAAACAATGATGTAAGTGTAATTGTTTTTTTAAAGTGGGGAATGTCTAGAATGTCTATTCATACCGAAATTATTTAATTTACTAGTAAAACGTTTAATGCGCTAGCAATGTCTGATCCAAAATACGCTGACGACGCTGATATCAAGAATCAAGAATACCGAACATGTTTCAAAATAGAGAAGTGAGGCATTTTCATTGAGTATCAGATAAGTTACAGATAGATTTCAAGTTACAGATTTATTTAAAATTAATTGAGCATGTATTGCAAATGGATTCATTTTTTTACAGCAAAGTATTATGGAAATTATTGTAGTTTTTATGATGGGAAGATGGTCATAACATATTTTGTACATGATCATGTCGAGGGTTATTTTCAATGCTTACGGTAAAGTAATCATTAATTTTTGCTTTCTAATGTTTTGTTCTTTCTTTGTAGATTACGTGATATCGAAATATCGTAATTCTGTATCGATTTTACACTTTTAAATGAGTTTAAATCAAACCCAAATGAGGAACTTAATACTGTATACTTGACGAATATTTGGCTTAATCCAATCATTCTTAACAAATCGTGTAATGAAAGTCATGTTGAACGGGCATGTTTCCAGAACATTTCATACTAACGCGGGGGTGTGGGTACCACATGACTCTATCTTTGGCTGTTTCTGATCTTCATCAATGATCTCTCCAATGTCATCAGTTTCGAACTAGGTATTTATTCAGATGACACAACCTCTTACGCTTGTCCTATTAGCAAATCCAACATACCTGAAAAGCAAACCTGGCAACTGCTCTTAAAAAGACATCCAACTAACTGGGGAAAGAAATAGCATGTAAATTTTAATGTATCCAAAACAAAACTACTTTCATTTAATCAAAACAGAGAACCTTTTCTGTTTGATATCAGCATGGCTGGAGCTAAACTCCAGAAGAGCAACACTTTATGCATTCTTGGTTTCATGAAGTAGATCGTCTATAGCGAATCAATTGCTACGTCTATTGCTAGGAAAGTTGGTTTACTGTGTCGTACCAGAAGATATTTCTCGTCAGAATCCATTTTGCACATTTATAAATCTACCATTCGTCCGTGCATTGAGTACAGTGTCCATCTCTAATTTTTTTCAAAATTCAAAGAAGGATCTGTAATGGGACCAGGCATCACGAATTCAGTCACTTCCTCACCGAAAATACGTGGCTTCCCTCTGTCTTTTCTACAAATGTTTCCATGGCAACTGTTTTGATGAACTTCTTTTGTGGATTTAAGTATTTTATTAGATTAGCAACTAGGTATCTCCGTTTTACTGTTGAACTAGCTTAGATGCAACCACCAGCTTCTTTTCTCACACTTCTCACTCGTGGAACTCCATTCCAATTTCTTGCCTACCTGGTAACTAAAATCTTCAAAATTTTAAATGCGAATTTAATTGTAGGACTGTTTTTAGACTAAACAATTGAAACAGCAAGTGTCCTATTTGATGAATTCGAGCGATGGCAGAACGAAAACAAAGACGGATGAATATATTTGCCACAAAATTAAGCACTGAAATTGTGTATCTTCTTGGCTATTTGTATCTACTGCTTTATGTGAGCACTTCATACAATATAAAGAAATAGGACGCACATAAAAGCTTAATAAAACATCTAGTGAATATCGATTTTTAACTGCAACAAAAATATAATTAAAATATGTTAAATAAATTAGTTTAATAGAAATGAAATAAAATTAGATGTAAAAATGCCATTTTGAACTGATTCTTAAATTACGTGTTATTTTTCATCAGCTCGTTTTTAAAATAAAATATCTCCAAAAATATATAAAAAATATGTGTAATTATAGCTATACCAAAAAAATCAAAAGAAACCTAGCCTTATTGAAATTATTTGAATAAAAATACTGCTAAAGCGCTTACCAGACAGGGTCTCTGGTGGTGGAAAAGAATTGATTAGAAACACGTATTGCATTAAGTGCAGGCGAGAAAAGTGGCGAAGTGAGATTCATCTTTACATTCAGTTCTTTTCATTACTGTTATATCGATCCAGCCAATGAGGAGTGGCACTTTTCAGACACTCAGAAGGCGAGAAAATAGTCAGTGATATTGGAAGACAGCAAAATTTTAATTTCATGAGTCTTTTATTTCTACCAGTGGCACCACCACCGTCATTATTCGATCATATTCTGCATAATTTTATGGTGGGTGCCACAGAATTGCAACACTTTTCAGCTGCCTTGTCATTTTTAACAGTACTATAGGTGGTAGATATGTGGCTATTTTTCGTTGCATTTCTCGGCTTCGCTTTAAGAATGTAAGCATTTTAGACGAAAATGGAAATATAATATTCTAAAGTTTCTGATTGACATAGGCAATATATGTTCTTATTTTCCTTTCTTTCAGATTTCTTTGTGGTAAAGCTACGTTTGCTTTTTGATATATGTGCTTTTTCGATGCTAGTTCCTCTAGTCTGAATAAGACACTATAAATGTATCTAAAAACCATAGAATGCATATGTATATCTAAATACGGCCAATATTTTGTAGTGCATATCATCACATATAAATCTAGATACAAATGCCGATGATCAGTAACGAGTTTTTATATGGCCAATTCAAATTTATTGTTTAAATTTAAACAATCGTATTTGATAAATAAACATGAAAGCAAACCAAACCAAAATGTTTTCTGGCTTTATGTTTCAAAACAGAATTGTATAGGAAGCAAAATATTAAAGAAATTGAACCGAATCCAATTGATAAAACAGCTACATACTTACGTACGTAAGTACGTACGTAAATATATAGGTACGTACATACAAACATACGTACATTTTTGTTCGAGTATTTTCGAACACTGCTGGTTATTCTTAAGAACGTTAATGCTTGTAAGTAAATTTCAGAGAATTTTTTTAATGTTTTAAACTATTAATGTTTTGTAAATTCATTAATAGGTTATTAATCTTATTAAATAACGTTTTATTAATTTTATTAAAGTTTAATATTTTAATCAATGTTTTCGGTTAAATTTCAGCAAATTTCCTCATGGTACTTTTAGAAATGTTATCATTCTCATTTAAACCTACGTCTACCGAATGCATGTAACGTCAGAACTAAAATTAATTAATGGTTAAAAAACATTCATTTCTGATCACAATGGGAATTCATACATGGTATTCATGAAGTGCTTTTTTATGAAAAAAGTTGATGAAAAAGTTGAGCATTTTGAATTTTTTGTAATTTGTTAATTTTATAAATTGATCAAGTCCATTTGACGGTATATACTGGAAAATAATTCGTTTAATAGCTTTTCGTTTATGTTTAGGTGCATTTGGTTGCAAATTTACACTATATTAGCAAAGTTTGGGCTCATACTCTGAATTTCAAAGCATCGTATAAAAATGAAGGTTTGCATGCACTTTTCACAAATTCTTTACTGCATCACTTCGGGTGGGAGGACTTCATCTTCCTGAAGGGTTTTATCATGTATCCAATAACCAAAATATTAACTAAAAACTGGGATACCATAATTATTAAATCTAGACGATGGATTCAATCCTTTGTCCTATAGTATATATATATATATATATATATATATATATATATATATATATATATATATATATATATATATATATATATATATATATATATATATATACAAGGTTGAAGTGATCCAACGCCGATCATATCTAGTATGAATGTGATTGCTGACTCGTCTAAGTCAGTTGACTCAGATATCCGAATTAAAGTCGCCGAAATTCGGCTACAACACTGTGTAATCCTTTGTGCACTAACATCTTTGGTGTGGATACTGGTTTGATTAGTATTTTAACTGTCAAGTTACTTCTCATTCCTGTTTAAATGTAAAGTGTGAGGATATTCGTTGTGTTTGTCTTCCAGGATGTGCCAGACTCTATATCTGAGCAAATGCTACGAATATATATATATATATATATATATATATATATATATATATATATATATATATATATATATATATATATACACTCTTATATATATATATATATCACTTTAATCGAGAGAGTGTATATTTTTATCTAATAATTTTTCTAGAATATTCCGACCGAAATATACTGTTTAATTAATAAACGAATCGTTTACTTAAATATGAGTATCCACTAGATATAACGTTTAAAGTGCTAAAAATCTGATGGATTAATAAATAAAAAATCCATTACTTACACACCCCACACACATATATATATATACGGTTGTGTGTGCATTCCATGAATTATTCGGGAAAATATGGACATATTAGCTATAGATGATTATATTCATTATATGCACAAAAACTGCATATGCTCGGATACTCTAAATGAAAGTCCTTAGTGGTCTTTTCTCAATCCTCAATAGGGATATGGTGAAGGATTTTGTAAAACAGGACCATAGATACATTTTTTTATCAGATAAAATCTATGCATATAAATCATTTAAGAGCTAAATGAAAATATTTAACTCGGATTACTACAAATATGTCAACTGAATAGAGACGCATCAATTGAAAATAAATAAATAAGTAAACGCAATCCTATTGGTACCACTAACAGATTTATAAATAAAAAAATCATTTGGATTTGTTGTTATCATAATTACAAATAATGTTAAGAATGCAGCAAGTAACAATTTTTAATATTTTCGTAAAGAAAGTAAAATCGGCTGGGCACTCCTAAAATCTGTGCTCATTTCATTTGCAAATGGCTCCTTTTTCTCATGCCTTGATTCTATTTTTCAGTGTCTTCCTTTTCTAATTCTTTCAAGCTTTTAAAAAATCCTATTTTTTTTCCATTCTCTTTATTTTTCAAAATTTTATTTTCTATGTCCCTTCTTTCTGTCTTTCATAATTTCATTCTTTATTTGTCACTTTCCTTCTATCTTTAATAGCCATACTCTTCTCTCTCCCTCCGCCCCATCTTTATTTTCTCTCTCTCTCTCTCTGTCTTTTTTCCTTTGGAATCCTTTCTATGTTGTTTATCTTTTCAATTCTCATCACTTTGCTTCCAAGTGTTGAACAAAAACGGGGACCATTATTCAGAGTGGATAAATGGAAAGTGCTGACTGGCAAAATTACAGACATACTCATGTGTGCACACATTCGTTTGTATGTGTGTTAAAAGTAGAAGGAAAGTTCTCTACAATCATTTGAGATGTGTGTAAATGATAGCGTACATCAAATATGTATAAATTCATATGCATCTATGCAATTATGACGACTCCCAAGATTCTCTCTCTCTCTCTCTCTCCATATATAGAATAGCATCTACCTACATAAAAATATTAACGTAGAAAACAGCGAGTATATACGATTCAGTGTGTGACTGTTTCTGATACTGAATTTTATATACATTCATTGTTTCTAAGATTTAATAACAGAAATAATGTAAAGTAGATATTTAGTAGGTTTTTGAACACATTTATGGAACACATAATGTGAAACAAATTTGAGAGTACGCTAATCATCAAGGAAATATATGTGAATATTCACGATGTATGCATATATTCTTTTACTATTGATCACCCGATACAAGGCCCAAGAAGCACTCAAGGTAGACGGTTACTAAATGATATTGTTGAGCGGAGGGCAAAACGCGAGGTGCAAACTATGAGGCTATGCATGATAGATATCGGTTAACATTATAAGGATTGAATCTTGATTTGAAAAGGTTAAGATCGGGGAAGCCTTTTCTCTGGAGTCCGTTCCATAATGCAGCAGTTCTGGGGAAGAAACTCTCTGAGTGGAACTTCATCCTCGCTTAAGGAATACGAAGGGAACGAGTATGTGTATATGGATCTTGATGGTAGTGTAACTGATAGCGGAAAGTGGAATTGGTGATTCTGTTGTGCTTTGGAAAAGGCATGAACACGTCTCGTCTTCTTATAGCTATGGGTTAAACAGGAGATTAGACTGAGCTGCCTAGCCTTTGGTGGCAATTATTGTAAAAGAAGAATAACTCTAAATTCTAAATCATGGAAAGAGCAACAAAAAATTACTTCACTATTTCCCCAAGAATCCATGACAGTTTACAGATAATAAAGAAAAGAACACTGTGGAGAGCCACGATCGCCTACATCCTGAAGAGACACAATATTTAAGGTTGTGTAAAAGTTTTCCTTCCGACCCACTTTTCCAGACCTGACCAAAATTTTTACAATCGCTTATTGGTTGAGCCAATATTTTTTTAACAGTCGCTCTTATACGGAGATACGTATTTGCCCGATCAATATTAATGTTTTGGCCGTTATGTAAATGGATAAGAAAAGAGCTGAATAGGCATATATAGAAGACCTATTTAAGTTGGAGAAAACACATTAGTATATATGAAGCATACATGAAAGTAAGGAGAAAATATGTTAGCCATCAAAAATCGATATGTTTACCCGCTTTATAGACACATACTTCGAATGAAGTTATGAATAAATACTTCGATAAGACACTCACATTTTCTGAGAATGTCATTGAAACTTAGAATTGCTTTCTTCCTGTAAAATTCCTAAGAAATAATTTCTTGGTATTGATCAAATAAATATGTAATGAGAAGTCCTAAGTTTCAAAGGTCATTTATATAATGTCTATAAGAATTTATACATGACTATATTTACAGACCATTTGTATAAAAATGCAAATAATGAAATATATGCAAGTATATATGATTTTATGTCCTAAGCATTGATGTGTGTGAGAATTAATGCACAGAAACACGCGCGCGCACACACATAATTAATTCATCGAGTTTAAAAGAATCTTCAACAAGAATGCAGAAAGCACTGGACGGCCTTTTCGTCCTATTCTTGGGACTCATCAGCATTATGATTATTCATATCCACCTTAATTTCTTTTCTCTCTCTCTGTATGTATGTATATATATATATATATATATATATATATATATATATATATATATATATATATATATATATATATATTCCAGTCGATACGTTGCGTTTACTTTACGCTGATGCACATAGGAAAAAGTATGAATCTTTTTTTCTACTACATATACGTTAAATAGCAGGGCAGCATTGTTCGGACTGTTGTCCTACTGGATTCTTTCTCGAGCAAGGGCGTGTTCCGTTTTTTTTTCTGCGACCAGACGGAAGAATTCAGTACAACCGTTTTATGAAACAGAAACTACAGTCTGGTATATCCCAGAGGTTCGAGGTCTTCTGCAACAGAATTACGGATGAAGACGACCGAAAGAGAATCCAACATGACTTGGATAAATTCTTCAGACACGAATTCGATGCAGTCAGGCGCCCACTGAGTACAAAAGATTAAACAGATTGACTGATCAGAAGGTGAATCACAAGTTCGATCACCCCTTAGTGAAGGCAATTAATCAACATCAGTCAACACCAGCTGAGTGCCTCTGAGGAGTCAGTACTAAACAAAGGTCTCAACTTCGCCGCAACCATCACGCGGATACCATACTTAGACATCATTGCGGTTTATATTGTCCGTTATGTCTAAACATAAATTTTACGGTCGTTTATGTGCCATACTGCATTCCACTAAAACATGTTAAATGTTCTTCAGTTTCAGTGTCACTTGTTATCATGAATATTGATAAAATATAAATAACTGCATATACTTTTCCCGACACACTAAGGCATATGTGTTCATATACATCGATTCTTATAAACTAGATGTATAATGATGTTACTATATGTCTGAATGCCAGGCGCCGGCCTCTAAGTAGCTATTAACTTTAGTGCTTATCCTTCTCTATTACTCATAAAATATACAAGTGTGAATGTTTATTTATAAATGCTGGTTTTTATCATCATGAAATATATATAAATCTTTTAATAACAAAACAATATCAACGATATCTAAAAGATCTCTGAACATTTGTATGCATGAGTAGAAATATAAAATTAACGGTTTATGCTAAAATGTATATATTTATTATATATTGCAGTGGCATAATTATAAGGCAATGTATAAATATTTAAGGCATATTTCCTTCTGCGAGAAAATATACACCAGTGTCTTCTTTATATCGATTTGCACACATAAAATGATATATTGGATAATATAGGGCACTATGCGGTAGGTAAATTTTACTGCAAGCAATAGATAAGTGTGTAAGCATAATTAATAGCGATTGGTCCGTGTGTCAACACACAGACATATAAACAGAAGCATACTATTTTTATTTTATCACACATTTCATCCATGAATCTTTATATGAATTAATCTACATACACGTATTCACACTTATATACGCATACATGTATATATATATATATATATATATATATATATATATATATATATATATATATATATGTAATGTGTGCGTGTAGTTACAGCAATAGTTTTGCTACACATTCATTGCTACCTATTGCTAAAAGGTATTAGCCAAGCATGATTTATGATATCTTGTATGTCATCTTTTATTTTATTGATTGAACCTTGTATGAAGTGATTTGCAAAAGCAGGAATGTCGATTATATTTTTCTTTTGACAATTTCACAAAGTTGCCTACATAGAGATAATGACGTAATCACTTGCTCTAACAATCTTACACACTGCGTCACGTCTAAGCCAGATGGAAGTATAAAGTAACTTAAACATGTCTCTCTTCAATTAACTTAAAATATTTTTTCAAATTACATTTTCGGAATATTTTTAGGTTAATATAGTAGAATATTTTTAACCGTTAATTCTAATTGGTTTATTTTATTAACTGCTTTAGTTATGAAGATGTAGAATGAGTAATTTTGTTACCTGGGTACCAATTGAATTACCACGTGAAGTATTTTAAGAAAATCCGTTGTTGTTTTCTCTCTCGTCATATAAAACTGTCAGTTGATAAAATAGAATATTAAAACTTGAGAAACTTGAGAAAAAGTCACAATATTTATGGAATATGTGTTGGAAAACAGACTTACTGTCAACACAAATATAAAAATCTCAGAATCTTAGTTTCTAGGAAATAGTAACGGTCTTTCACAAGGAACAAAATTGAAACGTGTAACAAAATTTCCAGCTGTTGAACAGGGTTATTGTTTAGTGTTATCTATTTATTTGACACGTTGTTCGGTAAGAATTAAGAAATCTTGTGGTGGAGAAACGAGACACGTCTTGTCCCTACGGCAAGGGGAAGACAGAAAAAAGAGTTTGCAACGACATCTCGCGAGTGTTAAAACTTCCTTAGCAAAAAATGTCGTGTAATCTTACAAATGTACGTAGTATAGAAGTTAAACACAATTTTTTTGTTTCTAAAGAAGATTTCCTGTTTCTTGGTGCTTTGTTTAGACTTTGAAATGCAACATTTACTAATTGAGTGCACATTTGTGTTTTGGTGCTGTATTTTCCATCATTTGTTAAAACACTTCCGAGTTATTGAACTTCTGTTCTTGTTCGATGTTGACATTTCCAGATCATAGGTTGCAGGTTGGGCTTTTTTTCTTTCTGAACACAAATACGTTCTTTAGTTTTTGGAATGCATCCAATGGATGGTTGCATTTCAGTCTCACATTTTCCATCCTTTGTTACAATATGTCCCAGATATTTATACTTCTGTACTTGTTTGATGTTGAAATCATCGAATTCATAGATTGCATCTTGGCGTTTTTCTCTTCCTCATTCCAAATACTTTCTTTAGATTTTAGAATGCATCCAATGTATATACGCATTTCACTGTCACATTTTCCATCCTTTGTTACAATATGTCCCAGATATTTATATTTCTGTACTTGTTTGATGTTGAAATCATCGAATTCATAGATTGCATGTTGGCGTTTTTCTCTTCCTCATTCCAAATACTTTCTTTAGATTTTAGAATGCATCCAATGTATGTTTGCATTTCAGTGTCACATTTTCCATCCTTTGTTACAATATGTCCCGGATATTTATACTTCTGTACTAGTTTGATGTTGAAATCATCGAATTCATAGATTGCATCTTGACGTTTTTCTCTTCCTAATTCCAAATACTTTCTTTAGATTTTAGAATGCATCCAATGTATGTTTGCATTTCAGTGTCACATTTTCTATCCTTTGTTACAATATGTCCCAGATATTTATATTTCTGTATTTGTTTGATGTTGAAATCATCGAATTCATAGATTGCATATTGGCGTTTTTCTCTTCCTCATTCCAAATACTTTCTTTAGATTTTAGAATGAATCCAATGTATATTTGCATTTCAGTGTCACATTTTCCATCCTTTGTTACAATATGTCCCGGATATTTATACTTCTGTACTTGTTTGATGTTGAAATCATCGAATTCATAGATTGCATCTTGGCGTTTTTCTCTTCCTCATTCCAAATACTTTCTTCAGATTTTAGAATGCATCCAATGAATGTTTGCATTTCAGTGTCACATTTTCCATCCTTTGTTACAATATGTCCCGGATATTTATACTTCTGTACTAGTTTGATGTTGAAATCATCGAATTCATAGATTGCATCTTGGCGTTTTTCTCTTCCTAATTCCAAATACTTTCTTTAGATTTTAGAATGAATCCAATGTATGTTTGCATTTCAGTGTCACATTTTCCATCTTTGTTACAATATGTCCCAGATATTTATACTTCTGTACTTGTTTGATGTTGAAATCATCGAATTCATAGATTGCATCTTGGCGTTTTTCTCTTCCTCATTCCAAATACTTTCTTTAGATTTTAGAATGCATCCAATGTTTGTTTGCATTTCAGTGACACATTTTCCATCCTTTGTTACAATATGTCCCAGATATTTATACTTCTGTGCTTGTTTGATGTGGAAATCATCGAATTCATAGATTGCATCTTGGCGTTTTTCTCTTCCTCATTCCAAATACTTTCTTTAGATTTTGGAATGCATCCAATGGATTGTTGAATTTCAGTGTCACATTTTCCATCTTTGTTACAATATGTCCCAGATATTTATACTTCTGAACTTGTTTGATGTTGAAATCATCGAATTCATAGATTGCCTCTTGGCGTTTTTCTCTTCCTCATTCCAAATACTTTCTTTAGATTTTAGAATGCATCCAATGTATGTTTGGATTTAAGTGTCACCTTGCCGATCCTTTGTTACAATATTTCCCTGATATTTATACTTCAGTACATGTTTGATGTTGAAATCATCGAATTCATAGATTGCATCTTGGCGTTTTCTCTTCCTCATTCCAAATACTTTCTTTAGATTTTAGAATGCATCCAATGTATGTTTGCATTTCAGTGTCACATTTTCCATCCTTTGTTACAATATATCCCAGATATTTATACTTCTGTAGTTGTTTGATGTTGAAATCATTGAATTCATAGATTGCATCTTCGGGTTTTTCTCTTCCTCATTCCAAATACTTTCTTTAGATTTTGGAATGCATCCAATGTATGTTTGCATTTCAGTGACACATTTTCCATCCTTTTTTACAATATGTCCCAGATATTTATACTTCTGTACTCGTTTGATGTTGAAATCATCGAATTCATAGATTGCATCTTGACGTTTTTCTCTTCCTCATTTCAAATACTTTCTTTAGATTTTAGAATGCATCCAATATATGTTTGCATTTCAGTTTCACATTGTCGATCCTTTGTTACAATATTTCCATGATATTTATACTTCAGTACATGTTTGATGTTGAAATCATCGAATACATAGATTGCATCTTGGGGATTTTCTCTTCCTCATTCCAAATACATTTTCCCAGATATTTATACTTCTGTACTTGTTTAATGTTGAAATCATCGAATTCATACATTGCATCTTGGGGATTTTCTCTTCCTCATTCCAAATACTTTCTTTAGTTTTTGGAATGCATCCTCTGTATGTTTGCATTTCAGTGTCACATTTTCCATCCTTTGTTACAATATGTCCCAGACATTTATACTTCTGTACTTGTTTGATGTTGAAATCATCGAATTCATACATTGCATCTTGGCGTGTTTCTCTTCCTCATTCCAAATACTTTCTTTAGTTTTTGGAATGCATCCAATATATGTTTGCATTTCATTGTCACATCATTCATCCTTTGTTACAATATTTCCAAGATATTTATACTTCTGTACTTGTTTAATGTTAAAATCATCGAATTCATACATTGCATCTTGGTGTTTTTCTCTTCCTGATTCCAAATACTTTCTTTAGTTTTTGGAATGCATCCAATGTATGTTTGCATTTCAGTGTCACATTTTCCATCCTTTGTTACAATATTTCCCAGATATTTATACTTCTGTACTTGTTTGATGTTGAAATCATCGAATACATAGATTGCATCTTGGGGTTTTTCTCTTCCTCATTCCAAATACATTCTTTAGTTTTTGGAATGCATCCAATGTATGTTTGCATTTCGGTGTCACATTTTCCATCCTTTGTTACAATATTTCCCAGATATTTCTGTACTTGTTTGATGTTGAAATCATCGTATTCATAGATTGCATCTTGGCGTTTTCTCTTCCTTATTCCAAATACTTTCTTTAGTTTTTGGAATGCATCCAATGTATATACGCATTTCAATGTCACATTTTCCATCCTTTGTTACAATATTTCCCAGATATTTATACTTCTGTACTTGTTTGATGTTGAAAGCATGGAATACATAGATTGCATCTTGGGGATTTTCTCTTCCTCATTCCAAATACTTTCTTTAGTTTTTGGAATGCATGCAATGTATGTTTGCATTTCAGTGTCACATTTTCCATCATTTGTTACAATATGTCCCAGATATTTATACTTCTGTACTTGTTTGATGTTGAAATCATCGAATTCATTGATTGCATCTTGGGGTTTTCTCTTCCTCATTAAAAATACTTTCTTTAGTTTTTGGAATGCATCCAATGTATGTTTGCATTTCAGTGTCACATTTTCCATCCTTTCTTACAATATGTCCCAGATATTTATACTTCTGTACTTGTTTGATGTTGAAATCATCGAATTCATAGATTGAATCTTGGCGTTTTTCTCCTCCTCATTCCAAATACTTTCTTTAGTTTTTGGAATGCATCCAATGTATGTTTGCATTTCAGTCTCACATTTTCCATCCTTTGTTACAATATTTCCCAGATATTTATACTTCTGTACTTGTTTGATGTTGACGTCTCCAATTCATAGTTTGTATCCTGGGCTTTTTGTCTTGTTGACCACAAATACTTTCTTTAGTTTTTGGAATGCATCGTCTGTATGTTTGCATTTCAGTGTCACATTTTCCATCCTTTGTTACAATATGTCCCAGATATTTATACTTCTGTACTTGTTTGATGTTGAAATCATCGAATTCATACATTGCATCTTGGCGTTTTTCTCTTCCTTATTCTAAATACTCTCTTTAGTTTTTATAATGCATCCAATGTATATACGCATTTCACTGTCACATTTTCCATCCTTTGTTACAATATTTCATAACTATTTATACTTTTGTACTTGTTTAATGTTGACAGCATCCAATTTATAGTTTGCATCTTGGGCTTTTTCTCTTGCTGATAACAAATACTTTCTTTCCTACTCCATTCATCTTCTATCCGTATACTGTAGGTTTTCATCCTGAAGTAAGTTCTGGATTATTTCTCATTCTCTATAACTCATTTCCAAATAGTTATATTTGTCCTAACATTTCCAATACGTCATTGTGTTTTAGCTTGTCAGTTAATATAATCTGGTGTTCCTCAAGGCTCTATCATGGGTCATACACTGTTTCTGATCTTCATCAACGATCTTCCTGATGTCATCAACTCCTATGTTGGCATCTACGCTGACGACATTACTATTTACTCTTGCCTTAATAGGAGATCCGGTATCGTTGACCAAAACAACCCGGCCGTATGCCTCGAGAAGGACCTTCAATCTGTGGTTGACTGGGGCAGGAAATAGCTTTTAAATTTTAATGCCTCTAAAACGAATTTGCTTTCAGTTACTCACCATAGAGAACCCTCCCTGTCTCTCTGCGCCTGCTTGGTATCACGCTGTCCACTATCCTGAAGTGGAACAACTACATTGAATCTATACTTCATCTACCGCAAGGAAAGTTTTTTCTTTGTTTCGTGCCAGAATTTTTTTCTCACCTGAGTCCCTCTTTCAAATCTACAAATCAACCATTCGTCCTTGCATGGAATACTGCTGCCATATATGGTTTGGCGCTCTCGCTGTTCATATCGAGTTGGTTGGTCCTGATCTGGTGTCCGGTCTATCTCACAGACGTGATGTGGCTTATCTCACACCTCCTATCAGCAGAACTCCCTTCCTATCACCTGCTTCCCTGATAGCTATAATCTTCAAATATTCTTCTGATGCCTTGAACTTGATCTCTGTCCTTTTCTTTATCCTTTTCCCAAACACTCCACTTTACTCTTACTCTCTGTAACCTCTTCTGTGGTAGTGGCACCCCCACCTAGCTTGAGGCGATTTGCTTAAAAAAAACCAAAAGCATAAGTGCACATCCTTCTGCATTTGCATTATTCTCTCCGATATCATTCTAATAATAAGCATTGCATTTCTTGTTCCAGTGACCTGGACAAAGCTGCACCGTTTTGTACCTATTTCTTGTCTAATTTTGCTTCACGTTCTATTCATCAGGAATCTGATTATTAGCTTGCTTTTGTGACTCATTAAGTTGATTGTCTGATAGAGCTTGCATTAATTTGCACCTGGTTTCTTAGGTAATGCTACGAGGATGGATCTACTGATGTCCCCCGGTATGTCGTATATTTCGTTTATTTTTTCTGTGGGCTTGTCAATGTCGAATTTGTCTAAGGTTTTGAGCATTTCTATTATGGCTCCATCTGGTCCTACCACTTCGTTCAGGTAATGTGTACTTATTGTAGGTCTTACTGCTGAAATTGCTATAGTTTCTTCTCCCGCATTTCTCACTTGTGGAATTATCTTCTGGCTTCCTGTTTTTCTGTCAACTTTGATCTTCAAAAATTTAAATTCAGTGTCAATCGTCGTCTTTTTTCCCCTTGAGTTTTGTTCTTTTATTGTTTACTCTGTTTCTCTCACTCTCTAGCGCCTGCATTTTAGTGGGTTTTATCATCTTGCTTGGGGTGAAATGACAATAATCTGTTTGACTAGAACTTTCTTCTAAATTTTGGACTATGGAAGAAATTAGGGTGTTTCGACACCGTGTAAATAGTATGGTGTGTCTTAGCCGTAAATATTTGAACTGGTGTAACTAAAGAGTGGAAGCCATCTAAATATTTGCCATGGAAATGGTGATAAAGTAGCGATAGTCTTGCAATTTTATGTCTGTAGGAAAGACGTTACAGTGGAAAATACTTTTATTTTATCATCTTGTCGGATTCCATATTTGATTTATATTTGATTTCGCACGCACACACACACACACACACACACACATATATATTTTATATGTATCAATTTGCCAATAACTATTTCAAATATTTGTATGCATGTATGTATAAGTTCAGAGAAGTCATACACACAATTAATTATTAAATCACTGATTTTCTCTGTAAATATATTTCTTCAGTCGAAACATAATTTATTTACTAATATTTTACTACCTTTACAATTTTCTCACATGTCATTGCTCGAATCCAAATTAAAAAAAAGATAGCCAAATTCATTTCTTGAATATCATTCATCACTTGAAAGCCGTTACATTCCCTTACATTAGACTGTTTGCTTTAAGCATATTCTTTAGAATGTGAAAACAATTTTAAAAGACATTTCTTCCTTTCATGATTGAATGTATTTTATGTGTGCACACTTATGGGGCTCTTGAAAATGGATTTGCCATAAAAGTTTTCTTTCGTTTTCATTTCCTATTCTGTATATTATCAACTTGTTTGTTTTATGTGAAGAGATGACTTCCATTTATTTTCCAATTATTCTTTCTTCCTCACTTTCCATTTTTCCATTATTTCTATTCAAATAATTCTTCCTTTTTTCAAAAATCTATTTCCATGCGAATATATGTCTACTACGGGTAACCAGTGTTTCTGCTTTCAAAAACATCACCAAAAATGAAAATCACTTGCGAAGAAATTTGAACATTTTGCCATTTGACCTTTAGTCAAAATTGTTACTCTCTTCCTTTTGCTCGCTTTATTTCTAAATTCACATAATCCATAATATTTTTGTTTTCAAAGGCAAAATTTCCGCTGCCATGATTCAGCGACAACACAACCTGGAGACAGTGTAACTGTAAATGAATTACATTAAGTAGTAACTTTATAGCAATCTACTTTTTACATACAGACAGATCACACCCTTTAGATACCGCATACGCACTTTGAATCAGTTTCCCACACATCTGCTAAGCTTACAAGGGTTACTGTACAAACATACTCGAGTATTGACTATGCATTACATTGACTATACATTACATTGACTATACGTCTTTCCATATCTTGACAGATACTAAAACATACATTAGGGTAAAAATACATTCATCTTTGAGCGCAAAGTTTATATGTGCTTGAGATAAATTTCTTCACAGCCAGCAAATTTGTATTCGAGACAAGGTAAA
Organism: Acanthosepion esculentum; assembly: GCA_964036315.1. Lineage (NCBI taxonomy): Eukaryota > Metazoa > Mollusca > Cephalopoda > Sepiida > Sepiidae > Acanthosepion > Acanthosepion esculentum. The sequence continues at coordinate 36,636,832 of OZ038494.1, read as the reverse complement.
GATTATGGGCACAATATTTCAAAACGAATCAAGTAAAGGCTAACAATTTTATGTGTCCATTTTTAAGGGGTGCAATTAAGGGGTGCAATTAAGGGGTGCAATTTGAACGTGATTTCGTTTCACACATGACTGAAAGTTGTGACATATATATGTATTTTGAAAGTTGACATGTGAAAATGTCTTTCTACACGATTCATGTGTGCATTGTGACATTAAAATATTTTTACATTAGAAGTGAAAATGGAAGAAAGTGAGATGCGTTTCTTTCATTTGATGATCTTATATTTCTGGAAAGCAATTACGAAAAAGTAAATGGGGTGGGGATAGGCAATCATACAACAAAGAAATTATGTAGAAGGTACGTGTGTACTTCATACAAGGAATCATTTTATACACAAAATAAACAAGGATAGTGTTATATTGTGAGAAGTACTTCTGAATCGGTAACTGTGACGTCATCTAGAGAATTTCTCTCATTCAGTATGGAAACAGAGAATGAGTTGTAGATGGGCTTTGTTGTCACTTATTCTCCGATGAATGGTTACAGATTTTGATAGTAAGATATCTCTCTTGTCTGTTGATGACAATGGTGGAGATTGAACTGATGCTGTTGTTTGTGGTGATAAAGGTGATGGCCCCAAATCAAAACTACAAGAACAAAATTCAGCTCTTTTTTCTATTTTAAGTTACGTTTTCAAGATTCAAAAGTGCAATTCAAGGTAAGAAACATATGGGAGAGAAAGACTATTAACACAGGTAAATATTGTTACAAATTATGGATGAGCCACTCCTAACCGAGATGCAGTGGAAATAGATACGTGACCTGAACAAATTTCTGAAGGACTCAGTTACTAATATATCCTTTCTATTATTCTTCTTAATCTGTTAATTTTTTTAGTTCTTTAAATTTAAGCATTTTCATAAGGGAATTATTATAGGTAGAGTTTAGCGCAAGTTTATTTGAGCAATCCATGCTAATTTCATAACTAATCTGAAAACCCATTTATTATCACTGGCTTGTAAAATCTATGCCTCTACAACATAAACATCAATAGATACTCGTACAATAAAGCAATCCCAGCTGCCTATTTATAACATCCTAATAAAATGAATTTTAAAAATTTAGCTTGAAAAAGATCATGGAATGTAACAGATAGTGACCCAAAGGAAAAAAACTTTTACATTTGAATTTGCCAGTTTAAAATAACTCGATCAGAACAAAATATAACATCAATACTGAATTGTGCTGCTAAGAATTGGCTGATAATGATTGATAATCAGAAGTGATCATCAAACAAGTTGAGAAAGCAAGTTTAAAATCGGCAACTCAAATTCGAATAAGTCTCGATGTTCGGACGTATACTAGCATGAAATATTTCGATGAATTGAGAACTGAATGTAGCGCACAAATATTGGAATAACAGGGTTGAAGTGGAATCGAATCTAGACAAGACAGCACCATTGATATGTATTCTCCTGATAATGATACATATACGGATATTTGTTTGTTTGTATGTGTGTGTAACTGGAAGAAAGAAAGGGAAAGAAGCGGGAGGAATTGTGTATTTGTGTTTGTTCATGTGCATGTATATATTTAATAGATGTGAAGAAAATGATTCTTTGGAATAACTATTCTCCAATTTAAAGAAGGAAATTTGTAAAATGCTTAAAAAATGATCCTATTATTTGTTATTTCCATATACCAAACGTAAATGAAAATTTTACTTTTACTTAAACTCTGTACTTTCATAACATTTTCATATTTTGGAAGCCACATGTTCTGGCAGATACAATTTATTTTTAATGTCATTGTAATAACTTATCATGACTGCTAAATGATAACACGAGATTTAATCTCTCATATTTAACATCAATGTTAGTGTATGTGTGAGCGGTCGCAGGACTCGTCATCCGAAACGCGATTTTTGAGAGGCCCCGCCTTTCATTTTCCTTCAAACTTTCTCTTCCAGCCTGCTGAAATTACAGACACGGTGAGTAATAAAATATTAATAAAAGTTTACTTTTTATCAATCTGACAATTTTCATTTCTTGACAGTACCATTCTTCATAGATTTTCTCATTCTTCTTTTTATCAAATTAGTTTTATCTCAGTGTTACGGTTTTAACAATAGTACAAGAAAAACAAAACCTAATTGAATTGTTTTCATTCTTCACACTTCTAAAAACATGGATTTTTTATATAATGTAGAATAAAATTAATTAATGATGCTTCAGTCTCATAATGAAGAATTTATGAGAACAATTTACTCAACATGTCCGTTTATTTTTAATTTTTAATTATTGCTTTTAGTAACAATTCACATCCAAGGCATAAATTGTCTATTGTGTGAGCCATGTTAATTAACGTCACAACAATGGGGACAACTGGAAATTAACGAGTGTAACTAGGTAACCAATTGCATCAAATCATTCAATCCAAGCCCATTACCTCTCGACACCGCTTATTAAGTAATATGACCACAATCTCACCAAATTATGTATTAAATAATTACGAAAGGTAAAAAAACAAAAAACAAACAAACATGACATATAAAATTAGTTAATTGGGATTGATGGACAGAAAGTAAATGTATCAGATGTATTTAAGCGCCAGTAGAGTATTCGGTGTTTTCGGACATTCATTTTTTATTTTCAGAAATCAACGCCAGATATTTTGCAGTGAAAGAAAGTCTTAAAAGCTTATTAAGTCGGAAATTCAGTCATTATCATCGGTGCTATATAATAAAATAGGACATTGAAATTGTTATAATTGATGCGATATAATGAAAAAGGACATAGTCATATTCGTTAAGAGAAAAATTCTTGGACAAAATATAAAATGTTTCTAATTAGGAGAATATCAGTGGATAAAACTAACCTTTTGATATGTTAAACATTTCTAACATATTCTTTTCTTCGTGCTTGCTCTTAGAAATTATCAGTTAAAAATAGAAATATGTAATATTTGTTTATATATATATATATATATATATAGTCCTCACTAGAACTATGATTTTTATGCACAACATTCCAAGAAACAAACTAAGAACTTACTGAAGCTTCTTATGTCGTAGCACTAGAGATTGCAATGCAGAAAATCACACACAATTGGTGAAAATTTGATAAATTCCTACTCTTTCAAAATGGTGGTATTTGTGTTGGCCAATGGATTCGAGAAAAAACTTGCAGCGGTTTCACTATCAAACAGTACAAAAGAGGATCAGCGTCATGGCCATTGACGTCAAGGAAAAGTTGTACAGGAGATCAAGTCTGCAGCATCTGGCTTATATTCAATTCAACTCGATGAATCGACTGATGTAACATTTTGTTCACAGTTGATGGTGTTTGGAAGTGCACTCGGGTTAATTCCAAGAAAAGTTTTTCTTTTGTTCCCTTCTTGAAGCAACTACCAACGCCTCTGATTTTTTGCAATAGGCTTCATCTTTACTTAAATCAGAAAATCTTTTGTGCGATAATGTATGTGGATGCTGAACAGATGAAGCACCATCTATGTTGGGAATAAAATCAGGATTTCATGTTTGTGTGAAAAGTGAGCCCCAAAAATGAAAGGCATTCATTGTACGATTCATCGCCATACACTGGTCTCAAAAACTTCCAGCTCCACTGGGGAAGGTTTTGGATCAAACAATTCAGATTATGAATTTTGTCAAAGGGAGGGTCACGACTTTTCAAGCAGTTATGCATTGATATGGATGCAGTTCGTCATTTTCTTATTTTCCGCACAAATATTCAATGGCTGAAAAAAGAAAATGTAACTGAGCCAATATTTGAGCTAGTGATGAGCTCAGATTATTTTTTTCGAAGTTCAGTGTAAGATGGAATTTTTTTCCTATTTGTTTGTATTAAAAGTGTAAAACTCTACTATAAAACAATCAATATAAAAATATTTGTATTAATATGAAGAAAATAAAGGATTTTTAATATTAAATGCCTATTATTTGGAATGCTTTTTAAGGTAGACAATTTTGAAAAAGGGAATGACATTCTGACATATTGCGAAAGGGGTGCATAAGGCAAAAAGGTTGAGAACGGCTGACATAAGGCATTAGGCGTCTTAGTACTTTTTCTGAATTGAACCATCAGAATACCATTTGAAAATAAGAAGACAATACAAATAATACACTTGCCTTGTTTTATCATTTATAACGTAGCATTTAAAAAATATACGCCTTGAAACGCAGCAGAAACAACAAGCAGCTTGAAGTATGCTTATCTACTGTGTTTATTGTGCATTTGTTATTGGAAAAGTTACATATTTTAAAACAGTAAATTATACAGTTATACCTCCCCACCCTGAATATTGAACGAAATAGCAAACACAAATGGAAAAGCTCTAATTTCACCATAATGTGAAATTAACTTCACAGTAATCAGTCAACATTAAATATATGATTGCCATTAGATACATGATTGTCTTTTAGGTGAAAGGTTCGCCTGTCGTCTGGTTCACACTCCACTCCGGTCTTTTGAACAGGAACAAAGGTTTATTCCTTGTTCCCTGTTTATAATTGGGTTTCTGATTTCTTCTAAAGTTTTTTTCAATTCTCTTTTACTCCCAGTAACCCCTCGCGTATTAGTTGCATTATCGACGTGCTTGGAGTGAATTGATAAAAAAGTGTGTCAGTGTTTATTATGCAAACCAAATCTAACATAAATATTCATTTATTAATACATAAAAAGCAATACAATTTTCAAGCACAAAATATTTCGCAACGAAATGACATTTATATAATACATATACATGCATTTGTGCATATAGATGAGAAAGGCAAAGCATTCTCAAAAAAGATTAAAATGAAGATGAGTTAAAACGGAACGTTGTAGGTTACTTCATCAGAAGGAGATGAATAAGAATTAAGAAATAGTTATAGTTATGTAGATTTCCATAAAACTAAATTGTTATTTTCTTATTGACAGACACAAACATAAGTATTTTACGATTGCTTGTTTAGGCAGGTCATTATATTTGTGTAAATGAAGTTGAGAAGAGAAACAGTGTCTGAAAGAGAATTTAAAAAGTAATTTCAACGAAAGTTTAAAAATATAAGAATTTTTATATGTAATTCGCATAGCATTCTAGACAATGAATAGAGTTTTCAACTTGTTTAACTGAAGAGCGTAGAGTATATGAATAGGAAATGAGCATGAGTATAGTCTTCACAGAAGATATATGAACAGAAATGAGAAAATAAACAGTTCCTTTAACTTGTAATGATGATGCACGTCATATGGTTAGCTTCGAGGTTTTAGTCTCTAAAGAGATGATCAAATAACTATAAAACATGAATAATATCAATTATGTTTTTATGCTGTCAGTTATTAAATGAATCATCTGAAACTGATTTATTATAGTCAGGTGTTGAAATAGGCAATAAAACTTGAAAACGTAATTGTACATAAAATAAATTTCACATTATCTTCAGAATCCAGATAAAAATAATATTGTTTTTATTATTATTTTGAACTTGACGACCAATTGATTAGAAAATAATTTTTTCAATAATTTTATATATTTTATAAAAAGATAATTTCTTGGATTCCGGTTCTTGTGATTCTGAATTTGCTAGAAATTGCTCGATTGCTCATCAGAAATTTCATCCTGGTTTCTCTAGATTTTGTTTATTGTCAGATGTTGAGTTGATCGACAGTAAAGATCTTTAACATAATGCCGCTTTTGGCATAATTCAAATATTCTCTATAGTAATAATCTGTGACCAATAACAACATTATTATTATAGTAATAGCTTGAGTAACTTAATTTGTGCTCCAGGTCACAATGGCTGATATAATGATGACAACAGTTTCAAGCTCTTTGTGAAGAGAAAAATATATTTTGTATGGAGGATTTTCTAAAGCCAGACATTTGTCTCGTCTACATGATGTCAGATTTTGTTATGAAAGTAAATGTTATTGTAGTAAAACTGGTGCTACCAACCTAATTCATGTAAAATGTTAAAAATATGCTTATAGACGAAATAAATTATGTAAATTTCAACTCATAATGTATATTAGTTATTTAAAAATATTGAAAATAACTTGTTTTACGAGTGTTTTGTTTTATTATGCAAACAAAGCATAATACATAATAAATTTACTTTTATGAATAAATCCAAAAGATACAGACCAGAAGAATGTTTATTCGATTAACACGGGATTCCACATATCTACTTTACATAGCGCATTTACATTTTTACTATTTTACATAATTTGCGTTCAATGACTTTCATCAGTCTCTCTTTTCTACTGTTTTAACTTTAACATTATTTCCAGCAAAATTTATTGGTCCTCAGATATATTGTCCTTTTGAATATTGTTTTCATTCTCTTTTAATGATGGATCCCTAGTTTTCAGTTTTCAGTTGATTTCGCTGCACGTTGGAGGTTGTTTCATTAAATCGGTTACTTTTGAAACTTTTTTCATCAAGGTAGGTAATATTCAGCTTTACAGACTGTGGAGGTGTCATGCAAGAAGAGGATATTTATCTTAACATTTCTTGATTGGAGCCGGTATCACTCAAAAACATCTTGTTGAAGAACTTACAATAAACGTCTTCAATTATTTTGACGTTATCTTCCACTATGAAGGATTCTGCACATTTATTACCGAAAATACCCGAAACATTAATCTTCATTTTGTGTTTTAAGTTTTGTTGGTTGACTTTTTTCACGAAGAACCCAACTGATATACATGCATCTTGTTCACATAATGTATCTCTAAATTCACCATGAAAGATAACTATTCAGAGATCAGTTTTCATGTTTTTCTTTGTGAAAAGGTGATATTTTTAATAAAGGTGATATTTTCTGTGATTTCATGTCTTTTATCAATTTCCCCAATATTCAACATATTAGTTCCTTGTTTATATTCTCAACACTAGCTTTAAATATTTTCTCGTTTCTCAATTCACTTTTTTACTTATTATTCCTATAGTTTTTCACATCACATTCTGTGACAGTATTATATCAGTTTTTCTTATTTGGCCACTGATTTTAAGTTCTTTTTTGATTGTTATAGTTTTAACACCAGTCTCTAAGCTAAGACAGGTGTTCTTCAAAAACAGATTTTATATTCTGAATAAACTGAACATCATAGGATGTAAAAATGTTGCAAGAATAGGAAACAATATTTGCCACTGTATTCATAAATTATTTTTCTACGATAAAAATATGTTTTGAATGTTGAAATATTTCATAGTTTTGGAATACTCGGGTCGTTCATTTTCAAGATTTGTAAAGTTCATGTCGTAATTCGAACATATTGGACAGTACAATGCCACCAGATGTGTCAAGAGACAGTACATTGCCATATATGTGTTCAGCTTCCATATTGTCGTATAAATCTTTGAGAAATCATGCTTTAATGGACGACTTTGTTCAAGATTACTATTTTTACTGCACAATCAAGAACCAGATTAAATGGAAGAATTCGATGCTGTAAATTATACAATGGATCCACTGTGAATTTGGAGCTTTCTTTTGAATAAATGCTTGCAATATTCCATAAGCTCCAGACGTAGAACGACTACAACCTGTACAAATACCAATAAACTTTGGTCACTCTAGATTATTTCCATTGATAAATGTATCTAGTATTTGGTTTAGGTTCATGATTCCATCCTCCTATAACTTGGAATCTTTCAGGATGATGAACTGATCTAAGTAATTTTTACAGGCTTCCAGGGAATTGAAATTCTTTCTTTTATGAGAATTTTGTAGAGGTTGAAATAAGTGATAATCCGAAAGTGCAAGTTCAGGTGAATACGTCGGGTGTACTACTCTTGGTTTCTGACAGGCCTACAAATAGACGTGTCCTGATGGAAGATGACACCTTTTTTATTGTCAAATTCAGTATACTTTTCATTTTGTGGCAATTAAAGAACAGTACATGTCTAAATTCAACGACTGATTATGTAGAAGTTCATAATACACAGTGTATTCTGATTCCATCAGATACATATCATCATTTTCTTCGGATGCAGACCAGCGTTTGGAAATGGTTACTGGTGACTCATTTCGTTTATGCCAAAACTGTTTTTTTTTACTTTACGCTATTGTAAACAATCCAATATTGACGTAGAGAATGGCAGATGGAAATGCAGGCCACTATTTTTTCCCTTTAACTCTTCAGGTACCCAAACATCGTAGCGATTCATGTATCCAAATATTTCCCACTTTGCATCGTTCATATGAGAGATATGACCTATCACTGAAATGTTCCGTGTCGTGTTACCTTGATTATTTTTAATCAGCGTTTCGATTTGGTCATTATAAAAGACTACAAACCTGCCGGAATGATTTCGGTCATCCATATCAAAATTTCTATTTCTGAACGCAGTGAATCACTTAAGAACAGTTTGTTTATTTAACGGCATAGCAACTCTTTTATTTTCTTGTGAGCTTGGTTATTTTCTTTCCAAAAATGTATTGCTGGTATTTTTTTTCTTTTCTATGAAAATGTATGGCTGGTAATTTTTTGTAATGTATTTTTATATTTTCATGTTTTGACCCCAGCCTGGGGTCACCATTTGCCCATAACCTAGACCGTAAGAGGTGGTTCCACGCTCCTCAAAACCTCTCAATCAGAGACCTTGTTGCCGGATCTAGTTTAACATAACCAGTACGCTCAGCTATGGCACCATCTCCATAAACGGACCATATCGTTTTTTTAATTGTTTTTACTGTGTTTTTCTGGAAATAAAAGTGCATCAAATGACGAAAATGTATCTCATTGCTCTACAGTTTCACTTTTACCGTGAAAACTTTCAAAATTAACACGAATCGATTTGAATGAGGCGATAAATATCACCTTTCAGAAAATGTGTATATATCACAAATTTCAGTCACATATGAAACAAAATTCTATGGCTATCACGACTTATTAAAACAAACAAAAACTACTAACTTTCGTTCCAACGTAATATTAGTATTGAGTTAGAGAGAAGAACGCCATCAAAATGACGTTGAAGTACAAAGGCAAATAATTATTAGGACACCCACTCTGATAAGGTTACATTTATTATCGTTATTTTGTTATCAATTACAGATTACATTGTAAAATGTACATGAAACAATAGGATTTATTTGCGATCAGTTATTAACCCCTTGAGTGTAAATCGAATGTAAGTTCTTATTAACATTTTAGAATGTTCCGTGGCGACACTGCGAACTAACCGAGGCACCCCATGGCGCAAATACTCAAAAGCGCTGACTTAACTAATTAGATAATACAAAAGTGTATTGCACAATATTTGATAAGCGTTAAATATCTTGTGGCTAGCGAGTGGCAAAAAATCCTATTCAATCATAAACTACTGTCATCAAATATCAATATGAAACTAAAATCATGATTTTCTCACCAAATGAGAAGAATAAAAAAAATCAATAATCTTTATTTTTGTGAATTTTCATTTTCAGGTGTAAATTATCATTTTCAGTCTTAAAAGCTAATTTTAGAGGCTAAATCCCCAAACGCCTCGATATTTCCTTTGCTTTCTCACTTGCACTTGACACTTGGCACTTGATCAATTGAGGGAAGGGTGAAAAACTTTAATGTTTCACAAAATTGAGTCAATCATTTTCATTTTGTTACTATTCTTATCTCACTCTCTCCATTTTGTAGTAGAAACATACATACTTATCTCTGTATATTAAGTCTCGCACACAAATATTTGGAAAAGCAAAAAAAGTATTACAGGCAGAAATAACAATTTGTTAAACAATCATATAATTTATCTTTCAACCACGTATGCAAAAACGTGCGCTTATGAAAAATAAATTTGTTGCTTCCTACATTTTCTTCTCAAGAGAATTATATTCTTATATTATAAAAACAAAATAGTAAATTATAAAAACAAAATTACTTAAATAATGAAAATACTTTTGTATTCTAACTGACTGGTTAGCTATATTTAGAACTAGCACATATACACACGCGTGAAGTCATATATATATATATATATATATATATATATATATATATATATATATATATATATATATATATATATATGACACCTAACAGTAGAAACCTAGTTAGTGATTAAGGGTATACATTTTCAAATTTTATAATTATATATATATATATATATATATATATATATATATATATATATATATATATATATATATATATATATATATATATGTATGTATGTATGTATAAGCAGTGTAGACATAGAAATCAAATGTGCATGGTGACTACTAATTTCATGCATTTATCGATCGTCAGAACAGCTGATGATGTCTAGTGTGAAACTGAAAATCACCATGCAGTTTTCATTTATAAAGCCCATTTATACCTACAAATAATCGATCCCTGATTATGTGCATCTAAAGATTCTCAGACCACTATGGATCTTAATTATCGGAGTTTTGCAGCTGAATTATTCTCTGACTTCGTTCAATGTTACTTTTAATACCTCATAAACCAAGCTAGTATAGTTTCAACAACACCGTTCAGGCAATGAGTTTCTCCAGGCACGATGAAGGGTTGCGCTCTCAGTGAGGTTTGATGCTTTGAAAATCTATTCCAGCTCTGAAGTGGAATTTCTAAAAATGTTGGAAAATGGTTCGTTCTTTTATTCCAAGAAATATGTGACTTCTTGTACCATGTTTATTTTTAGAAGAATCAGTGTGGGGAAAAATAGAGTATTGCTGCCATATCTGGTCTGAAGCTACTCAATTTTATCTTTCCAGCCTTGATAAAGTTAAAAATCGTTTATGATGAAGTATTATCGGCAATCACTTTTGCTCAAACGAGGCTTTGCATGACTGTTCTACTATATCGCTATTTACATTGCAAAATGTTCGCATGAGCTACAGTTTTTAATTCCAGCAGTTCAGGCCTTTACAGCTAGAACCATGCTACTACCAGCGAGTTTGATCCCTTTCATTCCCTCCGCGTACTAAATGTAAGAAAGTTTCATTCACACACTTTTTTCTCAAGAACTGCCATTTTGTGTAACAGACACTCGAGAGGATGCTTCTCTGAACACGTCCATCAAGTGTCAATCGTTATCTAGCTTTCATATCCCCATAAAATTATATTCATATCATGGATTATTACCATTTCGAGTTTAAACCTCTACATTGTGGCTCTCTCTATATATAAAAATTATATCTTAGCTGATTGATGTTATATTTAGCACCCAACTCCAGAGTTTCGTTTTTGTAATCGTGTCAATTTTGTTATTTCTGTATTAAGTTAAAAGAAATAATTTATGCGCTTTTTATTGGTGTTGGGTTGCACCCATATAAAATTTATCGTCTGCTTCAGCATACTTAACTATGAACACGTTCGGCGGTCAATCGGCTGTCAATAAATCGATTAACACGTCAGAAAACCAAAACCCCCTATTTAAGAAATGCTTGTATACAGCATTTTATGCTATAAGTAATATTTGTTTCAAATCAGATTAATTTAAATTTACTAATTTTTCTCAAATAACGTTTCAGAAATATTTTATTTTTGCAAGATTTTTAAAACCACGAATTAACTTTTGTTTATAAATCTGTCAAAATTGCCGTTTTTTTATCGATTTTACTGAAAAAATCGATTTCGAACAACATAAATTCTATTTGAAATATACTGCAGAATATTTTGCTAACTGGAAATGGTAATTTTAAATCCTTTCAATTAAAGCTAAAATGAAAGCTTCAAGAAAGCTTTATCATTTAAAATTTTTTAAACCTATACCGAAGTAATGGAGGTTTATACAATATTATAAATGCTATGAGCTGTGGATTTTTACTCCATCTGTTCTTTATCTTATTTGAATATATATGTAAAAGCTAAATTTATGCATATATGAGTAATTTCGCTGTTGTTTTTATTTGGAGTTCCGATAGAAAGAAGCGATTTTGCAAACTAGTCAAGCCTATCGACCAAGGAAGTCAGTTAATGAAGCGGATAGACACAATGTTGCTCATAAAAACGGACGTTGAAATTATATTGGTTTTTCTCGAGTTTGTTGTTTGCTAAATTGGCACGTAACCAGTAGACCATTCTCGGCACTCCGCCTATTGAAGGCGTCTAATCCTTAGGGGTCATTAGCCGCAGAGCAGTTAAAGTACAACTTTCTATTTGTAATATTGTCTCCAAGGAATATGTTAGAAAACTGGCCTTTCTGAAATTAGCCTGAAAGATACTGGTATATTTATCAGTAGATCTGTAAACAGAGATTTAAATCTGTCAAACCTATACACAGAGAAAGAGCGAGAGAGAAAGAGAGAAAACAAGTATGAGAAACATGGGGAGCATAATCACGTAGCCATATTTACGAGTTATTCTCCCAAAGTAATGCTTCCTATTTTATTATATTGGCTCACGACACCAGAAGTGCATACTGTTAGTAAAGCAGAATTTTTACCGAACTCAATGTGAGCGCAGTCAGGCGTATCATCAGCCGTGATGGCAATATTTGTGAAAGCTCACATTCAAAGGGATTGTGCACCATTATCAACTGTCGAGAAGTTTCGAAAATGCATCGGCATTGATGGTGACCAGATAGAAAATGATATTGTAGCTGAAGACTTGCTCTACTGTGCTTTATTGTGCTTCCAGTAGAATTTTCATGGAAATAAATCACGTTCAAAGTTTACTTTTATTTTTAGTTAGATCTTAAATTTTATACACGCACACATACATACACACCCACCCACAAAGACACACAGGCACTTACATGCAAGCACACACACACACACACACACACACACACACACACACACACACACACACACAAATATATATATATATATATACGTTTATATTTAGAATTGTAATGGAAACTAGGGAAATGGTCTGAAATATTGAAAAATAAAGTGCAAACTCCTTAAATGTAAGTTTTGTTGGTCTTTATACAATTTACCCAAGATTATATATATGGCTGCGCTTTTTTCGAATACACCAATCTGTGAGAGTGGCTAGGTAACACCTATTGCAGATACCCGCTCAAACACATGTGTGTTTCTTCAGCACCCACAGAACCAACATTTTATTTATACTGCAACCATGCTGGGCAGATCTTACGTACAGTTTCAGGAAAAAGCGCATAATCTAACTTGATCAACTTTTGAACATGGCCAGGACGCTCAAACCCCCTCACCCCATCTATCTATCTATCTATCTATCTATCTATCTATCTATCTATCTATCTATCTATCTATCTATCTATCTATCTATCTATCTATAGTCTGTTCATTTTCATTTTATCAAAATATAAAAAGAAAATAATTTTTAATCGCTGCTATAACATTTACCTGTATCATTTCAAAAGTTTAAATTGCATAAAATGATACAATTGTTCATTGAAGAATAAATTTATTCTATTATTGTGAGCACTAAAGTAATCAAATGACACATGATAGATGAGCACAGGCTTTCCATTAAATGGATATTTTTAATGTGATGGAAGAATAAGTGTTTGGCAGATTGATTCATTTGTGGCAAATAATATTGGTGTTTTGTTTGTATTTTTTAAAACTTTATACTTGTTTTTCTTTAAATTTATTTAAAAACTTCTTCATTATTAAAAGGATAAAATTTATCTCATTGTTGAAATGCAGCAAAGAACGGAACTTTTAGCTTTAAGAAGTTTTAAGTCATAAGAGGTTTCTGTGATTGTTGTTGAATATTAAATTCTCATATGTGATCATTTTACTTTAATCCAGATTTGATATTAAGGAATTCCTTTTTAAATATGTAGACTAAAATAAAGCAAACCGATTTATGAAGGGAAAAAATATAACTGAACAAAATGTTTCAGGTTATCTATCTTGATGAAGTTGATCCAAAAATGGTGTTTCGTTTGGAATCTTAATTTGCTATCACTGTTAATAATTTTTAAATTCTTATTATATAAATAGAATAATTTTAGAAAATGTGAAAATAGAATGTTGGCCTGTAGACATACGAAAATCGAGTACAAAGACTGTTGTTATTAACATGACATATGAACTCCAGAAAACTGAAAAGTGATTAATTCGCAAGATCATTGTAGCCAGTGCATTCATGTGTCCTACATAGAAATAGAAGTATAGAGACTATTTTCAATCTAAGTTCAGTGTTAGATTTTGTGTACAATATTATGTCATATTTTATTATGCAAGTCAGGCATTTCCCAATAAAATTCGTATGGTCCAATCGATGTTGGTAGAATAATCAGGATATGAGCAGCAGATTGTATAACATTCAGTTAAAAGTTGTAATATATTTTCTGATGAAAAATATCGACAAACACCATAAGTCTGAGGGTTCAACGACCTAAACGTCTTGATAATAAGATTATTCCGAATGAGGATATTAGTTCGAATGTAGATAATTTAAATAAATTTCTATTTATAAATAAATTTCAAAGATACAGGCCATATAGAGCTATTAATTATTATAAACAAATAATTATTTCATTAATTTACATATTAGCAAGGGGTAATTGATATTCTATATCCTTCAACAGGCACGAATTTATTAACTTTTCTAGTATTCACGCTTTAATATTACTTACAGTTTTATTGCTTCCAGTGTTGTTTTCATTTTAACGTAAATTTTTTTCCAATGAGATTAAGATCTGGAGAAACTTCGGGGAATTTTTATTTTTAATTTGAAACCTTTTTTGGCCAGGTAGGAACCGTCAGCTTTGCAGAGCGTGAAGGAGCATTGTCTTCAATAAACATACTTTTTAGTTTAAAGCTTCTTTGTTGTAATCTGCACCACTTAAAACGACTTGTCTAACAGCTAATTATTGCCTGCATTTATCTTGATACCATCACCAACTTTAAAGGGATCTATACTTTTTCTGCCTATAATACAAGTCGAAGACATTATGGGACCTCGCTAATTTTGTCTTACTAGTGTTAATTGATAATTTCCATGAATGACTGAACCTCCCGCCCGACCATTGGGACCATACAATGGAGTCCTACACACAGGAATACTTTTGGGAAAACTTCTTCATATACTTCTTCGCCCAACTTTAACATTAGTTTTTATAATGTTGACTTACATTTGGTATTTTGGTTGCATTCATAAAGTGCTTAATATCTTTTCTCTCTAGAGACATTCGCAACAGCAGATCTTTCAAATATTTTCTTGCTGGTCAATTTCATTTTCTTAATTATTACACTTTCATTTTTTTCTCAACTTACTTTTTGGGAAATGTATTAAAGCCAACTTTATCTTGTTGTCAATTTATCAATGTTACCAATTTGTTTTGTCACTTTTTAAACTTTTTCGCAATTTCTAATATTGTGCTTTTAGCACTCACTTAGTTTACAATATCTTGTTTTCCTTTTGAGATTATTACGTTTTACTAGAAAACAGATTTAAGTTAAATTTATTTTAATATTATTTATCAAATATTTAAACACCTTCATTTTTAATGAGTGCAGCCAATAGGAATTTTAAAGAAATTTGGCTCTTTCCATGAAAAGAAAAATGTTTGAAAGACTTTTTCAATCTTTTTTTGTTTCTGAATGTTCTTCCCATTATAGAATGTTCTGGTGATCGAATCAAATGAAAATCTGTATGTGCTAAATCTGGTTAAAATCATCAAATTCTAACGATTTTATTTTTTCTTGCGTTTTTTTTTCAGAGAATAATTCTGTAGAGAATTATCATGATGGAGAATAATATCCATTTACGAAAGCAAAAAAAAATTGGCATTCCAGCTACTAATGGTCGAACGTTGTGTTCAGCTATCCAGCGGAAGCTCATGAGAAACTTTCAATTCCTCTTTGCAAGTTTTTCCAAATTAAACTATAAATTACACACTCTCGGATAGAAGAGAGAATCAAGGAATTCTAAATGGTTTCCTACCATTCAACCGAGGCTCCGATTTGATTTGTTAACTTATAATTCAAACCTGCAAAATACGTAAATACTTTCCGAACATCCTATTAATTCTAGTATGAACAGCTATTATAGCTGAAATTCGGATGGTATAATTAATATACTAAACATTTTACGAACACTTAATTGTTCATACTAATTTTAGTGTGAAAACATTCGTCTTGTATAATAAATTTCCGGCATAATGTATGTTACTGAAAGATATTTGGAAAAGATTATGATAATATAATCTTATCTACAAAATCTCTTACCTACAAAACTGTAACAGAAAAGAAAAGGATATATATTTATTGTTGAAAATATAGAACCAGGTGATAAATATCTACGAATGAATCGTACTTCTTCAACGCCAGCTGTATCGATCACTCCGTCTTAGTCATCACAACAGGTTAACAACAATACCCTCAAGTATTGATTGCTTCAGTATTGTTGACAGTTATATATTAACCTGCATCAACCTAGAGCCAGAGTATGATGATAGAACATTGAGTTTCTTTTTTCCAGGTTTTCAGACGTTTAGCCATCTTGATACCATTTCTGTAAGAATAGCTGAAAACACCTTCGAGTTTTTCGGCTAAAAAGATAGCAGGTTAAAGTTGTTTTGTGTCAGAACCACTGTCTTCTCAAAGTGAGAGGAGAAAGATCATTCAGGCCTTCAGTAATGGTATCAAGGATAATTCTGTTAAGCTTAGAGAGTAATTATACATTCTTATTGCTCAAAGAAGAGTCTAATAGTTTTATAAAAACCTCGTAGAATTTCAGTAATATATCTTTTATCTTTTACAACGGTTCAAAGCTTAATCTAGCAATTGAACAATTTTGCTGTTACACGATTTGGACAATGTTGCTGTTACGCCTGGTATATAATCTCTCTATTCAATTGAATTATTCTATTCTGTGTCTGTTCAGGATATGGGTGGTCGTGGTTTTTCACAATTGACAGTATACCAAAACTATCATTTCACTTGTGTCTGCCGACTATAACAGTTGTATATTATTTTTCTCACTGGCATCACTAAGCATTTCAAAATCCATTTTCACTCAGTTGAAATTAAAATTCTGGGCTCTAGAAATAATTATCCATTCAAAAGAAGAATAATAACAATGAAATCAGGGTGATTCCCAAAGAAATTCCAAGTTAGCACCAGTTTTTTGCATATTTTCTCAACTTCTTTTATGAAAGTGAGATCGATGTGTGCAAGAGCATATGTGTACTTTGAAAATGTCATGACTATATAAGCAACCGTTAAGAAACATGCGCACAAACGCACATGAAAATAGGCGAGTGTCAAAATTACAGTTTCCACATAATGAATGGAGGAGAAATGTTACGTAAGTCAAGACAACCGCGTGGACGGTTTTAACGACAGACTTAATTTTGTTCGTCGGTCTTAGTGCTTTCCACTAACTTCGTCTTTTAGTTCATCGAAAAAAAACTTATAAGTTCATAAAAAATTGGCTGAGTAGGAAATTAAAGAGCGATGTCCAAATCCAAGAGAAGATACTGAAAGTTATTCCTTCCAAGGAAGAATAATTTATGAGCATAGAGACTACCAATTCGAAAATGGAGCTAAATAGAGTTCAAGAGATTTTCAAAATGTTGCGCTCGCATGAACTGCTCAAATCCCGAGGGAATTTCTTAGGCAAAGTAACACATATGATTCTTATTGAGGTTTAGCCATTTTGTAGATATATAGAATAAGTTAAAAGAAATATTAGCAATAAAATGTGGGTGAATCGGATCTCATACATTGGTTATCGATTACGTGATCGTCGATAATATAAATAAGTAATAAAGAAACTATGCCCTAATAAATGTCAAGAAAGCTACTAAGATCTACCAAAAGTGCAGAGAAAGCTAAAATAACAAGCAGTTACAAGATCATAATATAACGATACGAAAATTCCAAGAATTTTCCAATGGTGCAATAGATCTATAATTTTCTCGAGACTTGAGGATTAATTACAGAACTTGGTGCATAGAAGGAATAAAATATTATTGATTAGTTTATTTTGAACGATGTAAAGTCAAGAAAAAAAGCGATTGATTGAAAATGTGGATTATAAATCTCAGGTGATTTAAGAACTGCTGTCGTAGACTGTAACGTGTAAATATTCTTGAAGATACATTTACACATTATTTCGTTAGAGAGATATTACTGCTCAATATAATATTACATATGTTTTAAGAAGAGTAATTAAAAAACTTAACTTCATACACATAGGAGATTTTAAATTATTTACAAAGTATGTGTCCAGATAGGATTGGAAGCAAATAACTTGGCTTTGAATTGTTATCAGAGATATGCGGAGTTGAGTAAAAAGATAAAACTTATTCAGCGAAAGGAATTGAAAGACTGCAAGGGAAAATGCATTGCATGTGAGGGTCTGTAACAAAGACTGGATTATTAGAAATTATGGTGACACAAAAGGAAAACAAAAAATAAAAATAACATAAGGTAAAATATTACAAGATTTGCGAGAAAAATATACAAATATCTATTAGAGAAACATAGGAAGGCAAATAAATACATAGGCAGTGTATCCATTTTTTATCTAGACAAAAAAGAACTGAAGTTGTTGAATCAAAGAATGATGAAATTCATAACGTATAAAGAAAAATCTGATTCATTATTCTAGAAAACTTGAAAGAACAACTGAAAAAGGATCGCAGAAAAATGAAGCAACTACAAATCAAAGTCAGGATAGAAGCATAAAATATATTGCTGATAAAGTACTATAGATATAATCAGTACAGTGGACATCTTAAATGAAAAATAACATGACTGGTAAGAGTAACATAAAATAAGTATATAATAATGATGGTCGAGTAAAAATTCATAAAAATGTAAATATCATCTATGTGATAGAACAGTGACAAAGTGATTCCTGTAAACTGATTAAAATGGAACATAAAAGTAGATACTGTTGGGTACACTGCTTAGCGGAAAGATTTCTTTAAAATTTCTTTAAAATTAAATTCTTTAGGATTTTGAGATATAGTTATATATCAGCCCTGGAGACAAGGCGGGAAATCTGCCAAATAAAGACTGTAAACGTCCCAACGGCCCAGGAAGGAAAACAGAAGCCAGGAGAATATGAAGAAATATAAGGACTTTGACTGAGTATTGCAGCGATTCTGGAATATGAAAGCACTAATTATTGGAGCAGTAGCGAATTGCAAAATCGTCTGCAATAATTACTATGAACCAAAGAAGTGAGGAAGTCAGTAGAAATACCAAAGAGTGTAATAAAGATTTGAATATATTTTTGTTACTTGAAATCTCTGACTTGAAATAACTGTTACAACAACAAAAATAATAATATCCAAAAAGTGAATATGAAAAAGAAGACGAAAGGAAATTCGAATAAAGAGTGAAATGATAATTTCATGATACACGTGAAGTAAAAAGAAGAGAAAATATTAGATATCTGAAAGTACCGTCGTAGGTCGATAGAGCGAGACAGCAGATAGATATAGAGATGGATAGATAGATAGATACTTTAACTGTTGATCGATTTCTTTCTTTTTTTTACAGCTTATCAACATTTTCGGGTTATTTAAAATCAGAAAATATTTTTAGATTGTAAGAATCTTTTGAGATAATAACGATTTATTGATATAACTCCTACTATTTAAACCATAGCTGGGGGAGAGAAGAGGTGGATTCATACCTTTCTCAAGTGTATTTGTGTGTAAGTGAATATAACGAACTCAACTGGAACTGAAACTCCGCTCTCCGATTTTGAGCAGTTATCCATTACATCACCCGCACATCCAAGCGTTCACGCGTCTAGGTATTGACAAATTCGACGTTTATTAATTTAAATGATCTTCCGAGAATCGGTGTATCAACGTGGTATGGCCCATAGCCAGATAGTGAGGAAGAAAGAAAGAAAGAGTGAGAGAGAGAGAGAGAGAGAGAGAGAGAGAGAGAGAGAGGGAGAGAGATCTAACTGAGATCACCAAGTGGAAGATGATTATTACGAGAATGAAGAAAGATGCAAGAATAGATAAAAATGAGGAAAAAGAAGAAAAAAAAGAAGGAAAGGATAAAAAGGAAAAAAGCTCTTTTCTGAACTTATAAGTTTTTTTCGATGAAAAGACGAAGCTAGCAGAAAGCACTTAGACCGACGAACAAAATTATGTCCGTCGTTAAAGCCGTCCACTCTGTTGTCTTGTTAAATCCACTTTGAGTATTTTTTCATGGATAAGCACATTTTCTCTTCGACAGAGACAGCGTTGCTATGTTTGGCTCTTGACCAGCCAGAGGCAATAAAACCTTCATTAGACAACACTAAATTTAGCGCATGGCGAGAAACTGCTTAGAGAAAAAAAGATACCAAAAATGAAAACAGTTAAACAGTTTCATTTGAGATAATATCAAACCTCACAATCTTGCGTGATTATGTTCTGAATCTCAAAAATCATACCATCCACACTTACTGACGATGTAAATAATGCCTTATTGTTTGTTTAGTTTTAATTTAAACATATTTTCTGCATGTTTCATTCACATGGGTAATAAATGAGTTGTCTCCCTTGAACCCGGCTCAGACTGCAGCATAATAATATCAGTTATAAAACAGCACTTTGTTATCTGACATTTCATTATTGATTTTTTCGTGTTGGAATTAATAATTGGTTGGTTGATTATTCAGAACTAGAGGGATAGATAACAAATATAATCGTTTCAAAACTGCTCCCGTGCCTCTCTTTGCTGCAAATACAGTTGTATCAACAACTGATATTTTGACAACATTGTTAGTTGGAAAACAGTCGAGAGGGAATTTCTTAAGCGGCCCGAGTGATACAATTCTCATCTAGTAATATGTCTTTCCATTCAGGCAAGTAGCCTCATTTTAGTTGTTCTATTCACAAGGTTTCGGCTGTTGTACTCTCAAGGTTTCGGCTGTTGTACTCTCCAGCTTTCTAATCGTTGTGAGTATATCACCTGAAATGAGAATAATATTTCCTCATATCAAAGACATCCAAAAATTCCCGTCATAATTTAATATTTATCGTGCGCCTTACTTATATTTAACTTTTGAAGTTGAATCAAAGACAAATATATTAGTGGACAGCTTTTCATATAAACGAGGGAGGGTGTTATAGAATGAAAACTGAATATGTATCCTTCGTTAAATAATAACGATATAAAACAAGAATATAAAACGATTAGTCATAAAAAAATCAGTGGTGTAACTCGAGAGAATTTATTAAAATAAAAGAAAAAAATCGCAGAATTTTGAAATTGTTGGATAAAATAAGCCGTTGAATTGGAAATTGAAAAAAATAAATAAGTTTTCAGGGTTCTTTTCAAACTTCTATATTATATACGTAATAATGTCGAACTATAAATAAAATGCATTAATTGCTTATGATGTATATAAAGATGGTATATGTGAATATATAAAGATGGTATATGTTGGATATTTAATTTTTTTTATTTTCTTGCCAGCATTTCGCCCAATAAGAAAGTTAAAAGAACAACCAAAGATTCAGAAAAATCATCATAAAAAGCCTGGTACATGTTTTTAAAGAAATGTATTTGTTGACACATTAGTGAGATTGTACAGGGGGAATGTTAAAATAAATATGAAATGTGCGATTTTATTTTAACTCTATATTTTTCTTAACACCTAAATAATACTATATTAAATTATAATTTGAATTATATGTATTCATTATATTCTTTAAATATACGCGATTTATTTTTCTTAACATGACATATTTTCCTGTAGCAAATCACTATATTTTCACTCCAATGGAATTTGTTTCTTTCTCCGACCATTCTCTTTAAATTCTAGAGATGGTTGTGCGTAAAAATCCTAATTAATCAACAGTTTTTGAAATACGCAGATCCATCCTCCTGGCAAAATCACACCGGAATCAAAGTCACTTAAGTTACCTTTCTTTCTCATGCGTGAAATGTAATTATGATGGTCGCTATGGCCATCTTTAAATATGCATTGGAAATGGATATTTAAAATGAGTAGAAATTTGCATAAAAGAATATTGGCTCATGTATATTTAATAACTTGTGGGTGTATGTAAAGAGTTGCTGAAAAGTTTTTGGTCCGACCCAGTTCCTAAAATCTGAGCAAATACCAGATGTTTTAAATGATTCCTGGTCAGGCTAACAACTATGCACTCTTCTCATATATATATATATATATATATATATATATATATATATATATATATATATATATATATATATATATATATATATATGTATATATATATGTATATATATATGTATATATATATATATATATATATATATATATATATATATATATTTATTTATTTATGTGTGTGTGTGTAAAAACATCTGCATGTAGAGGCTATGGGTGGGATCCCGATTTTTGTTGGACAAACAACCGATACTGCTGCTGCAGTCCGCTGTGTTTGCTCTAATCAGTTATCATGTCAGGTATAGCATGAATGATATGGGGCGAAGGCAGCAGTTAAATTCGATATCAATAAACATCAAATGACCTTGTAGAGGTGCGTTAATATATTGTAATAGTCAATGCTCTGGAGAGAGTGGCGCCACCAGTCCTTTCACTTCAAGAAGGATTCAGGAAAACGGCGCCGAGATTGGTTCGATAGAAGCAATCGCCAAATTAAGATTAGAACTGAGAAGTTGACCCTGGGTCACTGACGGGAGAATATTGCCCTTGCTAAATCCTGAACGAAGAGTTCGCGAAGATATTTCTATTTTAAGTAATCTCTGCATGCTCATTATTGACTATAATCGTTTGGAAATAGAATCATTCGTTGAGAGAAGGAGGAGCAGACAGACAGGAAGGTTGTCTGGATGAAAAAAAGTCAGGCTGGAATAATAGGAAAAAAGAAAGAAGAAATCATGGAAGATAAGGAAGAATAGAGGGTAGATAAAACAGAGAACAGGAAGCAAAGACATAAAAGTATGTTTGAGAAAGGTTGTAAGATAAATAATATTGGAAAGAGAAAGCATTGAGTCGAAAGAAAACAAGTAATGAAAAAGTAGCGGCAAAATAGATGGAATAAGAAAAGGAGGAGAAAAGAAATCAATTTCTTTTTACAAATATGAGTACCTAAAGAGCAAAACAATTGTGTGTAGAAAAGAAGAAAAGATAGCAAAAAAGAAGAAATATATCATATAACAAAAAAGGATGACGTAGTTGAGTGTTAAGGCGAAAAATAACGACAAAGTTAAGTAAAGACTGATAAAAGATTTTATAGTATTGGAAGTGTGGTTTAAATCGTTCAGACTAGTATAGTAAAAGAGCAGACATCACTTTAATCTTCTATTAAAATAGCTATAGCAGTAGAATTAGCAGTACTTATCGTATAAGTCTTTAATAACTCATTTTTTTACTTGAAAAAACTTCATAATACTTTGAGTATAAGCTGGGACAATTAATGTTATACAATAAATATCCCCCAATAATAAAGAATTCTTATTAACAATCATGTAAATATCTTTTCTAGACATATTGTCATATGCAGCATGTACTTATGTTGACTAAGAACAATTGGAGAGCTTAACGATCAAAACAACGCAGCAAAATTGTGAGTATAAATATTGAAATGATGCTGATATAAATATGCCCTAAATTTAATACTGAAAAATAAAGAATGTTTGAATATGTATAAAACAATGCCAGAAATCATTGAAGCGATTTGAAAGAAAAGTCACCTTCAACTAAAACATTCGACGTACTTGGGATGAGGTATTGATTTTGCTATTAGATGCAACATTGCGGGTAATGAGATGCTTATTGTCGGGGCCATAGGCCAGGGACGAACACACCGAAATTTTTGTGTCAAAAAATGATAAGCGAATTCCGGTGAATTCAAAGGTAGGTAGATAATTGAGAAGTTCCTGAACATTTAGAGAGGTAGACGTAAAAAGATGGAGATAGATGAAAAAAGTAAAGAGAAATATTTATGATTGATGAAGATATATGAAGTCGCACGCATGAACACACACACACACGCGCACACACACACACACACAAACGAAGAAGTAGAGAGATTAAAAGCAAAAAAAAAAAACATGCGCGCAAGCAGATATACATCTGTGAATGCATGTGCGCACATAGACATATTTATTTTTTAAGTAGACAATTCAGAACTAGTAAATATATAAATTTATAGAGAGGGCAAGAGAGAGAGAGAAATAGAAATATATATATATTTTTGTCATCCACAGACAGACTGTTTCGCTGTTTCACAGCTCATCAGTGTGGCTAGACGTCCGGTTGCCTCTAGCTAGGATCGAAACCCAACTGAATTGGCGTCAGTCGGAACTTCTACCACTAAGCCGTCGGTTCACGGGCGGGATGGAGGTGAATTTTAGCATGTTTATTTTTTTTAGGTTTAGATAAACACCCAGTTTGACAGTGACTCAATTCTGCCGAAGAGTCGTGCAATATTAGCTTAAATAGTCACTGTTTACAAACTCACACCTCAAACCAAAGAGCTCAACCGAAATTAATTTTTCAGGAGAGTCTGAACAAAAATTGAATTTAATTGAATTTCAAACAATATTTAGATATTTGTACATAGATTTATTTAACCATATAGTGTATCAGTTTTTCCCACTAACGTTTACTAATTTTGCAGTAGCTTCATGACTCCATCCTTCGAGAACTTGGCATCTTTCTGAGTGATGAAGTGTTTAATTCTTCCCATTAATAGAATTTTCTCGCGATCGATACGGAATATATGAGACGACTGATTTTATCCTCATTGAATTTCCCTCGGATAGCTCACATATCTGTGGTAACTTCAATATTCACTACAAAAAGTTGTTATTCCACTCGAACAAACTGATGACGAAGGCAGATACTGCAGAGACCACGAACGAACACAGAAATTGAAGAACCCACCATCGTTTCTGATGCGACAGGTCATCCGGCGAACCACCTTGATCTCTTTATCAGATCATGCCCTGAAAAATGCTTCGCTGAAGTTACTCATCCCCTCGCTGGGCAGTTCAGCATATTTACTAATTAGTGTCAAAGTTGATGCCAAACCAAAAGCATTATAGATTTTATAGAGAGAGTTTTATACCTCCGAAAAATAGCGGCCAGTCTTGATTCACCCCAGAATGTGCTACAGCCATAGCTCACCGTAACCACTACTATAATAGCTATCACAGGGAACAGTGAAGTCGGACATTTGCTACATTCAGAACTGCCAGCAATCATTACAAGAGAGTACTAGAAAATGCATAGTATAGTTATGCACAAGCAGCCCAAGCCAAGGTTGAAAGCAAACAAATCGGATCCTATGAGTACTGGAAGATCTCTAACTAAAATATGAATATAGGCAAAGCGTCAATACCTACTATTATAAATGGCCTGGAGGTCATCTGATCTTCGTCAGATAAGGCCACGATTTTTGCCTCCAACTCAAGATTAGATAACAAAGGTCATTCCCTTTCCAACTTCTGTCTCACTGAGCCCAATCCCATTAATATTTTCATTACAGCCCAGAAAATTTCAAAACTTATAAAAGGTTTGAACCCTATGAAGACCATCTGTCTAGACATAATTTCAGTTATATCCGATTTCAATAAAATTATTTAACTGCTGCTTGTAGGAGATTCCATTACATTGTTTGAGGAATTATCGCGTATGCCCGGTTTTCAAGAATGTGGGTGAGTGCTCAGCCCCTCACACTATAGACACATCAGTTCGTCACTGTTATTAGCAAACTTTTTGAAGTTGTATTCAACTAGAAGTTTGTTGATCACCTTTAATAGGAACAACCTTTTGAGCGACAAACTACGAATTTCGATCTGCCAGCTTCACTTCTGATATCCTAATCGATTACTCACAGTATCAGTGCGGCACTAGATAACAAATAAATCTCAAGGACGATCGCATTAAATATTTCAAAGGCCTTTGTCAAAGTGTGGTACTCTACGAGCTCTCTAGCTATGGAGTCACTGGAAGAGTCTTTTCAATCATAAAGTCCCTAAATTTAGTTGATAACGGCCAGTCCTCCGAGGCCGAACCGATCAATGTAGGCATCCCACAACGCTCTCTTCTCGGTCCAACACTCTTTCTATTTTACATACATGATCTGCCTAGGAGTATACTCCGATTATTTGTGAATACCTATTGCTGATGATACAACGGTATACGGTTACACCTCTAAAAGCCTAGATGACCAGAACTTGGCAGCTGATCTCTCTTCCAATCTAGCTCTAACATCTCAGTGGGGAAAGTTGGCTGGTCATATTCAGTGACTCGAAAACCAAATTAGATACATTCCATCACCGCCGATTGGCCCCAGAATTTTCACTAATTGCGATGAACTGGGTGCCGCTCACTTTCGCCGTTAGCATTTGCGCATTTCTTGAGTGCATTTTAAAATCGTTTGTAGATAGTTAACTAGACTAACTTTTTTATGTCGTCTGTAGTCATTTTGTGTTGGTCAAGTGTTGGTTAATCCTTGGCCTTTCACCGCTCTTGTTGTATAACACGAGTCTATAGTTACCAATCATTTCCTATTTTCGTTTGCATTTAGGCTGCTATGATGAATATAGATTTTGTGAATTGATCTGAGATTTGCAATTTTCTAGTGTATTTGTCATTTTTTGTTTTGTTTTGTTTTTATCGCTGCATATACGACTTTATCCATCATATTGAATGGCTTCACTTTCAATTCAACCCCAAGATCTTTAACAATTGTCGGCATCCGAATCAGGATTCTCTTCTATTCTTCTCTCCGTATAGGCTTCTGTGATTGTTGCTGCTTGTTGCTCTCTATTGTTTCACAAACATTCCATTTCTTGTTTCACAAACTTTCCATTTCTTGTTTCACATTCTCTATTTATGCAGTGTCTTAAAATTCCGTCTCAGTTGTGACCTTATTATTTTTGTTGAAAGTCGCTGATTGACAATTAGGTGACACCAATTGCACATGACTAGAAGAAGCTGATTTCCTTCAGATGATTATATTTGTAACATGTGGGGCACCTCGAGGCGGTGAAATGGTTAGCAAGTTTGTCTCGCTTGTACAATTACGATTGAATAGTGAGTTCGATCCTTACAGGTTGCTCCTTACTTTCGGCCTTGTGCCACATCTAAGCTACGCTTGGAAAATCACTATATTTGTGAGATGTGAATTGTCATAATTGTAGTGTTCCCATTATTTTCCGGTTAGAATGTCGTTGGCACCTGGAATTCGTCTACCTTTTGATAGGTATTAATTTTACTAACTAGTAAAATATCCTTGCAACAACACTGGAGTGGAACGATGGTATCAAGCCAGTAAAAAATTGATGACATCACGAACGAAGAATTTCTTTCGCTGCGTGTTGCAGAAGATAAATGGATTATTCCATAAGTCAGTACGAATGAGGGTTTAAAGCTGTGTACGGATTAAGTATTTATGTGTCTTACTTGAACGAGACAAGCCATTGACAGTAAGGTCTCAATTTCGTAGTTTTTTGTTGGTGATTTCTAGGTAGGCTATCGAGTTGACTGCAGAGCTCTGACGCCTCTTCGAAGAAGTATTGCGACAATTTGACTGATATGAGTAAACAGTATTTGGTGATGATGAAATAGGAAAACATATTTTAAGAGATGGTTTTCATTATATTTTTACATCAGCAACATAACTAACTGAATATTATGAGTTGAGAGAAAAACAGTTTATTATGCAGAATTTCAAACGAAAGAAAAAATAAAATAACAAGAATGTAGCGTTTCAAACTACGAATCAAAAGAGATAACATGAAAACAAATTGACTCAGTGAATTAATAAATAATTATAGTCTATTGTATGCATTATTACCTAAAACATCAACATTTTAGTTTTCAGTGTCATTCTCTGCTTGGTTAGATTTAGGTAAAATGAGTAAAATTCCTACCCTTGATGTCTGTTTTCACTGCTACCATAACGTGTAGGCTACCGACCATTTCAAGAAAGACCTCTCTTACTACCACAATTCGGAAGTTCTCAGTTTGGTTGCTTAACAAACACTAGAACTAGGCACAGAAAAATAATTTGCAATAATAAATCTAATAATAAGCAATTAAATTTAAAAATGTAAATTAATATTCTGAATGTAATTTATTTAATTTTCCAGATAATCGTAAAAAAACAGAAATGGGTCGTGGGTGTTTTTATGATACAGTTAAATAACACTTGGTTGAAAAATCAACAAATGAGAAAGTAGTTTTAGGTGTCTTTTTATTTAGTCGCATTATATTTTTCAGTGTTGAGGTTTATATTTATTAAATGTGTATTAAATCTATAATGATAACCATCCTTAAATATCATCGTGGTTCGTAATGTCGGTTTTCATTTATGAGAATTACAGAAAGTGAAGAAAAAAATAAGATTATTCAATTGAATTAAAAATCAATTTAACAGATAAAAAAAAACTGCTGAGAAGTTTCTAAGCTTTTCAGTAGACGAAGTTACGCTAGCAATTTTATTTACAGGGTGCGATCGGTAAATTGACGCCAGTTTAAATTTTTAATTTCGCGCATGTGCGTTTTCTTTTTTTCTTTTTCTTTCTCCGACTGCACAGTATAGTAGGGTCAGTTTGATACCGTCTGTGAGAAAAAGAGCACTATGACGCAATTTACCCCGCCAGAAATTTTTAAACAACATTCTGTATTGCTTGGCATTCGCGTCGGAAGCTCCTATACATATATTTCAGAGTGTTTGACAGTGCAAAAGATTAGGAAAGAAGTGAATGATATATCCAGTCAACATGGTGTTCGGAGTGATCATAATTGATGGTGATGTTATGCCTCTGTTGATCTTCCCTCGGAGCCTCAAACTCAACATGGAGGACTAAATCAAGTGCCTTGAGGAGGTAGTGCTGCCCTACGGCAAGAGGGTGGCTGCTGGGAGACAATATATCTGGCAACAGAACTTTACACCATTTTTGTTTTTTGTTTTTCATTTTTGCGTAATTTAGACGACAATTTATCAATTACCCGCCGTATTTATTTTTCTTAGTAATTCTTAGGAAATACATATAAATAGTATAAGGAGATGCACGAAATTTAAAGCCGAAAGGTTTTGTGTGGGTCGATTTTCCAGTATTTCTCTGACTCTTTGCGGTTGACTTTTCCGGAAGAACAGCAATAAAATTAAACATGCATGCATGTGCATGTTCAATGGATGTCATAAGATCGGCGTCATATAAAAGTGAATATAAAAAGCAACCTGTATCTCATAAATTAGAGTTTTTTATAAAATTTTGCCCATCACAATTGCTTGTGGAAGTTCACATTGTGTATTAAATGGGGTTAATGGCAAATTGAAGTTATTATAATTATAAAAGTCTTTTACATGAGTAAAATTCGTATATGCACGCGTTTGTGTAAGGTATGTATGTGCGTTAAACGTCTTACTGCAAAAAATTACAGAAAAAAGTGTTATGATTGAAGGAAAGGTGAGGTGAACAAGAGAGACAAATTGTATTTTAATTCACCGAGAAATAAGGCTCCAGCGGCAATAACTGTGGAGTATATTTGACGTTCTTTCCGTGATGCTTTTACCGGGGGTGGAAGATACCTGTCTGCATTCCAAGTTAGAAGCGTTCGTTCTGGGTTAGAAGTATTGGCTGTGGTGGCGGAAATTTAACGTCATTAAGTAATTCAAAGCCGGGGTTGAACTTCTTTAGGAAAGAGAAAAGTTTTTTTTAAAAGAGAAAAAGCACAATACATTTGCCAACTCGGAATACTATAGACCGACCAGCGACATTAGTATAGTGTGTCTATTTTTAGAATTGTCTTTTTTTAAGATGAAATATCTAAAATGTAGGCATGTCCCAAAAATATATTTCAATATCTGTGAACAGAAAAAAACATATTTTAAAAGATTGCAAGGTTGAAAGGTGTATATATATATATATATATATATATATATATATATATATATATATATATATATATATATATCCGAAGAGCAGCTTTTTTTCTATTCTGTCATATATTGCCCATCTCCAATATTGTTCTTGATATATAAAAATATATATATATATATATATATATATATATATATATATATATATATATATATATATATATATATATATATATAGTGCATGTATGTATATATATATATATATGTATAATATATATATTACTATTTTGGTTATAATATATATATATGTATATATATATATATTACTATTTTGGTTATAATATATATATATGTATATATATATTACTATTTTGGTTAATCATAACTTGAACTAGAGAAAAAGCACGCACGCATATAAGCAGAGGCACAATATAAGTAAAGTATAGACCTAATTAAGAAAGAAATATATATAAACCAACAAAGAGATTTCTCGAATTGAACTCTAGACATGCAATCACACCTCTTGTCTATGGAACGATAGGAGTGGAATGGATGTCCATCCAGTTGGCCATTAATAAAAGCAATGATGGGAAGGTTGCCCATAGATTGTCGCTTACTTTGCGAATGACATCAAGTGCGATCGAGTAGTAAAATGACATTTTATTGGCCATGCATTTGGACAGAAAGTCATTATTTCATGCAAACGTAAATGATAAGAAGATCTTCCACAACGGCACCTAGCAATATTTTTAATATGTTTAAATATTCGGGAATTATTTAAATATATTCTAAACACACACACACACACACACACACACACACACACACACACACACACACACACACACACACACACACACACAAACACACACACACACACACAAATCGGTGGCGAAACAGTCATCTAGACGCACAGCTAGAAATATTAATGCTCATTTATGGAGTAATCAGGAAGCAACAAACTGATTAAAACTATGACAGTAAATGAAGGACAATATCTTCACAGATGTAGAAGATAATTGAAATAACAAGAATCTGATTCTACAGAACGATACTGAGAATGCCATGGACTAAACATGTGGGTAAGTAGAAAGTTTTAAGGAAAATGGAAACCCAAAATATGCTTATAATTAGAATCAGAAAGAGACAGTTGAAATTTCTTGGACACATTATGAGGAAAGAAGGCTTGGAGAATTTGATACCCACAAGACTAGGGATTAGGTGAGATGATGAAAAGACAAAACTTATAGGTACAAAATATAGGAAGTTGTGGAGAGTCATAATCGCCAAGTCTTGAGAGGACACTGAACATAGAAGAAACAAAAACAAATTAAAAGAAATTTCTTGTCAACAGGTGATTGTCTTTGATTCTTGTAAGGATTTGAAGAATAAGACAATTTTTTGTGAATAAGACAATACTTTAATTGTGTGAGATATAAAAGATCAGTAATTTTATTGATTATTCCTTTCATTTGTCAGGGTCTGATATTTTCGGACAGAGATAGGCATGATCGGCTTGCGACGTTTGCCCTTTCTCACAGACGAAATGTCACAAGCCTATCGTTACTTTTATGGCAGATCTTCAGACGAACTACATTACTTATATCCACGGGTTCAGACACTTACAGTTGGCATCTGTCATACCACTTACATCGTGTCGAATCACCTCCATTCCATTCGTATTCCATTTACAAGACGGAAGCGCCATCCACACAGATTCTTCCTGAGAAACGCTACTTTGTAAATGGGCTCCCGAAAGGATTTTAACCTCTTCAAGTCTAGCGTCAATCAATATCTACTGTGATACCTATGTTTTTTATTTGTATTCGTTATCAGTTATAATTTGGTTTAATTAAATGTTTTTTATTCCTTACCGTTTAAACGTTTTAAAATTTTTGAAATCATATATACATTTAAAATAAAATAATACGAAATATTCGTAAATAAATTATAAAGAAAGGGTAACAGAAAAGAAAAGAGAGAGAGAGAGGGAGGGAGTGAGAGATGAGAGAGAGGTAGTTAAAGAGAAAGTTGAAAAGAGCTGGAAACATGAAAACATCTGATTTTATATTTAGAGTTAAAAGAAAAGTGGAAATGTTCATGAAACTGATTGGAACTTTAAAAATATGATTTAACAGAATTTTCGTAAATATTAAAGCCTTCCTTTCCTCTCTATATAATTTTCTCTTTTATGTTTGAATTCTTTAACATTTTTTCGCGTTAACTTCTTTTTAAATTTTCATGTCGACATATTCTGTTCCAATTGCACGTTCCATTATTTTTGCCCATCGTATTTTTG
Source organism: Acanthosepion esculentum (assembly GCA_964036315.1). NCBI lineage: Eukaryota > Metazoa > Mollusca > Cephalopoda > Sepiida > Sepiidae > Acanthosepion > Acanthosepion esculentum. The sequence continues at coordinate 36,604,832 of OZ038494.1, read as the reverse complement.
ACTTTCTTATTTCATTCTTTTTAAATGTGGTTATTTTTCAGTTATAAGAAAATAATTGCCTGAGACAGATTTTGCAAATCACTAAATTATGTGATCTCCCGATGATTTAGTCAAGCAATTATCGCAAATTCTCTCCTGAAAATGGAACCTCTTCCCTGAAAGTCGACAACAGTTTACTATAACCCATGATAAACACCTTCATTTGTCTATTATTTTGATTTCAACTTTCATTATATCCTTTTGGTTTATTTATCGCCTTTTTCCAGCGTTCTCTTAGCGATTTAACTTTCCATTTCTTCTTTTCCTCTCTTATTCCTTTTCTGTTTCACATGTTTTCACGGTTTCTTCTATCGCCTTCATTTTCTTTTTCCATACACTTTTTCGATTATTCATGATTTTTCTTTTAGTTTTACCTTTTGAGATGTTCTAGCAATAATTCCTATTTCTTAGGGGAGTTCATCAAATAAATCATACTTCCAAAATATGTCGTGATCATATTCAGTGACTCACTTCTTTTTCTTTGGTTTTTCTGTTTCAGTAAAATAGAAAAACTTGAGTGTATGCGTTAGAGGTTAATCTTAAATTTCTGAAAAAATATATCTCTATTACATGATGTAAATGAAAGAAGAACAAAAAAATCCAAGAACGAGTGACAAAAGATGGGTGCTTGGGGATCAAAAGAAGGAAGAGTTACAACTGTTTTTCCAGTCTAATCGTTAGACCCAATGCAATGTATACCATGGAGAAGGATTCCATAAGATGTGGCATGTCACTCTGGGAGTCAGCAACAAAGATCACAATTGTCAAGGTAGAGAAAATCGCGTAGTAGTGACGACAATAGCTTTGATTTGGCAAAAATGTTATCATATTCAACAATCTTATTCGTTGTTCGATACTGGATACAGACACCATGTGAGCATCCTTTAAAGGACATCCGAAAAATGTAGTAAAGTATAATTCGAACAAAGTTGTTGCGTTTTCTAACTCCTTCGTCCGCTGCTGTCTCGTCTGCGTCTCTTGCCGACTCTCTTTCTAACTACTGGGTCGCTTAGTTCTCTGTTTATATGTATTTCGCCTGACTCCCACTGCACCACAGAACTCATCAATATTCATATCAATTAATTATTTTCTCCACTTTTGGAGAAACGACACTAACCTTCAAAAAAGTGGTCAGTTATTTAAAAAAATACACTCCTCGACAACAAATTTTGTTTATCATTCGTTTCTATATCCTGACGACAATCGGCCCGCTATCGGCTACGTATTTAAAACAATAATTTTTCAGATAACAAACATTGTGTTTATAAATTATTTCCTATGTCCTTGACGTCAAAGAATTTTCTTTGTTGTCGACTTTTCAATATGATGGATTAAAATCTTTACACAATTTTGCATGTTTACAAAACCATATTTCAGATTGTTTACATTATTGGCTTTGCGAATCATAACAATTCTATTTGCCTTTCAGCTGACAAGTGGCAACATTTTACATTCCTCAAATCCATTCTGTGTTCCAGGTTATCAGAAAAAATCTCTCTTTTCTTTTCCTCGTTTCATATTTCAATTCATATTTTCACCTTACTGTTTTTAATTCTCAAAATACTATACGGGGTTTTCTCATGAATCTTTTAAATCATTTCATACTAGTAGCGTCACAATAATACATATGAAAGGCAGCAAAGCCACTAAGACAAAAGAGATTTACTGAATGTGAAAAAATTGGAAAAAAGAGAAACATTATCAAGGAGCGAGAATAGGAGATGAATAACCAACAAGACAGTAGATAACGATTGACATTGCATTTAAATTCTTGATGGTCAAAGTTGGCTGGAAAGGATGAAGCCGGAAGAGAATTCCACAAGTGAGAAATGCGAGAAAAGAAACTGTTAGCATAGAACTTACAGTTGCATTCAACTGTGAATTGACGAGACCTTGCCGCCAATCTAGTACTGCACTTAAATTCATAAAGTCTAGATACCATAGCGAAGAGTTCATCCGAACAATTACAATGAATGTATTTCTTGAAAAGGGACAGGTGGAAAAGTGACTGAAACTGAGACGCCATGTCAGAACCAATAATATTTATGCTTCGTCTTTGGATTTTATCAAGAAGCTCTAAATATACATCAGGAGCACCTGACCATATGTGCCAGCAATATTCAAAGCATGGATGAATGGTGGACTTATAAATATGTAAAATAGATTATGGTGAGAAAAATTGTCTAGCTTAACACAACGAGCCAATTTTCTAAGCGGCAATGAATTCAATATAATCGTTTCATTTCATGTCAGCTGAGAAGGCGCAACGAGTCACTCTCCTGGTAGAGTTAGTATCAGCAATGCTGAAAGGAGGCAGGAAGGGGATCTCTTAGGTAATTAATAGAAACATTTTAAAGGTGTTAAAATTAACAAGTAATTCTTTGTCCTAGACTGTAGGCCATTTTTGAGATCAGCTGAGATGTGGCCTAATCGAACTGATTAACATTAGTGTCGAGACAGGAGTAAATTGTTGTGGCATCAGAACAGATCTGAATTTGAGAACTGATGTCATCAGGGAGGTCATTAAGAATGTTATGGAATCTTACCTGTAACGAGATAATGAACTCTTCCTGACACTATAAAGACTGCGCCTCTCAAGAGAGACGGATAGAACGAAGTGTAACGAGTCGAGACGGAACACTAAATCAAACTGACAGTCATACTAACACCTTCAACTTCTTGTATTATTATTATTCTGTTTAATATATCTTTGTTATTCCTACTTTTGTGTTCGTGTTGTTCTTCCTTGGACCATAACAGTGGTACGAGGATATTGGACCATAACAGTGGCGACGAGGATTGAAGAAACGAATTCTACGCGGAGAAATCCTAAAAAACGATACTGAAGAAACAAACTCTACGCGTAGTATATTGAAGAAACAGGTTCTACGCGAATATTGAAAAAAAAAGTTCTACGCGGAGAATCTACAAAAAACCTTTTTGCTTTCGGTCGTGCGTAACAGAGGCGACGTAGGTAGTGAAAAAAAAACAGAACAAAACAATAAACAAGTTCTACGCGAACATTAAAAAGAAAAAAAAAGAAAAGAAAAATTTTCCTTTTGAACACCAACTTTACAGTGGTAACAAAGACAAATTCTACACAGGAATAATTTTTTGTACTAAGGTTCCAGTACAACAGGCTACAAAGACCTGAAGTCTACAAAAAAGAAAAATAGTTACACATAATTACGGTAAACATGGAATACTTTAAGGCAAACATATTGGAATTAATGAAAATGCAATTCGAGCAGCAACAGGAAAACGAACAGAAGTATCTTGAACTACAAGAATTACTATTACGGGCAGTAACAAATAAAGGGCAAAATCCTGAAAATGAAACGGCATTCTCGCAAAATGCTATATGGAGCTCTATCGAAGACTTCACTTATGCACCGGACGAAGACAAAACCTTCGCAGATTACTTCAGAAGATATGAAGATTTATATGAGTTTGATTTCGGGAATTGGTCAGACGCGAAAAAAGTACGTCTACTACTGAGGAAACTAGGGTCAAGCGAATACACTAAATTCGTAGACTACATCCTACCGAGGAAAACGAATGAGTTGACTTTCAAGGAAGCCGTGAAACTTTTAACAGAATTATTTAGTCCGAACACTTCACTATTCCACAAAAAGTGGAAATGTTTAAATCTAACAAAAAAGGATAGCGAAGACTATATAACATTCGCTTCCATAGTAAACACTGTGATCGCTTTAAGTTATCTGAACTCAGCCCTGACAATTTTAAATGTTTGATATTCGTCCAAGGCCTGGTTTCGACTAAAGATGTGGAGATCAGACGGAGAATTCTAACAAAACTCGAGAGTGAACCAGAATTGACGCTACAAAAATTGGCTGAAGACTGTCAGAAATGTATAAGCGTAAAAAAGGACACGAAAGATATATAAGAGTCTGGCCTCGTTTACATACGAAAAGTACATCGACAAACACGTTTTTGTCCCTCCTCAAAAACAAACCAAACCAATTATTCTACTTCAAAAACAAGACAAACAAATTATTCTACTTCAAAAAATCAAATAAAATACCAGAAAAACTGCCACCCAGTACATGCTATCGCTGTGGGACTTTGCATTGGTACAAAGATTGTCCATACCGCTTTAAGAATTGTCTGTCGTGCAATAAACTGGGTCATAAAAGTTCTCATTGTTGGACTAGGAAAGAAAGCAGAAGCCGAGTAAGAGTCACTAGAACTGACCAAGCGGACGAGACAAATATACGAAAGTACGTACAAGTAGAAATGTTAAACATAAAAGTCAGACTACAATTAGATTCCGGATCAGATTTAACCATTATTAGCTTACAGACGTGGAAGAAATTAAACAAACCGACCATGTTGAGAACCGATAAAAAGCCAGGTCTGTAACAGGAAGAAAAATAAAATTAGAGGGAGAAGTTATTACAAATGTGGTATTCAACGGAATGACCAAAATATTAAAAATGTACGTCCAAAAAATACGGAAAATTTATTTGGAACTGACTGGATGCAGAACTTTGTCCTCTGGGATTTACCGATAAATACGTTCTGTCAAAAAGTGAAAAGTTTATCGACCGAGGCAGATAAATTAAAGGAGAAATTAAAAGAAAATTTCCCCGAAGTATTTTCAGCTGGCCTCGGTAAGTGTAAAAAAATGGCAGCAAAAATAGAACTAAAAGAAAATGTTCAACCCATTTTCAAGAAGAAAAGGAATGTACCTTTCGTAGCACTAGAAAAAATAGACCAAGAGTTGGATAGACTCGTGAAAACCGGTATATTGACAAAGGTAGAATATAGTCAATGGGCCGTACCTACGGTTTACGTAAAAAAGAAATCGGGTGAGATACGAGTATGCGCTGATTTCTCAACGGGATTGAATGCAGCGATTAAAGATTATCACTATCCTTTGCCTAGTACAGAGGAAGTTTTCACAAAATTGAACGGAGGAAAATGTTTTTCAAAAATAGACTTGAGCGAAGCATACCTCCAAGTACCAGTAGATGAGGAAAGCTCGAGTTTGTTGTGCATAAACACACATAAAGGATTATATAAGTTCCAAAGATTACCATTCGGGATCAAGGTCGCGCCGGCAATATTTCAGCAAATAATGGACACTATGCTAGGCGGACTTGATTTCACGATCGCATACCTTGATGACATACTGATAAATAGTAAAAATATATAACAACACTGGGAACACGTTCAAGAGGTTTTCAGGAGAATACAAAACTACGGTTTCAAGGTAAAAGAAAATAAATATGACTTCTTTATGAAGGAAATAAAATATCTGGGCCATATTATTGACGAAGAAGGAAGACGACCAGACCCAGAAAGAGCCACGGCAATAAAAAAAATGCCGGCTCCAAAAAATCTAGCAGAATTACAAAGCTTCTTGGGCTTAGTAAATTATTACCAAGAATTTATTCCTAACATGCACAAATTACGCGCACCCCTAAACAAACTGTTGAAGAAGGAAAAAGTTTGGGAGTGGACAGATGAATGTCAGAAAACGTTCGACAAAATCATTAAGACGCTAACAGCAGATTTATTTTTAGCGCAATATGACCCAAAATTGGAAATAATAGTCACGAGTGACGCGAGTTCCTATGGTGTTGGTGCATGTATACTTCATAAAATGCAGGATGGGACCCATCGCGCATGCTTCAAGAACATTGCTACCAGCCGAACAAAATTATTTGCATATCGAAAAAGAAGCGCTGGGGATTATTTTTGCGGTTACGAGATTCCACAGTTATATTTACGGTAGATTTTTCACCTTACATACAGACCACAAGCCGTTATTGACAATATTTAGATCAAAGAAAGGTTTACACTGCTAATAGATTGCTACGATGGAGTACTATTTTATTGAACTACAACTTTAAATTGGAGTATCTTCCATCAAACAAAATCGGGCATGCAGATGGTCTTTCGAGACTAATACCAAAGAAAACAGAGCTATTAGAAGATTCCGTAATTGCAGATCTACGACATGAGGAAGACATTAGAACATCATTATGTAGTACAATTCGCAACCTCCCCGTCACATTACAGGAAATAAGAAATGAAGCAGTGAATGATGAATTTATTAAGGAAACGAAAAAAAATTACAGGAAAAAATTAGAATATTTCAGACTATTTTTCGTTATGTGATAATGTTCTACTATATAATGAAAGGGTAGTAATCCCGAAAACGCTACAAAGGCGAATCCTCAAGGATTTTCATATGGGCCATCCAGGAAAGAACAGGACGAAATCTTTAATGAGAAGTCATGTATATTGGCCAAACATGGATCAAGATATCACACATATGGTGGACAAATGCAAGGGTTGTTCCTTAGCAGCCAAAGCACCGCCGATCATCCATAAGCCATGGCCGGAAACAGATCGACCGTGGTCGAGAATACATGTAGATATCGCAGGTCCATTAGATGGTTTCTACTATTTGCTTGTAGTAGACAGTTACAGCAAAAGGCCAGAAGAATTTCGTTGTAGGAAACCTACTTCTGAGACTACCATAAATTGCCTTCACGTGCTGTTTGCTCGTTTCGGAGTGGTTGATTGTCTAGTCACCGACAATGGGACACAATTCACATCTGCGGATTTTCAAGAATTTTGTGAAACGTTTCAAGTTAAACATATCAAATCCCTGCCATATCACCCAAGATCAAACGGGCAAGCGGAGAGATTTGTAGATACGCTAAAAAGAGCATTAAGAAAAGATTATGACGTGCCAACAGAGAAGGCGTTACAACAATTCTTGCAAGTATATCGAATTACACCAAACAGTACTACGCCATCGGCATTATCACCCGCGGAAGTGATGCTCGCGCGAAAAATTAGATTGGTATTCGACAAATTACTACCAAAACAGACAAAGCAATCACCAACGTCGTACGTGTCAAAAGGAAAATTTAACCCAGGAGAGAAAGTTTTTTTCAAAATGTACAAAAACAATACATCCTACTGGGAGCAAGGTAAAATAGAGAAACGGATTGGGAACATGATTTACATAATTCAGGGTCCCAAGTTCTCACATAAAAGGCACTTAAATCAAATAAGAAAGTGACTGTTAGAGGATTCTAACGGTCCACCTCAGGAAGAGGAAGAAGTGATGGACACGATATTCAACACATTCGATATGCAAAGGCCTCAAACAATGTCAGGACTGCGAAAAGAAAATTTACAGAGCCTTTGATGATAAACCCAAAAAGAAAAAATATTAATGACCCCTGCGAGGCAAACCCTTTGGGAGGTTGGTGTTATGAGATCTTACCTGTAACGAGATAATGAACTCTTCCTGATACTATAAAGACTGCGCCTCTCAAGAGAGACGGATAGAACGAAGTGGAACGAGTCGAGACGGAACGAGTTGAGACAATAGTAGTTCACTCTAAACCAGACTGACAGTCATACTAACACCTTCAACTTCTTGTATTATTATTATTCTGTTTAATATATTTTTGTTATTCCTACTCTTGTGTTCGTGCTGTTCTTCCTTGTCCTAACCTTGGACCATAATAGTGCTACGAGGATATTGGACCATAACAAAGAACAAAGTAGGTCCAAAGATAGAGCCCTTTGGGACATCTTTATTATTACAAAAAGATCTTTCATTTCGTGATTTACATAAGAAAGACTGAATTAGTTCGAAAATTTGCCCGGAAATACTAGTCTTTCAACTTATGAAGAATATGCTATGCACTGTCAAACGCTTTCAAGATGTCCAAAGCAAGAGCCCGAGCTACACCAGTCTTATCTAAAGCTTGATAGACTCTTTCAGCAATAATTATTAGTACACCAGCGAAAAGCATATGGTTTGTCTGGAAGAAGGCCGTGTGATGTCAGATACTAATTCAGAGTTGATTAGAATTTTGTCCCAAAGTGGTAGAAGGCTAATAGGCTGATAGATAAAACGGTCAGATGGATGACCTGAGTTCTTAAAGACTGGAACAATAGATGTGGATTTCCAATAAGCAGGGAAGCTAGAGGTAGCGAGGCATTTATTGTACATATTAGAGAGAACAGGAGCACATTTCTCAAGGACTATTACAAGGATATCATCAGGTTTACATTCCTTGTGGGGATTCAGATTAGTGATGATAATAAAATAAAAACATGGAAGGAGTTATAAGCATATCACTTAACAGAGGCTCAGTACTTTAGAGGTAAATTAGGTGAGTCAAGATTAGAGTTTGAGGAGAATTTACGGGTAAAACAGTCCCGTCTATCAGAAGAGGATGTTGACACCTCAAATTAAGTGAATAGAGGAATAGAAAACTTACTCTTATTTAATATCCTATTATAGAGCCTCCAATCGACATGAGAGCCAAAGTTGTTATTTGTTATACAGTGTATCGTCCTAATAGCAAAGAAAGACTTTGTATGCATATATATGTTGTGGTAGGATCCACCTAATTTTCATAGTGGAGTACCTACGATATAAATATGGTTGGTACCGGGAAGACAAGGGAGACGAATCAAGAGATCCAACTAGAGACTCTGCCCGACTGCGACTTAGTCAACACACGAGGATGGAAAAAAGGTCCCACCATATAATTGCAGACGTTGTAACGAAAGACACTGGGAGGTAAATTGCCCATATAGAAATAAGAAATGTTTCGTGTGCCACAAGAATGGTCACAAAGGATCGTGTTGTAAAACGAAAAAATTCAATAGCCGAATTAGACAAACAAATACGAATATCAAATCAGATAGAGATTTGAGGAAATATGTGACGACTGAAATATTTAAAAAGAATATCAAATTTCAACTCGATTCGGGGTCAGATTTAACAATAATGAACTATAAAACATGGAAAATTTTAAAAAGGCCTACAATAATGAAGTCAACGAAACTCGCTCGAACGGTAACTGGAAAGGAAATTAACTTCGAAGGCGAGGTTGTACTTCCCATGAAATTGAACGGGATCATTAAAAAAATAAAAGTTTTCATTCTGAAAAATGGAGAAAACTTGATAGGCACAGATTTTATTGAAACATTCGAATTGTGGGATAAACCGTTAAACTCATTCTGCAGAAAAAGTAGAAAGTAATACGCAAACAAGACAGGACATTAAAGATGAATTAAAGAAAAAGTTTCCGGAAACCTTCACACCTGGTCTTGGAAGATGTAACAAGTTTGAAGCTAAATTTGAATTAAAGGAAAATACTATGCCAATTTTTAAAAAGAAACGTAACGTGTCTTTCGCAAGTGTAGAGAAAGTTAACGAAGAACTTGATAGGTTGAAAAAAATGGGAATTATTTCGAAAGTAGAATCTAATTCATGGGCTGCGCCGATTGTGTGCATAAAAAAGAAATCAAACCAAATCAGAGTCTGCGTTGATTTTTCGACAGGGTTGAACTCGGTAATTAAGGACTACCATTACCCGTTACCGAGTCCGGAGGAGATTTTTAACAAGCTAGATGGCGGAGTGATATTTTCAAAAATCGACTTATCAGATGCCTATCTCCAAATTCCCGTCGAAGAGAAATGTTCGAAGTTACTAGGGATAAACACGCATAGAGGTTTATTCAAGTACAACAGGCTTCCTTTTGGTATTAAAGTGGCACCAGCCATTTTTCAACAAGCTATGGACGTCATGTTGAATGATTTAGACTTTGCGTGTGCCTACTTAGATGACATCATAGTAAGGAGTGCAAACGTCGACGAACATCGAGAGCACCTCAATCAAGTATTTAAAAAGATTCAGGACTTTGGATTTAAAGTCAAAGAATCAAAGTGCGAATTTGGTTTGGAGGAAATTAAGTATTTAGGTCACATAATCAACAAAAATGGCAGATTTCCAGATCCGGAAAGGTCCATTGCGATAAGAGACATGCCGACGCCCACTAATGTGGCGACGCTACAGAGTTTTCTGGGGCTCGCAAACTATTATCAAGCGTTCATTAAAGGAATGTACAATCTAAGAGCTCCGTTGAATGAACTACTAAAAAAAGACAAGGCATGGGAATGGACGGTAGAATGTCAGAAAGCCTTTGATGAAATAAAGAAAATGCTTACGACCTCTTTTTAACCCATACAATCCAAAACTTGATATTGTACTGGCAAGTGACGCTAGTTCATACGGGGTAGGAGCGTGTATTCAACACATAATGCCAGATGGTTCTAGAAAACCAATTGCACATGCTTCGAGAGCGTTACTCCCAGGAGAACGAAGTTACTCACAGATAGAAAAAGGGGCGCTGAGTATCATTTTTGCCATAACAAAATTTCATAGATACATCTACGGCAGACATTTTATGTTAGAAACGGATCATAAACCTATGATCACTATTTTTGGTTCAAAGAAAGGGTTACAGGTTTATACGGCAAATCGACTGTTAAGATGGGGAACCATTCTTCTTAATTATGATTTTCACATAAAGCACCTATCATCCAAAAATATAATTCATGCGGATACTTTATCAAGACTCGTACCGAGTCAAGAAGAAAGATTCGAAGAATCGATTATTGCAAATATCAAAGCAGATTATGAGGTGAAAAGCATGGTAAACAACATTGTAAGAGAGCTACCGGTTACATCAAAGGAAATCAAAAAAGAAGCTGAAAGCGATGATTTCATTTTAGAAATAAAAAGCAAAATGGTAGCAAATGACCAAAAAGTGCAGGAGATTTATTCAATATGTGACGGAATTTTATTATATGGTGAGAGAGTAGTAGTACCAAAAAAGTTGCAGAAAAGTATCCTACGGGACTTTCATATGGGTCACCCGGGGATTAATAGAACAAAAAGCTTAATGCGAAGCTTTGTATATTGGAAAGGAATGGATGTGGATATCGAAAACATGGTTCATCGATGTAAAGGGTGTGCGTTAGCAGCTAAGGCAACACCTATAGTACACAAACCATGGCCCAAGACGGATCATCCGTGGACAAGATTACACATTGATTTCGTTGATCCAGTAGAAGATTATTACTACTTAATAGTGGTAGATAGTTTTACAAAATGGCCGGAAGTACTACGCTGCAAAAAGCCTACGTCCAATACCACAACAACTTTTTTGCATGAACTATTTGCATGGTTCGGTGTGCCAGAGTGTATTGTGAGTGACAATGGTACACAATTCACTTCTGAAGAATTTAAGGAATTTTGTGAGTTATATCAAATTAACCACATAACGACGCCGCCGTATCATCCGAGATCCAATGGACTCGCAGAAAGATTTGTCGATACGTTAAAGCGCGCTCTGAAGAAAGCCTCAGGAGTTCCAACGGAAAAGGCGCTTCAGCAATTCCTACAAGTATACAGAATCACGCCAAACCAGAGAACACAATCAAACATGGCACCAGCTGAACTAATGTTCGCTAGGAAAATTAAGTCAGTGTTTGACAAGCTTTTGCCAGGAAGAAATAGAGTAAAGAACACTATGTATACAGCTAGAAAAAGATACACCGCCGGAGAGAAGGTGTTTTTCAAGCGCTACAGAAACAACGTTGAGTTCTAGGAGCGAGGCATAGTGGACAAGAGAATCGGGGACCTGATTTACATAATTAAAGGGCCGAAGAATACTCATAAAAGGCATCAGAACCAACTTAAAAAATGTTACGTTCTAGAGCATGAAGAAAGTATACCGGATGAGGAGGAAGATCCCATTGATGTAATGTATGATATTTTTCAAGTAGAACCTCCGCAGAATACTCCTGAACCGAGAAGATCCGGTAGGAAACGAAAGTTCACGGACCCATTGGACGTGAATCCAAAACGGAAAAGATATTAAAATTAAGCGGATTGACATATACATATGAAGTATGCAAATGGGATCTACAAAGAAATAGCTATAATCATCATCCCATATAGGAAGCCAGTTGAAATCCAAAAGGGATGGGAGGGGGTGTTGTGGTAGGATCCACCTAATTTGCATAGTGGAGTACCGACTATATAAATATGGTTGGTACCGGGAAGACAGGGAGGCGAATCAAGAGATCCAACTAGAGACTCTGCCCGACTGCGACTTAGTCAACACACGTTCCAGGAACGGTCTTCCCAGGAATATACAAAAGACTATATGTAAATATTGTGTACACTTTCTTGTTTCAATACATTTTGTTTTAAGTACATTTTGTGTTGCATTATTATTCCATGCATTAGTCAAGTTTCAACAATATGTTATCATTATTTTCATATATATATATATACCGGAAAACTAACTCGTATGTTCGAGTGGAGGTGTATTCGTATGCATGTGCTTATTGTAATATTTGTAGGTTTCATTAAACATGTATTTCCTATAAGTGAAATAACACATTATATGTTCTCTTTGACCATATATCTAATAGTTAAAGGGTATGAAATTGCTGTATCGCTGTGTATGTGGGTTAGTTAAAAACTTAAAGCGTGTAATTATTTAAATACAATTTTGAATGTATATAATTTTTGTATATATTTATCTTACAGATTTTAAGCATCTAGTATTAATTTTTGCAACAAAGACTAAATATTTTTAATGTTTTGCTTTTAAATGTGCAAATGATGTTATAAGGAATTTATTAACGTTCTTAGTTGAAACAATAAAGACGGTAACTTAAACAGCTGTCAACATTAACTAAAATGTACTTCATCAATTGTTGATATTCTTTATCCCATAATGGAATATCATGCCAACTGAGTTACATTCAAATATTCTTTTCACAAACGGTTTTTCGCAAACTACTTGCAAAAGTTAATGTTAAAAGATTTTAAGCATTATTTTGTTCAATCGTTTGCATGTAAATTGCTAATAAATTCAACTTTCCTCTATCAGCAATACGCAAAAATAAAGTAGAAAAAGTGTGAGAAATAATTACTACATTTTCTTTTCCAAAAGGTAAAACAAATATCGTTGCTTGTGTGATAATAGAAGTCATTTGACATATGTTCACACCGACACATATGTTCACACATGTATGAAACAATTTACTTACGTCCTTCCCTCTCTGCCTGCTCACCAGTTTATTTGTCTCTCAAGTTAAACTTACAAAATAGATGCATAATTACATACGTACTTACGTAGGTACGTACATAAAATATTTGCCTATATAACATAGAAACCGATTGCTTAAATAGAAAATCAAATTATCCCACTCTGACCTCTTTGAATCTCTAAAAATAAAAGAAATAAAATTAGCAACCTTTTTACGACCTCTACAACATCAAATTTTTCTTTTCAAAGGCACTTACAAAAACAAGAGATTTCTTATTTAACCGCAATTATTTCACTGTTATCGTTTCCTGTCTTTTTCTCGGTCAATCTACTTCTTTCTGATACAGACATGCTATATATATATATATATATATATATATATATAGATAGATAGATAGATAGATAGAGAGAGAGAGAGAGAGAGAGAGAGAGAGACAGTGTGTGCGTGGGTTTGCAGGTATGGGTGGGTGTTTACGAGCATTCTTGTGTGAATGCTCTGCATTTTAACTGCACAGAATACTTCGATAGATCTTGTACATAAATTCAAATATACAAGCACATTTATGGTCTTTACTTTATTTCTTCTGTTTTTTACACCATTCAACGATGCGTATAAATTGCAGAAAACACATTTTCGTTCACAGCTGCATTAAAAAAGAAAGACAAGCTCAAAAGAAGCGGTAATTGCTTTAATTTCGTAATAATGGCCATTTCCACTTCATACATTTTCTGAATAGATTAATTTTGACTCAAACTGCCGATTCACATCAGTATACCTTTTGAACTGCAGTAACAGCATCGATTTTAATTGGATAAGAACTAATGCTTGTCACTGGAGATGTTGTTGCAGTTTTTCTTAAATTCTCCATTTACTCAGATGAAGAGATTTTAGATTTTGACAAGAGTTACAGCGATTATGTAAAAAAATATAACTATATATATGCTGAGGTCTATACATCAATTTTATAATTACTGTTTAAGTGAATTTTCACATTTATGTTACATTCGTGAAGGATCAAATAATATCACATTCCCAAAGATGATTTCAAATATTCTTAATGCGAGATCATTTCAACTATGTTCTTTCTAAACTGTTTTAAATCTTCCTTAAATCTCGAATTCCTACAAACTCTCTTTGGTGATTTTTCTTTAGACGCTTATTTATGGCATTTCTATTATTCTGTGATTATTTTATTTCTGTCTGAATTTCTGGGATGGCGTATTATCATTATTTTCATACAGACCAATATCATCAACTTTGTTGTTGTTATCACAACGTTTCGGCCGTTGTACCCTCCAACCTTAATCTGTCGATCCGGGGAAATTTCAAACTGAACTTTTTATTTAACCTACACGGGTAGATGCATTTACTGTTGGTAGACTTGACTGCATTTACCCTCGCTATACCATTCCTACTGCCGCTGCATCAGCATCAGGCAAGAAGTAAAATTAGGTTGAATAGTCTAAGTTCCAAACTCTTGATAGTCAAGACTATTAAAGCGTTGTGAATTTTGTGACAGAGTATTTTGAGTTCAATCCTAGGTCGGGAAATACAGAATCTATGGAAACAGGGTGAGCAATAACTGAGCAGTACTAAATAACAAGATATATCTCTAGACACGGACAACAGAATGAGAACAACCAAACTCCAGATATAAAAAAAAGGTTTCATTTCGAAATTCCCTGAAAGCTATCCGAAACAACAGGCACTTAAGGCCGGGGGCCACGACAAGCAAAATGTTAATAATTTCACATCTGTACATAAGGTACAGAATTATTTATGTCATATTATCAGTTGTAATAGCAATTTAGTAATAATTGTAATTAGTATTCTGTGTTTTCAATTCGATACTTTTTCAGATCATCTTCCTCAGAAAGAATGATGAATATTTACCTTTTGCTATTCCGGATTCTTTCTTGTCACCCTCTCCCCTTTCTTCATTTATGATTTTTTGCAATTCCTTTCAGTTGTGATAATTCTTTACTCTATTTTATTTATTGTAAACAATTTTAGATAAAATAGCCAATTTTAAAAAATTGTTATGTCTGGTCAGCCAGTCACTCGTTTGTTGTTACGACGACTGCATGCCATTTCATATTTTATGATATATGTTTTCTGTAAATACTTTCAAATAGCAATAAATTGCTAAGCTTTGTTATCTTTGTTCTGTTCTGGCCAGCAGACGTTGGATTGCAACCAAGTATTTCCTGGAAGTAGCCAATAGTTATGAGATGACGTGAATGTAATTTCTGTTGGCCAGCAAGGTAACACATGCCAAATAGGACGCTCAGCCTATTTTCTTAGCTTCACACATATCGTGAATGTTATTTTCTTAGTATCATATTGCTTGCAGAAGGTCTCACTCAAACCTCAATATTTCTATCTTCACCCTCTTGCAGAAAGATTCGTGCTTCAACTTACGTAGGAGTTCATCAGTTTTACTTTCACCACTACTTATATATATCGTCTTTTTTATTTTAAACATTATGTCTTACGTCTACTGGGCTGCGCCTTCAAGAAAGAACACGTGCTCTCCGGAAGAGTTCGAACCTGCTTCCTCTGTTTGATCCGGCTACCTTTCAAATACGGTATCGACTAAAAATAATCTTTGAAGTAATAAATATATCGGACTAAAATAAATTCATTAATTTTTTAAAAATTCCTCTGTTTACTTTCAAGAAAATCTGAACGATGGATTGTGCATTCCTTAAATGAGCAAAACCCCCCAAAACAATGTTTGAAGTAATAAAAATGTTGGATTAAAAATAAATAAATTCTTTAGAAATATATATACAGGGTGCGATGTAAGAATTGTCATCTAAATTACGCAAAAATGAAAATAACACTGACATCTAATTTTAATAGATATATTTACCAATATTACACAAAAATATCTTAAAATACTAAAGAGTAAATTTATTCAATAAAATCGAGAGTGGCTTCAACTACGGCCTCCAGACTACTTCGGAATCTCCCGCATCTCTTCAGGGGGTCTCCTTGTTTAATTTGGTGAATTCTGCCATAGTCCTTGCCTTCAGTACGTCTTTGGCGTTACAAGGAGTTTTGTTGGTCTCAAGTTTAACTGCACTCCGTACATAATAATCAAGAGGGTTGCGCTCTGGGGAGTTAGGTGGGAAGATGTAAGGGGTGATGTGGTCACAGAAATTGTCTGAGAACCCATGACTAGATTCTCCTGCTTGTATGGCATAGTGCAGATTTCTGTAGCCAGACATAGAGTCTTCCAGCAGCCACCACTCTTCCGCAGGGCCGCACGACATTCCCAATGCACTTGATTTTGTCCTCTGTATTGAGTCTGGGGCTCTTACCAACAAATCCAGGAGTTCTTTTCTTATCAGAACGATCAGGGTGAGTTTTCAGAACTGCCGTGCCTTCGTAACCATCATTAGACTCATTCAACTCTTTTCGAATCCTCTGCACTGATTGACACCCAAACACTATGAAATATTCGTATTGGAGCTTCCAGCGCTAATGCCAAGCCGGGCAGCATTTCGTTTCCAAAGTTCGGAGTGAATTTCTTCATGGTCCTCTTTTTTTCACAGACAGTGCCTTTACTATACTGTACGGTCGACAAAATAAAAAAACATACAACGCGCATGCGCGAAATTAAAAATATAAAATGGCTACAATTGCCCATGTTTGTGTGTTTGGGGGGGAAGAGGGGTTACACAAATTATTCACCAAATGTTGTTTCTTTTGAACTTCATGTAATCTGTATGTTTTCACCAGATGTCTAGTAGCTGTCTTTGGGGACTAAGTAAGTCTCTACAGACTTCAATCTTCTTTCTGAAGTATAATATGGTATGAATATCATCGACTGAGCTGTTACCAGTTATGAAGAAGAAAAATGTTTGCATTTTTTAGATTTATGTCTTTCAGTTATCTTTAATAAACGATAAAGTTCTGTAAAAACTTCAATTTTTTATAACTCTGTTTTATCTCCCTTTAATCTCTCTAGGAAAGGGTAAAATACTAAGCAACTCAAAGGTTACAGTTAATTAACATTATTATGAAATGGTACTTTTTTGTCCGTTTTACCTAGAAAAGCAACAGAATTAATAAAAGCAACAAAAATATGATGGTTTGAGGCCGTATCGGAAAGCTCAGCGGGGTCAGAGAAATTGGCATCTCATGCAGTGAAAATGAAAGCTTCTGCCAGATCGCTGTGAGAAACTGGCAATATATATGTCAGTATTCTCGCTTCATCGCCTGAAAATGGCCAGTCAAAAAAATACACATCTGAAACAACATAAGTTATACCATAAATTGGGCACATATATTCACATGAGAGAAGTTCACTTCATACAATATATTTAAAGCATACACACGTATGGTTATTTATCTGTATCCGTGTGTTTTTTCCTGTTGTATAATATATTCATATATTGTTGAGTATTGGAATGCCATTGCATTTCAAGCTGTGCCTAGTGGTTTGTAAGTCTTGTAATATTAAGAACACTGGCTAAATACATGAAAGAAAACAAACTAATATCTTTAAATAAACATCAAAATGACCATTGTGTAGGTTGGTCGAAGAATAACAAGTAAGAATATATGGCTTCATATTCTGCAAATAGAAAGAATGTTGCAAGGAAAATAAAATAATGGATGGCTCCTCACAGCCTCTCTAAATATAATGGAAAATTTGTGGTCCATTAATAAATATTACATTTGAAACATATCTATTGGTATATCGGATATTGTAATAATTAAGCACATATTTCTATAACTAACACATTTTGGGATTTATTTATAATAATTTGTTGCCCTTCATAACAAAATGAAAACTGACACCTCCAAAACAAATTATTATCAATATTTTTTTTTAATAAGGATAGATATTATATGTCACTCACAAAATATATTGTTCATATAAATATAAATCTTATCAACATGAGTAAATACATTGGCTTTCATAATAAAATCTAACACTATATAACCACACACACACACACACACACACACACACACACACATACGCCCACACATCCATTCACATGCAAAAGCACCCATGCGCATACTTATGTAAACACAGATTGGAAACTCCTCATGTACACTGCCTTCCCCATTATCAATGACTTTAATATTGACTTTAATAATGATTTTTATATTGATAAAACAATATATAAAATAAATTGTTATTGGAATCGAAAGTCTTTTTTTAAATAATAGTATCATGTATCACCGCAATTAGGATGAGAGTTGTTTTTCATGCGCAACCATTAATATGAAATGTCCTGATTTCAAAGTATCATATCCATAGTCATGTTTAGTATGTAAAGCTTAAAAATGCGTCGTATGGATGATTTGATGTATAAAGAGAATGATTTAGTGCTTGCAAAATTAAAACAAAATACTGGAAATTGTTAAATGATATCCAGGTAGCATCAAACTGTAAAGGAATTTCTTCAAGAATTTGTAGTTATAGGATTTGAGTTAGATAATGCCAGGTGGACAACTCACTCACAGAAATGATTCACGTCTCAAGAGATATTTATGTAAATTTGTCTTTATCATTTTAAAATCTGTCTTTATAATGTTATGAAATTTTAGTCTTAGTGGCAGCGAGGAAGTGTAATAAAGAAACAAGATGTCTGATCGTAAATCAAGTGGCAAAACAAGGAAGTCCTATTAATCAGCCTCCTTTAAAAGACTTAAAAGAAGGAAAATCGAATGAAATGGATAACATGAAGACTGATTTTAATCTTTCTTTCTACTGATGAATTATTTGCTACCCCGATAGGACAAAGGGATTGTTAAAATGATGGGTAGTTCATTTCGGAGAGTATCCTCACAAATTGAGACAACAACAAAGTGGAGGTAGAATGATCTTTTACCCCTGGAAGTGATGGGGGAGATGGCAAGTTTACATAGTCTTCTGTTGATGGTTCCTAAAACGATATTTTCAGGTCCGTGTGGAGAAGGTAGAAGCTATTATTAAAATGATTTTTATGCACGACAATGTTCCATTACATGTGGTAAAAATCACCAATAAATATCTAAAATGGTTTTCAAAGATAATCTTTTGATGAGTTGATCTGTTTCTTCACCCAATCATAAACTGACACTTTTTCTACCATAAGCTGAATTTCACACAGAAAATTATTACATACATACTTAAGCTAAATATACGTATGAGATACTGATATATATTTTATATATACATTACAATACATTGAAAAAACTTTCAGACTTCTTACGTACCCTAATTATTCTATATTCAATGCGGAACAAATATTTCAAAACAAAAACGGCCTCCAGCTCACTCCCGCAGACTCCAGCTCACTCCGGCAGACCCCAGCTAATTCCTGCAGCTTCTAGTGACCCCCAGCTCACTCCTGCAGCTTCCAACTAATTCCCGCACTTCAACAACCTCCAACCGTCGACACGACCGGATCAGCCGCACTTCCTCAACCGTCGACACGACCGAAGCATCCGCACTAACCAACCTTTCCCGTATACTATTGTTAGTGATTATTACGTGAGGTTCCGCGTCAACAACTTCCAATCGTCGAGCCGACCGGAGCATCCGCACCTCAACCCTCAACTGGAGCGTCCGCACCTGCAACGTCGAAGCAATGACTCAACTGGAACGTCAGCACCTCTACGTCCAACTCAACATCGCAACGCCAGCTGCCTACTGCCATTGACGCCCAGCTACCGACTCCAGCGCCCGTCGATATTCGGATACCAATCCCGATACACGACCTCCTCCTTCGTCTCACCATTTACCGAACGCTAATCAAATAAATAAAGACACGATACCCATCGTCTTCAACAGACCATCCGTGTTTTGTCATCCTTCTTTGCTATTGCCGTCACCTATCCTTGCCTTTGTGTCAACTTTCTTAGTTGTACGGTCGATTGGCACTCACACCTTTGTTGTATGCAATTTTGGTTTTGATCATATTCATGATAGCTTTGTATATGGTTTTAATTGTAATTATTTTTATGTTATTCTCATTGAATAGATTGTTTTGGATAGTAGATGTTATGTAGATAGTATTATATATCTGTTTTTATCCAGTTTATTGTTGTTAATAACGCTGTTATCGTTTTTACGGTCGTATATTTTGTGTATCTTTCTTTTGCCGTTGCGGATATATTGTCCATTTAATGATATACTCTATCTGAAGTTTCTACACACATACACACACACGCACACACAGACGCAGGCTCATACACATACACACACACACATATAATTTCTTTTTAATAATATAATATATATGTATGGAGAACGAATATATACACACAGTCGCAAAAACAAATACACTAGACGGACCACACGCATGCACACGAACTCTACTCTCAGACACACACACGCACACCATACAAGGTATATATATATATATATATATATATATATATATATATATATATATATATATATAGGTTTCCTTATAATAATACAATATATATGTATGGAAAAAGAATATATATACACATACTGGCAAAAACACACACATACACATACTGGCAAAAACACACACACATCACACAAGAATAGAGGAAGGAAGACACCACAAAAAGGTATAGGGCATATAAAAATATAAGAACAAAGACATCCTATTCTCTTTCTCTTTCTCTTCCTCTGACCAGGTTTAATTATTTTATTACCTCTCAACCAGAAGAACATTTTTCAGTCATTTCAAGATGGATTCATATGTGTAAATTATTCCATTAACTAATATGTTGAACTAACCATTCTTCGCTCGAGGAAGGTCACAAATCCGAAACACAATATACAGAATAAAGTATGAAAAGATCCACATAATAATCAAAAACATTTGCAATTTTTTCTTTTGATGAACTTCGTTCACGAAATTTATCAAGGTAAATTTATCTTGATAAAGTTGCTTAAGGAACCGAACGCGTTACGATAGAAGAGTTTTCCTTTTGAATTTTCTTTTATTTATATTGTCTTTACAACCATGTTTCATTTATATCTCAATTTCTACACACACACACACACACACACACACACACACACACACACACACACACACACACACACACACACACACATATAGTGTTATAATTATGCTTGCATAAAGTAATTTATGCATTGGTATATAACAATTGCTTGGTGTACAAAGTTCTGTTTGAATAAAATTGGAAATTATTTACATTATTTGTCTTGATAGATTTCGTAGTTATTTTGATTTTTCTTTTCCTCAGTCAAGAGAATTCACCAAGTAAAATCTTCGTCTTACTTTTTATTGATACACTCGTAACATGATATCTATCTATCTATCTATCTATCTATCTATCTATCTATCTATCTATCTATCTATCTATCTATCTATCTGTATGTATGTATGTTTGTATGTATATGCAATGTACCCACAAGCATTGAAAATCATCTTGCTAAAACTTTCTCCCATCGCATTTTTGTTCGAAAATCTTATCCTGGTCATTGTTGGATGGACGAACTTAAAGCTAGAGGAAAATAATTAGTTATGGAGACTGAGTTTGAGAAGCTGTAGAAGTGATGGAGGAAATTGTTTGGGCAGCTGACCCGTTTTTGAGGTAGATAACAGGCTAAAGGACAGGGTTCTGTCTATTTGGTCCGATTCCAACGACTGTCTGTCCATTTTATTATCTGCCATCCCAACTCTCAGACCTCTTCCACTAATCCGCCAAAGTCAGATGCAGAAACTGAGAATCGTACAATAAGAATATATCTAACTAGTGTGTGTACTGTTCACTTGTTCGTATGTGTGTCATGCATGTAAATTAGAATGTACGTAGGATTGACAGAAACAATGAGCAAGTGAAGAGAGAGAAAGATAGAGAGGGGGAAGAAAGAAAGAAAGAAGAGAGAGAAAGTGTAAGAGCTGTGATTTCACGTAAATTGACAAATGCATTGTTGCTCTTTATGATATTGTCTGTATTTACTACTGACATATGTAGTGAAGTACCATTTGGAGTCGTAGTATAGATTGGCACATATCAAAGTTATTCATAAGGGGCTGCTGCTTCAAGAGGATAATAATTATGTTTAACTGAGCAATGAAAATACAATATAATTTTCTCTCATAAATGAAGTACAATGAAGAGTTTTACTTTGAGTCTTCGTCGTCCATTTCCTATGTTTTCTACAGAGTTACTGTCTGACTTAGGCGATTTACCTGCGTTTCAATGATAGTTTTCTCATTACAGTCATAAAAAACACATTTACCAAAATTTCTTAGGACGATACTTATTTTATTATTTTTACTAAAACAGAAACATATTTCTGTAACAATATGAAGTTATATTAAAGGAAGATAAAGTACCAGTAAAAATATTAATGGTTAACAATTCTTCAACTAATAAAACTTTAACGAAATGATACTGCTGATACAACTTTTACCAAGTGCCGTGTCCCTTCAGTACGTAGGCAATGTGATTATGGCTCTCGACAAATTTCTGTGCTTTGTAACTCTGAGCAAGGTTTGTCTTTTTGTTATCTCTCCTAATCCTTGTTCTGCTAAGCACTTACACATGCTCGTTAGGTAGGTTATTCACTTTTTTTTATGTCTTGCCTTCAACATGTCACTGATACTGATTCATGAAGAAGAAGAATTTAATTGTACAACACCATCCCTGGTCGTCCAAGACTTCCAACGCCGAGGCTGAACGATGAAGATCACTTCGAACTCAGACCTGCCCTATCCCACGTTGTAATTTAAGTTTGATCATAAGGAGGCCAAATCGAATCGTCGGAAGTATCTTAGTGTTGGGCTGGTCCAAGCTGGGCGAAGGCATACAGAGAACAAAAAGTAATACTCGAATTAATTGAATAGAAAGTAAATACTGTTTTTATAGCAGTTCTTCGTACAATAATTGGTTATATCAGAGTTCGCATGCAATTAATTATCAGCTCAACCCACGTCTAAATCGGAAGTGATATAGTTGTTGACGTGAAATCTTGTTTTTGCTGTTTTGGCAAAGTTTGGTATAAGGTTGACGTCGGAGGTTCTCTTCGGCAGGCAATCATGTGTGGTGTATCAAGACGGTTGCTGGGACGAACTCTCTACCGCCTCTCGCCTGTCTCCGTCTCCGTCTCGTCTGACGAATTCGTTTCGCGCATTCGTATTTATTGACATTCGCTCAAACTGTCGTGGGGCACGGCGCATAATGAGATTTCAGTAAATCTCCTTTGTTGTCAGCTTACTTTATAATTCTAGGGCATTCCCTTCTTATTATATCTCACTAAATCTCCTCAGTGAGCGTGGGTGGCCTATCCAGCCCTCCTCCTGGTATTTCAACCCAACTCTATACCAGGAGAAATCAACTTCAAATTCGTTGTTTACGAAAATGAAGTTTTCGCTTTACAGCTTGCATTTTCAGCTGCGTAGAACACATGTCAATCATAATCGCCCTCTAAGTCTGGGTCATTTTCCATTGTTCAAACCCTTGACACACCAATTCCAGGTCTTTCAACATAATATGGTCGTAAGCCGCATAATTTTGATCTGAAAATTTTCCTGTATAATAATCGATCTATGTGATTAATACTTAGCACTGAACTAAGTGCATTGACAAAATAGGAGATGGGTTAGTTGTTGAAATGCAGATTGATTGATTTATGTATAATTCTGTGTATGAATGCCAGGAAATATGTGTATTTGTGTGTGTATCCGAAAGAAATTGACAGTCAGATGGAGAAAGACGAGGAAAAGACGAGAAATGGAAATCAGTGACATCCTTTTATTTTCTAGAAACTTCACTGGAAAAGTATTACTTGTGCGTGTTGATGACAGTTGTAGATTAGAAAAGTAAATGAGTTAATGATTGCTTATGAAAAAAGTCGATGCGTATTTGTGTTTGAAAGTATTCAGGAAATACTATCAAAATGAAGACGCCTGTTATTATTCTCGGCAAATCCGAATGTACTTGAGCACAAGAGAAAAAGGTTATCGATATTTTATTTCCAATCATTTATTATAGAACAAGAAATATTTTGGTTAAAAATTTATGGTAAAATATACAATTGTAAAATGGAAACAGTTTTGTTGA
This sequence comes from Acanthosepion esculentum, assembly GCA_964036315.1. Classification (NCBI taxonomy): domain Eukaryota; kingdom Metazoa; phylum Mollusca; class Cephalopoda; order Sepiida; family Sepiidae; genus Acanthosepion; species Acanthosepion esculentum. The sequence goes on along the minus strand of OZ038494.1, from coordinate 36,580,849 downwards.
GATTAAAATGACGTCTAAAAAGTAATATCACTGGAAATTCATTTTTTGTGCAAAAACAGTTCCCACAGAAGTCGAATCATTTTTGTGCATATTGTAGGCTTTAGATTTGAAATATCTATATTCGTATTTATTAATCAATCATCGACCATATCATAAACACAGTGTAGGCCTTTGAATTTTCAGGCAATTAATATTTGTTGTTTGCTACGAAATTTCCAGAAAATGATCAACAATATTTTCCCTCCTTAAATTAGATTTTTAAAAAATTAGAAAACATTTAATATCCAATAAACTTATGAGTTTAATATAACTTTTAGTCTTTTCAGGGCCGATTTCTTGGTTATAAAAACGCTCATATTATTTCACAAAATTAGTTTTTCCGTTTTTCCGTGAACCTTTCAAAAGAGTTGTTGGTTCTTTGTTATACAAGCTAAAATTCTCAAACGTTAATTAAAAACTCACATTTTGCATATTTGTTCGATATATTTCTCATACTATATTACAAAAAAGGATAGGTGTTACAAGTTAAACGCATAAAAAGCATACGGAGTTATTTGTCAACAAAAGAAATTTTAGCAGTCACTCAAAACAACTTAGCCTGCTGTCCTGGCTACCTGCTATCAGCTCCTGCTTGAAAGCTAGGAAATTATACGCATACTTGAAACTACGTAAATACATGATTTATGTAGGGACATTCTATTTTGTATCATAAGGCAAATAAGCTCTAGCGTTGTAAAAAAGAAAACAAAGGATTTTCGCAAGGATTTTTGTAATCTGCTTCTTTCAATTCGAAGGAGAACTAATACTCAATAAAAAAATTGTAGAGCCGTTTAGAAGATGTTTATTTTTTCGCTTTATCCACGCATATTCTTCTACAAGCACACACACACACACACATACACACACACACACACACACACACACACACACACACACACACACACACACACACACACACATATATATATATATACATACATACATATATATATATATATATATATATATATATATATATATATATATATATATATATATATATATATCTGATACGTGCGGGCGAACATATGACGTTTTGCTTGCGTGAGAATAAAAAATCAATGTTAGTGTTACTAAGGTCACCAAAGTGATGAAGCGAGGTGCTAAATAAAATTTATAACTTACTTTCCTTTACCTCAACGTTTTGGCCTGTTGAATTGGTAATATTCAAACATTATTGATGATTTGTTGGGGCTAATTCTAAGGTGATTCAGAGACACTAAAATCACAGCTGTATTGAATAAATTGTCCCTCTTCAAGAAGAATGAAATCTAAAGATCAGTTATATAGATCAATGGGGTTGAACAAGAACATAAACTATTAAACTGATTTTGTGAATTTGCATATATTCAAGCAGTAATGCTGAACATGCTTGAATTGTTCACTGTTAACTTCATAACACTGGAATGAAAAGACTGAAAGAGGAAAGAAAAAATTGAAGGAAAAAAGGCATAAAACTAAATGGATTCATTTATAAAACCGAATAAGAATAAAAAAGTCGGAGAAAAATAAATAAAAGTTTTAAAATTCAAAGAGATAGAGAGGAGTGATTCAAACTTACTTTATTATTTTATCTCAACCATCAAAACCTGACGACAATAATTAAGTAAATTTACAATTATATTGGTTATGTTATCTGCATGAATAAACTGCGATTTTTATCTATAAAATAAATTATTGACTATTGATGCATTTTTGAAATAATTATACTTTTTAAAACACTAAAAGTAAAACTTGCTGAAAAAAGTTAACACGAGACGAAAGTAATATAACAATAATCTATTAGCTTCTGGTTATCACTGTTTCTCATGAGATATTCAGTTTTTATGGTAACAAAACGCACGTTTTTTAATTGCCTCGGAATAACACATTAGAAAATAGGGGAGATCAGGTTAGGTGATGAATAAATATATATAGTTTCATTGTATTTTATATTATAAAACAGATTCGAGAGGAGACGGTAAGCAATTTACTTCCGACAAATATTAATAAGAAGACATAGGTTTTGATCGTTGAGTATGTCTTTCCAATGTAGAAGACGAGCATCACATCGTTTCTTCATAACAACAAGTACTTACATGTACAGGGTGCGAGGGATAAATTGTCACCTAAGTTAAGCAAAAATGAAAATAACTCTGACATCTCATTTTTATAGATATATTTACCAAAATGGTACAAAAATATCTTGAAATAGTAAAGAGTAAATTTATTAAATAAAATCGACATTGGTTCCAATCACGGTTTCTAGACAACTTCGGAATTTCCTGCAACTCTTCTGGACGGTGAATGTTGTCATAATTCTTGCCTTTAGTTCATCTTTGCTGTTGTTACAATGAGTTTTGTTGGTCTTTCGCTCAACTGCACCCCCACACATAATAATCAACAGGATTGTAGTTTGGGGAGTTAGGTGGTCAGATGCAAGGGGGATGTGGTCACAGAAATTGTCTGACAGCCATGACTGGCTTCTCCTGCTTGGTGCAGAGTCCTGTTGCCAGTCATATTTTCTTCCAGTAACCACCCGCTTGACCGAGGGCAGCACGGCCTCCTCAAGACACTTGATGTAGTTCTCCGTGTTAAGTCTGAGATTCTCATCAACAAATCCAGGAGTACTTTTCTTATCAGAACGATCAGAGTAATCGCCATTAGACTCATCCAACTCTTTCCGAATCGTTTGCACTGTCCTATGATTGACACCCAAACAGTCTGAAATTTTTGTGTTGGAGCTTCCAGCACGAATTCCAAGCAATACAGCATGCCGTTACCAAATTTTCTGGCGGAGTGAATTGCGTCATGGTGCTCTTTTTCTCACAGACGGTGCCCAAAATAAAAACAACAATGCACATGTCCAAAATTATAAATATACAATAGCGAGAATTTATCCATTTTACCTTTTTTCTGATTACGAGATATATCATGAATAGATTGTCCTGTTTGATTTAACAATTTGTCTGAACTCTAAAAATCGTGCTGTTATAGTTAAATAATTAGATCATACATTGATTTCAGCAGTTTACCATCTACAATAACTTAATTTGGTTTGGTTTGGTTTGGTTTGGTTTACGGCATATCAAACTCAATGGGTTATTTAATATTTTTATTGCTGGTAATAATTTCTTTCAAAAATGTATTGTTGCTAATATATTTTTCCAAAAATCGATTACTGGTAATAATTTTTTACAAAAATGTATTTCTGGTATTAAAACCTATTTTTGCACGTTCATGGTGTTTTGACACCAGTTTAACAGGCGCTACCACCCCGGGTCAGGGTGGACCTGGGAATACCAACAATTAAGAGGTGGTTCCACGCTCTTCAAAACCTCCTGATCAGAGACCTTGCTGTTGGATGTAGTTTATCGTCTTACCCAGGACGCGGATGTAGTTTATCGTCATACTCAGGACGGTGTAATAACTTGGAAATGCATCTGAACTTAGGAAATGTTAGAATTACAATTGCCAGAAACCTACCATTTTTATTTTATTATTTATTTTAATAGCCTATTATTAACCGCGGGGAGAAATTGTTTTTCAGATTATGAAGAGATGATATCATTAGATTAGTGGAAGTGAATAAACTAAATCAAAAACCAAAGTGTAACTTCATCCAAATAATGTTTTGGTAAGTGTTTGACAGGATTTGATTGATGTGGTCACTCCATTTGAACTTGTTACCAGTCAATGCTACAATGACAACAAACATTACGAGCAGTTTAATGTTTAAAATTGTTTTGGAAGGAAGTGACCGAATTAAATCAGTTGCAAAGGTGTTGTATTCCATCAGGATAATTCATGATCCCATGCAGCTGAAATGATAGCCGCTGGTGAAGAGAAATTTCAGACTTTCATTGTTCTTCAGAACTTTGTCCTTTGACTGCTGCCTATTGTGAAGCCTATAAAACCACCTTCGTGTATTACTTTTTAAAACATATAAATTGGTGGAAACTACAAACTTTACAAGAAACAAAATTAAAGTTGAGTTGGAAGAAATTCTAATTAAACATGAATTGTTTTTTAGTTTTTCTTACCCTAAATTGGAACATTACTTATCGGATGGTTTAAATATATTGGTAACAGTAAAATAAAGAAATGTAAATTGACATTTACATGAATAATATATTAATCTATGAAAAGTAAACTTAAGTGCCTAAGTAGTGTGTTTTTGTCTTTCTTTTTCCCCAAATAATTTCATTTTGCATATCAGTCTGTTATGTGCCATGCGTAATACACTCTTACGCGATCATGTATCGAAAGATACATGACTGACGAGGCAGACGTTTTCCCGCAGTATTTTGCCATTTCTTTCTGCGATAGACCATTTGCCATCCAAGGCTATAGAACCAGGTCTGTCTTGCTATTTACCCATAGCTGGAGGGAGAAGAGGATTCATACCTTTCCCAAGGGTATTAGCACGTAAGTGAATGTAATAGATTTGACTGGAATTCGAACTCGGTTCTCCGATTCCTCAATCCGAATTCCCCATGCATTTTGCATATAATTATTCATAATCCAAGTTTAAAATTTTTCTAATACTGAAAAAAATTTAGAACTGATCGATGCAATTGTGTATAAAGGGAGGATAATTCATAAGCTGGAATTACAAATTAACTGCTTTTACCTTAAACGGTGATAACATATATTGTGATTAATAACAATCTGCACGAAAAATAAGGTAGAGAAATTACAGTTAACAAAATGAATACGAATCATTCATTTGAGTACATACATATTTTCCAGTATATTTCATCAATCAATCTTCCTAAAAGATATATCGGCGAAACACTATACGCGCATACATAACGAAACACATAATGAAACAACTAACGCGTCCACAAATAATGCATATCATACATATAAGATATGCAGATGACGTTGTGTTGATGGAAAACAGAAAGATAACTGCAGGAATTTCTATTTTGCTGAATCAAGCAAGTACAGAAATGGACGATGGAAAGTGTGACACCGATATCTGAAGGGGAAAGGAATAGAGAAAGATCCACTGAAAATCTAAACAGCGCATTAAGAAACAGGAACATTTAGTTACAAGCAAAGAAAAGTGTTGAACTGCTATCAATCATCCTACATGGCAGTGAATGCTGGATGATTTCTCCACAGATGAAGACGAAACTTGAGGCAACAGATACGTAGTTCTACACAAAGGTGCTGTCAGTACTGTTTGCAGAATATGTGAGCAACAAGGAGGTTTTAAGGAAAATTGAAAGAAAGAGGACACTTATATTTAAATCTGAAATGGAGAGATGAAAATTCTTCAGAACATGGGTTTGATGGTCTAGTAAGGGGACAAACATTGTTTACAGATACAAAGGATAGTAAGTTGTGGACAGCTATGATTACCCACGTTCTGAAAGGACACGGAATATAAAAAATAATAATATAGGTAAAAACGTTCTTTTTGTTTATTTTTGACTCATCATTAAATAGAGCCATGTACTCATGTGAACATAGTTCATCGAGGTTTTCCGGGTTATTTATTTATAAGCGGTGAACCTGTGGCCCTGAAATTTTCAACCCATAGCAATAATGATTTTCTATTCAGAACAGCATAATTCTGACATAACATTAAATTAACATGAAAAGCTCTCCGTGTTACAATTACAGATTCACCAGTCTTTAAAAACGTTTCAAAAGCAACACACGGTGTGCATCAGTCCAAGCCATGATTGTAACTGATGGTATCAAAAAGAAATGGTAAGACATTAGCTAGATGAAGACACCATTGTGACTAACCTAACTTCACTAGCACCACACACATGATAGTTTAGAATGTGGGCGGTATTTCTGCCGTTTTTTTGTATATTATAATAAAGGTTGTTTACTCCTTATCGAATTCCCCCGTTTATTAAAGTGGCTAGTCAAACTTATTTTAGAAACCTGTTCATTTAAGATTGTGTTTATTCAATACCCTCGGAGCCAATATATGATTTATACTATGCTAAGAAGACATTGGTTAGAATTTATTGGGAGAACGCATTATATGGCGTAGGCACTCATTGAGAAATGGCTGATTATAATACTTTAAGTTAAACTAATGTCATCGTGACCTAGGGTTTGAGTATACTGGTCTTGTTCAAAGTGTTGAATATATATATATATATATATATATATATATATATATATATATATATATATATATATATATATATATGTGTGTGTGTGTGTAATACACACTCAGCCAGGCAGGATTATATTATACAAGAAAAAAGTACAGCATGTTTTGCTAGGAATGCTAACTGTAATGAACTTGAACATTCGACATTATTTTGCGTTAAGAAATCATCAAATTAAAGTTTCTAAATTCCAAATCGCTTTCATTTCCCGAATACCAGAGTGAACAAACAAAAATGTACAGCCTGCAATGCTCAAAATATTAATTCCATGAACTTGAAATAAGCCGATGGGAAAGGACGTGTATTTAGAATTTTTATTTCTCTTGTATAGTTGGTGAGCATTTCACTTAACTATATCTCAGTTTGTTCCAATATTTCCGAAGGAAACGTGTAAAGTGATGAATAACTATTGATTTATTCGTTCAAATCGAAGACAGTATCGGGCAAATAAACTGTTTTCACCATGAAGAAAGAAGTTCAATCGGAAATCAATATCAGCAATAAATAGGCCAGGGAATCAATCGAATGGAGACTTATGCTTCTATTGACTAATGGCAGCTAATTGATATCTGATATTCTTACAGAAGAATTTGTTAGTACAATTAACTTGCATTTGTGTAGGTACTGAAATAGTTTGTCTAAGAATTGATAACACTGCAAAACACATTCATATGCAGTCAATATTCAAACAGAAAACAAGAAAGAATAATTATGTTTGTTTATATTGGAATGGTTTATTATATTTTGATATAATGTAATAAATAAAGAAAAAAATATTGAAATATTAATAAAGTATTTTTGCCTCACACATATAAAAAAGGATTTACAGTTAGCCATTTCATTGAAATTATAGACACGCATGACACGTTCCCATTTTACCTTCTTGCGCACTCCTACACGCTTATATCATCTTTCGTTTACCCCTATTAGCATGAACATCTCTCTCTCTCTCTCTCTCTCTCTATATATATATATATTGTCTTTCTCACACTTACATACAATAACGCTTTTACACGTGTGAAAATGAATGAATAAGTGTCTATTTAGATATGTGTTTATTAACTGAATGTTGATAGGAAATTCACAATGGAGAGTGTTCGATCCATATAATTAGTATTTCCTACTGAACTAAGCATATTGTTGAAAAGGAGATTTTATTGAAAAATAAATATTGTTTGTGTTAAAGATACAGACTTACTGATGTATCTGCAGGTAGCATAAGAGTTAACATTACGGAATGTACCTTGTCATCACCACTCACAAATGAATGCTTATTTCATTACGAACAGTTCAGGAAGAGTATGTTCATTCATAAAACTTGATGAATCTTGACTGTATGTTTAATAAAGCAAACTTTAATCATTAACTTTTTCAAAAATCAGTTATTTTCTACTATTAACAAAAGTTAAAGGACAGTGACACTTTATTCCTTTTTAAGTTCTGTTCATATAAATATCAAATTTTTGACCCCGAAAGCTCTGTATTTATTATTCTTTGATGTATTTGGAATAATAGTCCAAGTTTAATGCTCCAGGAAAATTTAATCTTAAAACAAGCAAGGATCCTATTCTTGTGAAAGTAATCGGAATAACACGAATCCTCAATTTGCTTCCTGCGATCAAATCTATAGTCATAGAATTTCATAAACTTGGAAGCTACTGCTTTTATCTGAACCAGAATCAGGGTTTCAAAGCAAAAGATACAGCAGGCTTCTAAGAGAACAGGTTAAAGTTCAACATTGGACGCCATGATAGTTGTTATATTTATCTTTGATGGAGAAGAATGACGGCCAACGAGAGGAATGTGAAAGTCCATCCCTCGCTATTTAATTGTCGATAAAGGCTCATAATACCGGAATGTGAGGAAATTATGAAACTTCTAATTGACACCATAATGAAAGCAGGAAATAACCCTTACAAGCAACATTCATCGAGGGAATGCAAGGTTACAAATGGCTTCTCTAATGTTAATTGAAAGAGGACAAGTCTTCCCCCGCTTTCTTCTATCTTGAGTATTATTCCTATGTTATTTCTGTTGTTGTGTTAACGAATTATTATCAATCCCTATTTTGGTTCTAGTTCTAATACCCAAACAATTTTTATCCTTTCCCATTTTCTGCGTTTCTTTTATTTCTTTCTAACCTCATTTCTTTTTCTTCTCAACATCGCATCACGTATCCTCGACAAAAATAGTTGAACATTTTTTGAGACGAAATATATAGAAATTTATTTCTATTTTAAAAGGATTAAAAAAAACTATAAAATGCTATTATGACAAGAATCTCAACAATTCGGTAGAACCCAAAGAAGCAAAATGTTGATTTTACATGTTAATTATTTGCTAAAAACTGAGCGCATTTAGATTTTAGTGTCACATTGTAAGCCAAAATTGTTTTACTAATTTTTCACCCAAGGCTCAAGAGCCGATCAAAGTAGAGGGTTACTAAGTGATATTGATGTATGAGCGTAAGAGGTGGAGGTAAGAAGTATAGTTTGTGATATGTAGGAAAGATAATAGTTAATCCTAAACTTAAAGAGTTTAAAATTGTAGTGATAGGGGAAGCATCCTCTCAGTACTCTGTTCCTCAAAGTAGATATTCTACTATGTACTAGAATATTAAGAAAATTGATTAGAGATATAAAAGCAACCTTATTACTATTCGAAGGGAGTAAGGATGATTCGTCCCAGTGTACGGGCCATAGCGTATAATGGCATGGTTGTCATTTTGTATGTATCCACTTGAAATCTGAGATGAACTTGAGACGTTCAAAGCAAGGAGCGTGCTTGAGAGAACAAGCGTCCATCATCATAGTGGAAAGTTCAGGATCTACTCGGTGTTGACAGAACGTTACGAGTTTGGTTTTGGAGGTATTGAATGTTACTTGCCAGTCCCCACCCCACGTTGAGCTGTAGAGCAAGGTCACAGAAAAGATAAGCTGACAATCCCTGTTCATCTTGATTTTGCAAAGAGGCGCCCTGACACTGTTGGATCAGTTGCATATATATTTAATAAAGATCTGAGTATTTACTTAAGCAGAATCGTAAATATAAAGCAAAAAGTTGGCGGAACTGAAAACTAAGTGTTGGTGAATGCCCACTTATAACTCACGAACTTCAAAATACTGGCCATTAACAACGACCTTCATGGACCTATCTATTAAGAAGGACTTAGTAATCGAGGAAAGTCTTATATATATATATATATATATATATATATATATATATATATATATATATATACATACATACATACATATATATATATGTATATACACACACAGAGAGAGAGAGAGAGAGAGAGAGAGAGAGAGAGAGAGAGAGAGAGAGAGAAAGAAGGCGATCACCTCACCTTCGGGATTAATTTTTATCAGTGTTTTAGCATACTCAATATTCAATGTATAAACAAGGGTTACCCAGTGCTCTTAAAAGTTTTATGTAAAATACACACTATAGGTTTATAGTACTGCCAAACGATGCTGGTATAACTTTCAAGAAATGATAAATTTCCCATATAATTAAATTAGCAACAGCTACTATATAATAATTACCGTTGTGTATTTATTTAATTATGTTATGTGAGGCTCTGTAGTGGGAAGGGAGTCAAATCAACTTAAGGTAGTAAATTTATGTGTGGTTACTTCCTTTCGTCATTTTAATAATGTATACAAAGAACATATTTATCTTTATTTAAACAGAATTAGTTCCCAAGCAAAATGAACTGGTTAATTAATCAGTTCCCTTACTATAACGTTTCTGAAACAATTCATTGGCCTTTATTTTAGTTGTAAATTCTTGATTGCCGGTATATTGAATCTGAATACATTTTATGATGAGCTCATCTCAAAATGCAGACATGAAAACAATTTTTTACTACGTTACTTAAAAATCGAAAACTGAAAAGAATAAATAAAAATAAACAAAATAATATAAAAAAAACAAGTAAAATAAATTAATAAACAAATTAACAAACCACTCCCGATAGAATAGACGAAATAGAACGAATAAAAAAAATACCTAAAATACAAGTAAAAATAATCAATCCAAATAAATAAAATAAACAATAAACAAATTAACAAAGCAATAACCGTTAGAATTGATTACAACAATCAATCCAAAAATTGAACGAGAAAATAGCTATAACTGTTATATAACGTTAAAAAATTCGAAAAGTGAATATAGTAAATAAAAATATACAAAATAAAAAATAAGCAAATAAATAAGAAAAAAATAACCCTAATAAATAAATAAATTAACAAATCGCTCCCGCTAAAATAACCGTTAGAACTAATAAAAATAAGCGTAAACAATTAAAAATAATCAATCCAAATAAATAAATAAATAAAATAATAAACAAATTAAAAACTGTCCCCTGCTAAAATAGCAATATACTACTGCAATCAATCCAAAAATTGGACGAATAAATAGCTTTATTTTCGCAGATCAAAACAAAATATCAAATAAGCGACCTAAACAAATCACTTCCAAATTTTTTACTACGTTAATAAAACATCGAAAACCGAAAAGAATAAATAAATATAAAATAAAAAATGAAAATAAAAAACAAATAAAACAAATTAACCCAAATAAATAAATAAATAAACAAACCACTCCCGCCAAAATAACCGCCAGAATGGATTACCCACAATGCACCGCTGACGCATATATATAAATAGACGAGAAAAACCCAACACTCGCGGCCTGATGATTGCGTCTAGCATGAAACAGCCTGTCGCCTGTGAATGTTGACTTCAATTTTCACTTTTATATATATATATATATATATATATATATTTCATAAAATGTATATTAGTTATTGGTATATCTTTTAAATTTCATATGTAAAATGGCTACGAATATTTAGAAAAATACAATACCAAAAGAGAAATGTTATAAAGTGAATGATACGTATACAACATTGGAAATTGCAAAAATGTTCAACAAAGATCACAGAACAATTAAAATAAAATTAAATACATTGGCAAGATAAGACAAATCTAGATGCAAACATGCCACTAGAAGAGAACTGATAAAAACTAAAAGGCTAATATGTAAGAAAAGTTTGACTGAACAGCAAGAAAATATTTGGAGTAGCTAGTGTTGTGAATATAAATATGGAAACGATGCAGAATATTAAGAATATTGATTAAAGATATAAAAGCAACCAAACTTAAATGCACATAACGCATTGAAACGTATACTTTATACATGAAGTACATGAAAACTGACTTTTTAACAGTAATTTTGAGTGATGACTGTCCATATGGTCTGGACGACTCTGATGAATAAGTGGAGGAGTGAAGTTCTGGATTAGTATTATTAGCAGTAAAATTATAGAACCTTTAAAATTGATGTTTGTGTCAAGATAAATGTAGGCAATTACAGTAAGTTCTTAGACAAAACGTTTTTTGAGAGGTGCTGTTTATAACGAAGATTTAAACTAAAATGAATATTTATTGAAGGCAATAATCCTCCACACACTACAATTTTAACTGTTGCATGACTTACATAAATAGAAAAGGTTTCAACGACATCAGACTAAATGAATGGCATCTGGCTTCTCTTGGTTTTAATCTCATTAAACGAGATTTATAAGAAAATGGAAAATAATATTAAAGCAAATATAACTCCACGGAAAAATCCGACACCTAAAGTTTAAATGTTTTTTAAAAACTGAAAAATCTTTCTTGAAGCTTTATTTTAGTTTTAATTTCCAGGTAATAGATTAAATTTAATATTTCCAATAAGCAAAATACTTTGCTGTATTTTAAGAGCCAATTTAAAACTAATTTAAATTGACTGGAAATAATTGTTTTTCTAAAATAGCTGATTAGTGCCCCTTATTAGTCGGCTTTCATCGCAATGTAATTCTCTTTATTAAAAAATCTTCCAAAGATAAAATATACTTTTCGAAAACTTTATTTGAGGAATATTAACTGATTAAAAGTATGATTAATCTCATTAGAAATATATATTATTTACTTTACTTAAGTTTAAAATATCGCGGAAATGCATTTTTTAACATAGCTGTAGATGTTCATTTAAGCTGTTGTCGTGTTGACAGCTTGATGACGGATATTTATCTAATGTTTTTCTACGGGGGTGGGGAGGATTTATCTGTAAAAATAATTGACGAATATAACCTGAGCGCTATTTTATATCATTTTTATGTACTCAGTAATCTTAAAAATTTAGGAAAATATTCTGTGTAATCTAGCGTTTTATTGAATTGTAGATTCTTTGGCTTTAAATTTGCTATAGTTATCACCCTTATTTTTCCTCACTGGGTGACTCCTACATTAGGCCTTGTGCCACATCTAAGCTACTCTTGGAAAATCACTATCGCCTTTATTTTCTGAAAATGTAGTGTATGGATGTCCCTATCTACAAAAATCGATATGTTTATACACACACAAAATAATTCGAAATTCTTTTAAATATATTGGTTCTTGAACTAAGCTTTTCCATTTATGAGTAGTAAATATAGTTTTTACTTAGTGATAATATATCTAAAAGGGTGAAATTAATACAAAATTTTAAAAGATTTAAGACTTAATAAATTATTCAAATTAAAATGAAAAAAATGAAAAACAATTCTTGAAAAAATTCCTTATTAATCGAAGAACATTTTTCTTAAGACAGTAGTGTACATAATATATTTTATAAGCGCAATTAAAAGGTTTTTTAATTAGATAATCTCTTCGTTTTACTGCATTTTTTCATTTTATGATTTAGAGCATATTTTTGGTAAATGGTGTCTCTTTTTACAAAAGAAAATGATGATATAAATTCTCCAAGGAGTTCTGCTTTTGACTAATATTAAGGAGGTAAAAATTTAATTTCTCGAAATTTCAAAAAATTAAGTAAGTGGGTTTAACAGATGTAAAAAAGTATTTTTACCAAGATTTTCTAAAAGACAAAATTCTAAAATAATTTAATTCATTTGTGAATAAGTCCTGAAAATTTAATTTAAATACGAGAAATTTTTGCAAGAATTTCCAATGTGTTTTTACCATGAAAAAGACGCTATATTTTCGTATTCGAATCTTTGGCCTCACCCCCGCTGACGCAAGAAAGCAACATTTTTAACTAAATTTTTGAACCTGCTTGAAAGGATTAAAAAAATTATTTAAATGATAAAAAATACTTCGGTCTTTCCTATTAATAAAAGCATAAAGATTTTGACGATAAAACTTTGTTTTTATCAAGTTTGGGGCATTTTTTCATCATGGTATGCTCTTTTTCAACGAATTAGTCGAGGTACCTAATATATTGGAAGCAATAAATCTGTTGCCAGTAATGTTAAAATGAAACCAGTCAATAAATTCGTGACTAGTGAAGTATAGACTGTTATTCAAATTTATAACTTTTAATTATTATAATTTATAATTTTGTATATTACAAGTTTATATATCGTATATCTTTTGCATTTATTCATCAATAAAAATATATTTACATTATTTGCATTCAAACTAACTCATCTTGGTTGTTATTATCACAATTTTTCGGTCGGTAACCCTCCAGTCATCTTCAGGTGTCTTTCAATTCGGGTAACATTCAGTTAAAATTCAAATAAAAAAATGTTACAGTTAATAATAAAATCTGATACTCCTGATATCATAAGCTGAATGTCTTATATCCTGCTCATGTGACTATGAAAATTTTACTAACATCCATCCGAATTTTACTGGAAAAACATTAGCTTGCATAATGAAATATGACATATAATGTAGTCGATGAAATCTAACATTGAAATCAGTTTGAAACCTCTGTAAGTTAGGGGTTGCATACTTCTATCTCTGCATCTGATAGATTTTTCTTCCCTTTTTCTTTTATTCAGGACAGATAAATGCAGAGAATTATTGACGGCGAGAATCAAGAAACTTTAAAGTAAAGAGTATATTCAAGTAAGACTATGCGTCTTTGTATTCTGCCCGTTGATTATTGCCCGTTATACCAGAAATGTGTTAAAAACAAGAAATCATTGGAATAACGCTCTATTTCTTTAGATATTAATCCATTAAAATAATTCATTCATTAGCCAAGATGTATATGAGAATGGAAAACTATATTCAAGTAAAATAATGAGATACAAATTTATTCAGGCATATGGAATATTGTGTTAATCAAATGCTTATGTACCTTTTAGATTTATTTATAAATATTAAAAATAGAAATCTGTTACAATTAGTTTGTTTGTTTCATAACGCATGACTCCTGCAAAACAAACTATCAATATTTTTAATAATCTTTGATGGGTAGAGGAAATGCAAAATGTGGTCGTTTACATGTAGCTTTTAAAAAATCTATAGACATATATTTTGATTTTATGTAAATACTGTAGCAAATGGCGGTTTTAGATAAGTATGAGAAATGCTTTTTTGCTGGGGAATCAGAAGTTTTCTTTTACTACATCAGTTTGTGTCTGGCATAACTTGAAGTGATTGTGGTGAAAGCAATCTTAAGGTTGTTGGCAGGAATCAATATCGAAGAGAGAATTGAAGAAGAAAGAAAGTGTATATTGGGGAAGTGGATGGACTGAGAAAGACTAAATTCACCTGCCACACACGGCTCAGTTGTTAGATATTGTAAAATGAAAAGCCAAATTTATTCAGGTCGGCCGACCAAGTTCATTACCGTCAGGTTCTGCTCTACAAAAGCGAAGGGTCATGCATATGTCATAGCAGAGGCATTATCAACTCAAATCGGGTCCGCTATTACGTGGCAACTGCGCGCAGGTGTTGACCTGATGTGAAACGTTTGGTACATATGAATAGACAGAAGTAGTGGAAAGCATGAGAAATTGGGGATAAGGAAATTTCCTTAGGAGACAAAAGATGAAAGTAGCTCATCTGCACATTCTTCTGTAATTTGAGATTGAGAAGGGAAGAAACGCAGAGATGAAAATAGATCAGATTAATTGAGAGATGAAGTATGAATATGTCAAGAAAAGGATAACAACAGAATTGAAGAATAGATCAACCAAGAATAATGAGAGACAGAAAGTAAGTGAGAGAGATAGGGGGCAATGATTATATATATATATATATATATATATATATATGTATATATATATATATATATATATATATATATATATATATATATATATATATATATATATATATATCCATTGCTTGCACTCACCTCAGTGAAGGGCGATTTACACTGAGTAGGCCATGTAAGTGAGGCTGGAAACCATCATCTTCCAAAGACCTTCTTACTCGGAAAACTGGCCCCTGGAAGAGACAAGATAAAAGACACACAAGAAGAGAGATACAGAGATCCTGTCAAAATGCTTCTGATTTTTGTGGAATTGATTACACAGTCTGCCTGGAGGTAGACTTGGAGGTATGAAGTCTTTCAGGAAACTTTCCAATCTAAAGCGAAATAGTGAATTATACCAGAAGAAAATATATCCACCTGCGCGGACATCGGCTGACTTGCAATAAATCTAGAATCCTCTCCGAAATTTATCTCTGTAGTCATCACTAAAAAATTATTGTTTAGAAATCAGTTTTCCTGTCTGTCTTCGTTGAATTTACATATGTTGATGCTTACTTAAAGGTTGATAGTTTGGTTGTTTTTGCGTTTTTAACCAGTGTTTCTATCTTTTTTCTCTGTTTACATTTCAAATAATTTCTTTCTGGTAATTTTTCTCTTCTTACTTATTTTACTTTGAATTTGTCTCAGTTATTTTGTTGTAACATTCTTAAAGTGACTTGTTTCATGTTATTATGTTACCAAAATTTAAATTTCCATTTTTGATTATTCTGTGATCTTTGTTTCGATTTTTGCTTTTGGATGTGTTTCTATCATTTGTAAAAGATTATTTCACTTTTCAAATATGTGTTTCTTACGACGCATAACGGGTGTCCAAATCGTTCGTTAAATGTAAAGGGATAAGAAAAAAAGTCGTCATTCATTTTTATTCATGGATGTCAAATACATGTGTATGTTCTGCATCATTTTTATTTGAAAAAATATCTACATGTTAGATTGTCATCTAGATGTGATATGAAAATATATTCAAAATATCTTCAAGGCATTGAACTGGGTAGTTTTAATTCGGAAATTAAAAGGAAATTTCCATTGTTCAATCAACCAATCAATCCAACGAGTCAATCAATCAATCAATCTAACATTCATTCCATATAAGAGGTTTGTCTGGAAAGTATCACTTTCAGTATTTCGAGAATCACTTGCGCCGCCTTGATGAAACGTGGCGACTAATCACAGATACTGTGTAGATTGAATTAGTCTTTGGAAAGAGGAAATACCAGATGCAGAGAATTAAGAAGAAGTCAAGGCAGCTGATGAAGATTCTGAAAGAGAGCATTTTAGGCGTTATCGCATTTGAAGTAAAGTTTAGATAAGTGTGTGCGGTCCTAAGTGTAATAAGTTGAAGTGGACTAAGTAACTGCATTACGTAAGGTAGATTTATTTTTTATATGACATTTCTCTTCAAGGCTCACCACAACTCCCTATCCTTCGTAGCTCTCCTTACTATCCCTCCTCGTCGTCGTTCTTCCATCCATTCCCAAAATCCTCTTAGGTACTTTATTCGCCATTTACCTCTTGTCCCTCTTGTTTTCAATATGTCCTTCTCCAAGAACTATTTTCTCGTTATGGATCCTTTTCGTTAATAGGACATTGCTAGATCGTTTCTGGAAAGAATTCATTATCTCTGTCTCTATGAGTGTATATATGCCTTTCTCTTTGTTCTATACATGTATATCTGTAAAGAAAATTGCGGAAAGAGTCTCTCATGCACTAGGTGAAAACGGTGAAGCCCTGGCTGTAGCATTGGACATCTCGAAAGCCTTTCACAGGGTCTGATATTCAGGTCTTCTCCACATGCTGAAAAGTTACATGTATCCGGACACTTTTTTGAACTGACCCAGTATTTCCTGTCAAATTGTGAAATGAAAGTTATCCTGAACGGTCGTCTAGATCTTTTCGTACTATCGCAAGTTTCTCCCAGGGCTCCATTCTTGGTCCTACACATTTTCTAATTTTCATTAATGACCTTCCTGATGACATCAACTTTCAACTTGGTATCGACACTGATGGCACAATAATTTACTCCTGCCTCGATAGGTCAAATTGGCAGCCGATGTACAAAACGACCTCAAGTCCGTCGTTAACTGGGGCAAAAAGATGGCTTGTTAATTTTAACGCCCCCAAAACTAAACTTCCCTCCATTAATCATCTGAGAGATGCCTCCCTGACTTACATCAGCATGGCTAATGCTAACCTCCAGGAAAGTGACTCGTCACGCCTTTTCGGACTCGCGTTCTCTGCTGATATAAAATGGAAAGAGTATATTGAATCCATTGCTAGGTCATCTGTTAAGAAAGTCGGTTCACTATGTCGGGAGAGACAATTTTCTCTCCAGAATCTATCTTACATATCTATAAATCTTCAATTCGTCCATGTTTAGAATATTGCTGCTACATATGGTCCGATGCGCCTGGTATATAGCTTGAGATCCTTGATAAGATGTAAACAAGAATCAGCAATATTATTGGTCCTGATCTGGCGAATCGGCTCCAGTCACTTTCCTTCAGACTTAAGGTTGCCTCTCTGTTTTTTTTTTTAAAATACGTTCATGGTAATTGTTCGGATGAGGTTTTCATTTTGGTACCCGGATTTTTTTAATAGTTTAAGCTCAGCACTAGACTAGCGTCGATATCTGATCAATTTACAGTTGAGCTGGCTAGATGTAGCCGTTGTTTCTTCTCGCACTTCTCGCTTGTGAAAATCACTTCCGCTTTCATGCTTTCCAGCCAACTTTAATCTACAAAAATTTAAATGTAATGCCAAACACTATCTACTGTCCTCCTGATTACTATCTCATTTCTCTGCTCATCATTTCTGTTTCTCTACCTAATTCTTCCACATTTTGTAACCCCTTGTGTTTTAGTGGCATTACTGCCTTACTTGGGGGTGATATGGATTGAAAGAAAATATATTGAGAAAATACTGGTCTAATATAATATTGCTTCAAAAGATTTATTGACATAGAATTTTAAATCCAATTTATTTACATAATTTATAATTTTTCACTTTCATTATTAAATTTTAGTGATTTTCTAGGTTTTGTCAACTGATTCACTGTTATATTTTCCTGGCATAATTAAGATATTGGTTGACCATCTGGTAACATTAGAGATTTTAGTGTTAAAGACACCACTCTAAACTGGCAGACAGCGTACTTTTATATATTAGATTCTAAAGAATTGTTTCTATAAAAGTCAAAAATGAACAATCGTTAAAGGCGAGGTCACTGCAAGATTCGATTCTTTACGCTTTCGGCATCCGACATTATCGAACCGTTACAAGAGACAAGTAGAAATTAATAAGAACCCTTCTTTCTCACCCACGTGACCATCCTAGTGTCCGCTACGAACGATGGGAGATTCACAATAACGTGAGAAGAGAGTAACTGTCAAAATGTCATCTTTCATCCGTGCTTGTCAGATCGAAAATTAATTTTGTCTCTTTCTCTATTTTTAATGTGCGCAGACGCACTGGCGGGAATGTATATGCATGTATGGACACACACACACACATATAGTGCATACATGTGTGTGTGTGCGTGTTCATATGTTTTCATGCACGTTTTCTCGGCACATACATATGTATACACAATATAAATGCAGTTTTTATGTTAATTTATATATTTACGCACACAGATACACACACACATATGCCTATATATATTCATACTTAGAGATGCCTTAAATGAATTGGTCAATAAATTTATGTCTGTTTTAGGTTATTAATGGGTATGTGCTTCAGTTGAAAGCATAAAACTGTTAAAAAATAAATTATATAATAGTTCTTTTTCTTGCGTATACGTGTGAAAGAAAAACAATTGACGAAATGTATGAAACTGT
The DNA here is from genome assembly GCA_964036315.1 of Acanthosepion esculentum. NCBI lineage: Eukaryota > Metazoa > Mollusca > Cephalopoda > Sepiida > Sepiidae > Acanthosepion > Acanthosepion esculentum. The sequence goes on along the minus strand of OZ038494.1, from coordinate 36,561,789 downwards.
GAGTGTATCATAATGTGCATCATTACGATTACCAAAGTCATAAAAATAAATACATTTACTTTATATACATGCCACACATATACATACACACACGTACACATGCATATATATATATATATATATATATATATATATATATATATATATATATATATATATATATATATAATATCTGGATAAAATAAATGAAACAAAATTGGGTGTTTTTTTTATGAAAGTATTTATTTCTGTGTTTTTGTATATATTTATTTATTTAATATTTCAGACCACCTATTAAATATTAAATAAATAAATATATACAAAAACACAGAAATAAATACTTTCATAAAAAAACACCCAATTTTGTTTCATTTATTTTATCCAGATATTATATACAAGAAAGTATACGTGGCCTCTCATTATGCTATATATATATGTTTATATATATATATATATATATATATATATATATATATATATATATATATATATATATATATATATATATATATATATATATATATATGATAAAGTGGAAACATTTACAAACAAAGCGTTTCGCTTCCATGTGATAAGCTTCTTCAGGTTGGAGTAAGAGACCAACACCTGTGTGTAAGAAAAGGGTAGTAAATAAATTGACGAAAGGGTAATAAGACACCTTATCAGATATTGCGGTCAGAAATTGTTTTTATTTTGTATTGAAGCAGTTACCGTTTGATGAAGTTATCCCACTCGGAGTAGATCTATTTTCTCTATTAGTTCGTACACCACTCGCATTATTGCTTTTGTGATAGCAAGAGATATTGTGTATGAGCGCAGTCTGAGATTGACAGTGGATAATTGTGAGATCAGTGCACTGACAATGCATTTTCTTCTTAGTGAATTATTTTCTCATCTGGTCAAACATTGTTGTCAGATGTGTTACAGTGGACTAACAGTGATTATAAAGTGCTGTTATGAAGTAGATTTCTTTGATGCCCCAAAAGTCTTTTTTGTGATTTCTAGATATTTGCCAATGTATATCACCGGTCTTTTTGTGCAATTTATTTTATATATTCCTACCTCCATTTTGTTTTTATTGCTATTCAGTTTGTTATATCTTTTATCGTTTTAGAGGTGTTTTGATGAATTTTAGATCAAGATTGCGCAAGTTATTTTTGATTGAGGTAGTTATGGATTTAGTGAGTAGAATTATGTGACTAATTTACTCAGTTATGTTGGGATTATTATTACCTGTCTATTTTGTTCTTCTGTGGGTTTTGTAGGCTTTGCGCTTAACATTATATAGGAGTTAATTCAAAGAAAATGCATTGAAAGTGCAATTCTATCACAATTCCCCAATATCCATCTCAGACCGAACTCAAACAAAATATTAACGACCATTTCAAAAGCAATAGTAGCAAAATGCGGTATACGAACTGTAGATATTGATAGATTTACTCGGAGTGGACTAATCCTTGAAATGGAAAATGGATTGGATTTGAATTAATTTCTATATACACTATTTCGCTAAATTAAATCTCTTCGCACTCAAGAAAATACAATAAAACACTCAACAGAACTACTTTTCAGTTATATTTTTCGACATTAATATGAACTACCAAGTATCTAATGGCAAAATCAAAATGTTAACATTCCACGCCAATTCAAATAGAAAGTTCGGAAGGAAATACCCACCAATACTGTTGGACTTGAGAAACTTGTTTTCCTAAAAAAGTGTTCTAAAAGAAAGTTGTTATAAATTTCAACCGAACGTATTACTTGCTGCTCAGTCAATGATTGAAACGCGGCTATTATTAACATTACTATTTCAACTATCATTCTCGAAGTGGTCGTTCCATTTCCTACTTATCAAATCCCTACACCGTTCCAAAATATAAATAACTGATAATTTTATTAAAATGGTTTTAAGATAGTTTCATGTAACAATTTTCTGGATCGTAAATATTTTAAAATTTGAGGAAGTTCTAAATCAGATAATTCTTTTTACCTTTGTTGCAATCCAGAATTGTGAAATAAAGGTAAAAACAAACGCGTAAGAGAAAACTGAGGTCCTTAGTTTGAAAACATTAAAATAGATTATCCAAGGACAACTGAAAAGTTCTGAAGAAGCAATTTTAAAATTTTCTCATATTTGGTTATTTAAGATGAATTAATAAGTGGACAGAGTTTAGAACTTTTCAGCACCTCTCATATGATGATCATTGTGTATTCAATACAATAAAGATTGAACAAGTTCTTGCTATCACTGTTGTATTGAGAACTCATAATTTCGTATTGTTTTTTATATTTACCAACCAAAGTGGCTTATATAGTCGTTTGTTTGCAAAAATAGCAAGATACACTGATTCGTTCATACGGGGACACAAATACACACATACAAGCATATTGGTGTCATTTGATCAAAATTGATTTATTCCACGCAGCTACTACGATTTACATTAATTAAGGAATGATCTCGCCGTATCATTTTTCTTTATGAGATTCGTTGTAAGATGTAATTGATATTGTCCTTTTGTTTTTTATTCCTTTATCTCATTGTCAGATAAATTTTATATTTTATTGAACATTTTCTGGCCTGTCAACTTTGTATCAGCTTCACAAACTTTTGGTAATTTTTCCAATAATTAAACCTTATGGTGTGTGCTGATAATGAAACGATATTTTTCTCAACTAATTAAGCTTTTATTTATTAATCAGGACTTTTGGCATTTATTCGAAATTTTCTTTTTGAAGGAAATTATCTTTTATGAATTTCTCCGATCAAAATTCTAAGTACATGATAGATCCTTTGATCATATATTATTGGAGACATCTTTATTACATGGTATATAAGCATAATTTTGAACAAAAAAACAAACGTGACTTTCTAACTCCCTCTCTCTCCACACACACACACACACACACACACACACACACACACACACACACACACATACACACACACACATTATCTCCACGTTTAATAAATATTCACGATATTAAATATCCACGTTAGATCTGACGTGCCTTAACCTCTCGGCCACGTAGGACCTCCTCACCAAACAAAGCCTGAATAGTGCTTTTGAACACAGGTGTCAGACAGGTAAAGGCGCGTCAGATATAATTACGGTTTCCCCTAGGGGGAGGAAGATTTTTCTAACAAGATTTATCGGATATTCAGCCGGGTAGATGTAAATAAATAAATATACTCTTTAATAATAAAAACAGCCTCTACTCAAATATGAGTATCTCTTAAAAATAACGTTTTAATAAATAAATTAAAAATGTCGTATTTACTCCATTTCCTATATATATATATATATATATATATATATATATATATATATATATATATATATATATAATGTTAGGACACTTAAGGAATTGCATAACAGGTTCAATACTTTCAGAAATTTGTATCGACACAATATTTTTATTTTAGATTTACACATACATATTTTCATTTCGAAGAAGAAATTGAAATTATAATAAAGTCTCCTTTGGCAACAATAGTTTCTTGTAGTCATCTGTAACCTTCTTGCATCTGTCTGCGTGTATAAAATTCTTGAATGTTTGCCAGATTCCTTTCCTCTAATTCCAGATTTCAGCTCTCTCAAAAGATTTTCGTTGAGATTGGGATCAGGACTAATTGCTTACCAATTTAAACAGTTCAAACATACAAACAGATTTATGTATTTATCATACTAGAAATCCAAAGATCTTTTAATCAAATCTAGTTAACTTATGCCGAGTAGAAGATATCACTTTAAAATCTTTTGCTTATCCTCTGATTTGAAAATTCCTTCGTTTAGTGTACAGCTTACAGATTGTCCTAAGTTATACTTAATTTATTCATAAGTTTTATTATGTATTTTCTGCACACTTTGATGTTTTTCATCCATCGCCATGGAATATTATCCAATTATTAATCTACGCACAGGCTTTTCCCCTATATCACCTTTCCTTACAGAATTACTACTCTCCCAAGCAAATCTACACAACTGTATCAGGAAATCAAAAGAAAATGGTTGAATCTGTCAACACGAGAATAAAAACAATATTTCCACACGTGACAGTACTTGATGTAATTTTCAGTTGGCAATATGAATACAATAGCGTTTTCTAAATTCTTTCATTTGGTAAGCACATTTTGTTTTCTGGTTAATAGTTACTTCGTTTTAATAATTTTCATTTTGTTTTTGCCTTGTAAAAGTCCACATTGAACGATTATCTTTTATCTTTATATATATATATATATATATATATATATATATATATATATATATATATATATATATATATATGTGTGTGTGTGTGTGTGTGTGTGTGTGTGTATGTTGAAATATAGTTTTTAGGTGTGCTATATTTATGGGATAAAGTGCTCAATATCAGAGATAGAGCGTATGTAAATATAAATATAAAAGTGAACATTGAAATCAACACTCAGAGGCGACAGGCTGTTTCATGCTAGGCGCAATCGTCAGTCAATATATTTATTATGGAGCATATGTTAATTACAAAAATGAAACCCAAATTACCCCATTCAGATGGCCATTCATTTCTTCCTCGGTTGATTCGCCCTGGGACTTTTCAATGTAAATACATTTCTTAAAGAAATATATTTCTTATATATATATATATATATATATATATATATATATATATATATATATATATATATATATATATATATAAGAAATATATTTCTTTAAGAACATATATATATATATGTGTGTGTGTGTGTGTAAGAAATATTCTAATTACTTACATTGCAGCTCGACTTGAAATGCTAACTAAATAAGATTGTATGCCATTTACAGTTAAAAGCTGATTTCATGACCGAAAAGCATTTTGCCTCGTGCTTCTCTTCTGCATTAGTTACGCCAACTAATCAGTCACGAATGATAAGTGAAAACGAATTTTCAGCTGTGATTCAACACTGTAATTCTTAAATTAATTTTAATTCGTAATCCTTAAATCTTAATCTTGTTCCTTGGCTTTTTATACAAATTAAGGGTTACTGCGGTTCCACAAAAATAGGTTTGACTAATGTCCAACAAGGCCAAATAGCGTGAAAACCGGAATTAGCGAATTTAGTTATTCTGTGGAATAATACGTAAAAGGAAACGAAGATGCAAATCAAATACAAAGAATAACTGATAAAAGAAAGAATAAATAGAAGAAAAAGAAATAGGAATAAAGTATTTGAAAATAGAGAAAAGAAAAGAAATTAGAGAGAAAATAAATTGGAAATACTTGCTTTCTGAGAAGAAAACAATTAAGATTTTATTCAATGCAAAACGTTCTTGAATGAAAAGTGAGATTTGAAAAGCTAGAGAAAATTTGCGACGAGGTTGGATAAAGTTACGGGTTTTATTTGTGCGGTTCGGACAGCAATTAGTGAGTAAAGAGGTTAAAATAAAAGTCAAGTAGTGCGGAGAAGGAGAAAAGATTAAGGAGACATAGACTTTGCCGGAGAGAGAAGATAAAAGAAGAAAATAACGGTAAAACCATTATGAGAAAAATGAGAAGGAAAATAAAAGAAGAAAAAATTAAACCATTAAGAAGATAAATTGAAAAGAAAAGCTACATTAACAATGCTAACTGAAAAAGAAAGCTGATAAAATGAAAACCGACAGAAGAAAAATGTTAGAAATGGTGAATGAAGAAAACAAGGGAAAAAGAAAAGAGAAATGATTCAAAAAAAGATGTTTTGTGTAGAAAGTATGGCAAAAATACGCAACCATTTCTTCTTTCTTTTTAGATTCTTTCTTTCTAGCCTTTCCTCTCGTGGTCATCAGAGAGAAGATACTTTTTCACATGTTCCATTGCTAATTCCTTTCAAGAAATACTGCATTTACAGCCGCCAAGCACAGGAAATTAACCCACATGATTGACGCTGAGCTTGAGGCAAATGCGTTTGAGAAAATGGCTCCCTGGTGTGTATAGTGTGTGTGTGTGTGTGTGTGTGGGGGGGTTAAGGACGAATGATAGACAACTTCAACATGAAGGAGTTAAAATGCAGAAAATACTTTAAAGGATTGAAAACTGATCACCTGATAGATTTCTTTCTTTCGTTTCTTCAAATTTACTTTTTGTTTTGTTTCTAACGTGTATGAATGTGGTTATTCATCTTTCAAGGCATCGGGCGTTCTACCTTCTTAGGAATGTCTGTATTGATTTTCCCCAGATTTCAAATTGATTTATATGTCATTCAAGTTTCTGAAAGGCCAAAAATAATATTAAAAAGCACAAGAATTAATCATTTAAAGTTGTCCGTCTGAGAAGCTTTCTTTCTGAAATCCTTTTCGCTACTTCCAAGTTTTCAAATTTAAACCTTATAATTTTAGCTAAGTAAACACGGTATAGGCATTTACAAGGAGCAGTATCTCGATATTATCCACGTTTCCGTATTATGCAAGCTCACAAGACAAGTCAGCGTGACATCTGTTCAAATACTTTCGAAATTTGCAATTAACTTTTCTTCCTGAAAAAGACAATTTTGGTTTCGTTTTGAGTTTTTGATAGGTAGTGTAGAGCATAAGGACAGTCCACGTCAAGTTTAGAATATAAGCATATGACTGGTAAGCAACCATGGATAGCTTTTCTCCTGGCAGACTACTGTTGGTTTGAACTGATAACAAATCCTCTGTTGAATGTGGAGATATTTCTTTCTGTTTTCATGTATTTGCCCTATGAGAATTACTGTCTAGAACATCCAAGTAAAATAGAAACCCAGTTGATTTACGATATGCCGCTGCAAATCCCAGTGCAGTTATTTTTTGATGTTCCTACACGCTAATTGAACATGCATTTTGACAGGATTTTTCTGAAATTGGCAAGAAGATTAGAAGAGTCAGCAAAATACATTGCAATGCTTTAATTCACGGACAGGATAGAAAGAAACAAAGTCATGAATGATGTTCCAGGTGTGCAACCTCTTCGATTATGTCTAATTCTGATCTCTTTGCGAAAGGCAGGTAAAAGAGAACTGCACGAGGATTTCCTTTTATCAGACGCAGTATTCAAAGAAGTAGAATGAAGAAAATCAGTGGGAAGAAGAAATAAATGGGACTGTGAAGATTGTAATAGAGAAAGACAAATAAGAAAAAGAATTACGTGGGCGAAAGAGACGAAGAAAGTGAATCAAAGAGAGTGACGAAAAACGATAATGGATAACAAAGGGTAATGAATAAACGACAGAGGCCTTGTGAAACAAAAGTATTTATCAAGAGTGCTCATAGAAAATGAAAGAAAGATAAAACGAGAGAAAGAAAAAGAAGAAACAAAAAAAGAAAAGAAAAACATTGAAAAGAACCGAATAATTTAAAAACGTTGCAGTAGGCGATTTCATTTACATATTTCAATCATATAGTGCTGATTAAAGGAGAAGAATACTTTTAAATTTATGCAGAGAAACAGTAAGGAGATGTTCAAAATCATCCTTTCCGATTTTCTGCGAAGAATTAAAATTTATTGTCAAAATCATTATTGTTTATTGTTTTCAACACCCAAATCATCATACATGTGTTCGAAATCCACACAATATTAGTGCTAAATACAACCAACTCACTTATACTATTATATTCGGCATGTTGTTCTCTGGAATATCATTCTTTGTCCTTTTTTCTGAGATCCATTCACGCAAACTTGTTAAATAGGTTCAGAAGGACAGTAGATAGCGATTGACATTGCATTTAAACTTTTTCAGACTAAAGTTGGTTGGAAAACATGTGACCGGAGCCTCATTCTCAGCAAACAAGGACTTAGCTGCCTTGGGGACTCGCTTACATTTGTTAAGAGCAGTATCAAATAGGCACCTGTTATGACGAGAGCTGTTCCGCTGGTATAGCTGGAAATAGTCCTGTGAGCTACGGCGGCTACTGTGAACTATGGAGGGGATTTCAATTTTTTCCTGGTATTTCCGAGAAGGGATGACAGCATCCATGCCAACCTTGAATCGGTGCCGCAATTTTCAATTGGAAGGTTGAAGATGTCACTCCATAGGGCGTCACGAAGTAAATCCCGGAATGAGTCCCAATCAGCATGCGTGTACCGGGAAGAGATTGGGGTTCCTCTTTGATGGGTGCCTGGAAGGAGATATCAATAGCTACCACAGAGTGGTCCAATTTAACAAGAAGGCATTATTGTGAAACTTGGCAAGAGCAGGGGGATGAGGTAAAAAATAGATCCAATAGAGAAGCATAGGAAAAGAAGTGGGAAAGTCCACAATTTGGGTGAGGGATTGGGCAATGGAAAAAATTAATGTCTGCATATCGGCAACATCAGTACTTTTAGAATGTTTCAACCACGTGTCGTGGTGTGCATTAAAGTCACCGAAGACAAAGATGCTCGTAAGATTATCCCGGATGTAAGCACCAAGGCCATGCATGTGAATGCTGGAATTCTTTCGGCGAAGGGGAAGATACCCTGGAACCAAGAATTCATTGGTTACAATAGAAGAATTCAAGTTGGTTTCATGAAGGGCAAAAATATCTGGCGACTGTTCCAGGAGAAAAATTCTACACGACAGAAGTTGAAATGGATACCGCGATTATTGGAGAAAGAAAGATTGAGGCGGGGTTGGGGGTTGGTGTTTTTTTCTTAGCTGGTTTATTTTTTTTATTTCTGTGAGTCTTAAATTCCTCTTTCCACATTATGTGACCCGGAAATTTCTCATGTCTCTTTCTGATTGTAAGTATAAGTTTCTTTGCTCAAATGATAATTCTGTTGGTAAAACCTCATCTTTGTCTTTTCGACTCTCTTCTACGCCTGTGTGAAGTTTGCCCATAATTCACAACCATGCAAGAGATTAACTGAATACTCTTTTCTTTATTTATAAAAGTTTCGCTATTGCGCTATGTCGATGCTCCTTCGGATTTCAGTGTCTATTACTACTTTACCCAGGTAGTTCAATTTCTGAACCCGCCTGATTTTAACATAACTGATACGTAACATGCTATTAGACTGTTCTTTTGCCGACAGCCATGTATTATGTTTTCTTTCAGTTAATAGTTAGTCTTTTGTTCTAACTTTCCTTTACTACGTTATCTAAGAGTTTTTCAATTTTCATTCTGAGTTTGCCATCAGTACAGTGTCATTCATGTGTCTTATGTTGTTAAGATGTCTAGACGCATGGTAGAATAATGGATTGCAACTCGGATTGAAAGCCGAGTTCGAATTCCAGTCGAGTTCATTAAATTCACTTACGGGCTAATACTCTTGGAAAAGGTATGAATCCAACTCTTCTCTCCCCAGCTATAGATAAATAGTAGGGCAGACTTGGGTGGCAACCGGTTTAGAAGAAAATCTCTGAATCCAAAGGACATATACATTATAAAAGATCTCTTCCAATCTGAGCCGGCATGGAAGAGTAGATTTATAAAATTAACATGAGAAACTTTGTGGATTTCATGTTGATTCGCAGCCTGCGATAAGGAGAGTAAGCGACTAATGATGATGTCTTCTAGTTCTCTGGGGATTGTTTCGCTGAATCCAGTTGGAAAACGTAACCATATTTTTCTGTTTTTATGCATTCACTGAATTAGATTGTTATCCACATGTAGACATGTATATCAAGCTTTTGTAGTATTTCACGTAGATCTTTGTACATTAGGAAATACTTTTGTATAATCTATGAAAAATAAGTTTAAGTTTTCTGGATTTGAATTGTTCGCTGAATTATCATTCTCATAATACAGATAATATTTCTTATTCAAGTATCTTGAATGCAGTCACGATCTTCTTACTGTATTTCCAGTCATTCTGTTACAAGCTCAGTTTATTAGAATCCTAACGATTAGTTATATGGATTATTAAACTGATTGTTCGGTTGAATTCGGACTCATTTGCACCTTGTTTGTTTAATCGCTATAAAGGTTGATATATATCGAGTTCTTACAGTATTTCGCTGCTGTCATATACTACATTTATCATTTCAGTAACCTTATAGATACAGAAACCATGCTACTTTGTTCCTGTTAATTTTGGCCATTGCCGATTCGTTTTCTATTATGAGTTTTCCCTCTTTTTTGTGTCCTATCGAGTAGCATGTTTTCTGTCCTGCTTTTTTAAAAAATCTGTTTACGAGTTCTTCTTATGTTTATATTCTGTTGTGTTTCTATATCAGAAATTATCTCTTTGAAACATTTAACTTTCGCTCCTTTGCATTTATTTCTAATGTCTTTTCTTACAAACATATCAGCCATTCCTTGGTATTATCTCCTGCTGTTTTTATTAGTTCGAAAGTTTCAACAGTATTCTTGAAACTAACATTTGGTTATTACTTTGTCGTTCGCTGTGCACCAACAGACCCATTTTCTTCGCGTTCACTGCGCGATCCAGCTCCACAGTTGCCGACTATCTTGCTATCTTACCCCAACCCATTATGATGATAATTTATTGCGACTTGCACTGGCTTTTACGATTATTTAGTATGCTGTCAAACCTATCTGTTTCGTGCTTTGTGACGTTGATGTGTACGCTACTAAGAAAACGATAATGAATTTCTTCCCTTTCACTTTCAATCAAAGAACTCTGACATTTGCCAGTTTCCTAGAACATATTTTATGTTGCTTTCATCTAAGATTAGTCTCATTTATTTGTCACGCCGCCTGCAGATAGGATTCCGTGTTTATCACTTTGTGAAGTTGTCATTATTTATATAAATAGTTTCGAAAACTTCCAGAATTTTGGTATATTGCCTTCCATTTCTTGCTTTACATTTTCTAATTACCCATATTGGTACACATTGATTTTGTTGTGAACAGTCGCCAGATGACAGTTACATATCACATATCACATGTCACATTAGCGCTGACCCCCTTCTCTATTTTTCTATTATATTTGAGTTATGCACTCAATTGTGCATCAAACTGTTTAACTGTGAAGGGAAATGGAAATATTATCATTAAAAAACATTGTATTTTATTAATTGAAGATTAAAATTTAATTATAGCAAAAAGAACGAACATAATAAACGGACAAAAAGAGGAAAACAACAATAGTTGGCAATACGAAATTTGAATAAATAATAGTAAAAGGGAATATGCTAACTGGTTATTGCTTGGCACTCATCAGAACTTGATCAAGAAAAGTAAAATTTCTTATGCATAACCGACTAAAAGTGAAACATGCGTAGGAAAATACACGCCAATGAGTAATATAGAGATACGGGCATATTTTTATAAACAAATCGCATTAATTCCCAAAAACCATTCCATCTGTTTACTTAATGACGGTTGTCTTGATTTAATGAAAACAGTTTCAAGTACTTTTAAATAATAGAATGTGATCTATATAAAACTGAGAGCTTGTCCTCTCGAAAGGACGACGTATCCACTGATCTGGTCTGCGCCTTTGTTGGTTCTATTGATTGATTTAAATTTCAATGACAGTTTTGTATGTTAAAAATTTACGTAGCAATAAATCTATTGTGATTACAAAACCTGATAAAGAGTGAAGGTGGTGATTTTGAATCATGGTGATTATTCCTTAAATTAGGGCCGGTTGAATTTTTGCACGGAACTAAAATTAGTGAGCTAAATCTTCAGAAAAGTTGGCTCAAATTGGTGTAAGAAACGTTACATCCGTATGTATTTCTGACTCGTTAGGCCGATAGGTCCGTTGCGCCGTCAGCTACATGGGTCATCTGAAACACGTAAAGTCAATGTCTCAATTCATTCCATTTTGTCGATGATTGGGTGAGTCCAACAGAAATTGGCTAAATTATTACATATGTAATTCGATATGTATTCGGAATATTGTACCAAGGATGCATTTACATTTGCTAATTCTATACAAAAGTGTCCTTACAACTGTAACTGTGTTCTTTCGGCATAAGTAATTAATTTAATTGTGTTCCATTTCAGGAAGTAATAGATATATATGCTGATTCTGTATCGTGGCCATCTTTCTTCTTCCCGTATTCTAGAAACTCTTTTTATTAAGCTTATTAAGATTTTTACCATGTTTATCGAATTCAGTTTCGACAATATAATCTACAAGCAGATTGGCTGGATATCAATGGGTAACCCATTAAGTCCTACCATAACTAACATATTCGTGGGGTTTTATGAGCAAATATTTTTTCCAATGCTAGCCGGCTAAAATTCATGTGGTTTTGAATGGCTTGCATTCGGCTCTGAGCTTCACTTGTGAAGAGGAGAGCCTTGCTGCATTATCGTTCGTGAATGCATTGGTACAAAGTCAGAGTTCTGTTTGTTAAATCTGTGAACCAAAATCTATGTTTATTAAATTTTATACTCGCTGGGATTCGTTCTTTCCTTGATGGTTTTAAATTAATCTTTTAAAAACGGTAGGCTATCGGGCCTAATTGATCTGTATACAAATAAATCAGAACAGGTTTTAGAATCTATTAGAAAAATATTTTGTGATAATGTCTATTTTCGCTTCTCGACCTATGCTGATATTATCATTAGGATGGCCTACCAATCTTTAAAACTAGTTCTGTAATTTATTTAAATGTCAGTGTGATGATGACTACATAGGTAGGACTACTCAATTTTAGGGAAGCGAATTTCTCAACTGTTCTCGACGATAAAATGTTGACTAGATAATTTGTATTAGTGTGCCTTTACATTTGAGTCTGCAATCGATGAACATCTTATACAAAGTGTGTATCTTCCTTCCGAGGAGACATGTTCTCACTTCACATTCTATCATTTAAAAGTCCTCGAAACTATTTTATTAAATCATGAAAATCTTCGTTATGTAAACATAACGAATGGTACTGGGGACTGACTGTGGCTTATCTATTAAAATATATACTTGTCTCAATATATTATTGATACGCGTGTTTTCTTTTTAGTTGGTTGTGTACCGACTTTTTAATTTCTTCAATCTGCTTTTGATGGTTGAACAGCAATAACCGCTTAGCTTATTCTGTTCTTCACTTTTATTATTACATGTTTTCTAATTTCGTATTGACAACTAACGTAGTTATTTTGTCTTAGTGTCCCTGTTATCACGTTCGTTCTTTTTGCTATAATTTTGTGAATTGTAACTATAAAATTTGTTCTACTTAAATTGAAGCAAGAGTAAAAGTCAACTATTTTACTACCATGTTTTATAACGCATTGCTACAAGGGTTTAATCTCTATTAAGTTTAGCGTAAAAATAAACGTACATAAAAGGAATAAGAGCAGTGTTTTAAAAATGTTATTGATTTTTCTAATTGTTTTCTCAGGTTCTGAGAATTCTATTATTCCATATATTTTTAGACTATGTGAATGAAGTCTAAATATAACAAAGACAGAAAGTACGTAATGTTAAAGAAGTAAAACGTATTAAAATGAATCTATAAGAAAAATGTATATTAGATGGAAAGCATTGTTCAGAAAATAGTTTGCTAAGTAATAGATTCTTAAGGACAGAATACAACATCTATCGACTAAAGTCGAAGAATGTTTCGGCTTAAACTTTCTGTTAAATCCCACAAAGGTGAAAACTGTACTTTCAAATTCTGGAGGAATAGGTGTCGTCCAGTAGGGGTGGGAGAGAGAGAGAGAGAGAGAGAGAGAGAGAGAGAGAGAGAGAGAGAGAGAGAGAGAGAGAGAGAGGGTAGAGATGGTAGGTGGGAGAGAAGAAACGAAAAAATGTAGAAAGGGCTTCAACGAATAATTTTAACACAGGATCAACTTGTAAATACAGTTGAGATATTGCACGAAATCATATTGGTGTTAGAATAATAATATTGAAATACGTCATGTAAAATAGAAAATAAAAAATCGGTAATTTCTTCTTTCTAGTGTTCGAGAAAAAATAAGGAGCCCATTTGGTAGAAAAATAGAGGAAATGAATTCAAACTTATATTTTTATTTTTATTTCAGAAAAAGAAAATTAAGGAAGTTGGATTAGCAAATACAAAGTCATTCCCAAGAAAAATTCACTGAAATTTCGTGCCAAGAAGAAATTCAGAAATATCTCTTCAATCTATTCTGGGTGCATTTCCACTCATATCTCGAATAGATAACGAAATAAAGTTGATTAGTAGCAAATTTTTTCTCAAACCCTTTCCATGAAATGAATTATTGCTGATCAACATGTAACTGATGCCAGCAGGAATGAGTAGAAGGTTAATCAGCAGCATTCTCCATCACCTGTAGGTGTGCATAATCACCTCTTTGATATGCTGTCTATTCGTGTGCCGCTAATTAGGCTCTCATAAAATTGGATGACGTAACCTGACTAATCCCAAATAGGTCACTTTTAACGAACCTCTCCTAAAATATATATCAAAAGCTTAAGAAAATTTACTTATAAATTAATCTACTTATAATAAAAAGAAAGATTTCCATTCTATTATTTTACTACGTAGCCCCGAAAAATTTTCATGATTAGAATTAAATCTGTTCTTAGACAAATGAATGCTTTATTTTACTAAGCGGCATATACTTGGAGATCTGTCTTTACGTCTTCATATATGCATTAATCAGGACGCGGTATGTAATGGCACATAGAAATGTGATGATGTCACGATTTCAGTTGTTAAGAAATTTCGATTTCCTAATACTAATTTTTAAATAAATTTTGTATCTGAAAATTGACATGACATCCATTAAATTAAGTTTTCACATCTAAACTTGAATGAATCAGACGCGAGTCGATGTTTCTTTATATTTTGGGTTTTAACTTGTTCTGGCTTACACACATACAAACGCGCGCGTGCACGCGGCACGATCAGAAAGTAATATTTATTTATTTCTACAGAGACTACTAGAGATAAACTGAGTACAATAACACTACTGAATAGAATCAGTTTTCTGCCATAAGAAAACGACATTTCTGCTATGCATCTTCGAACAAGAGCCTGCATTCCGAATCCCCTCAACGTAATTAGTGATACGCATCACTTTCATTGCTTGCTGAAAAGCATTACCAATCGTTTAACTCTGCTCAAATACACTGTTTGGTCACCATAAACATTGAGCAGCTGTCTATGAATTTCAATAAATGCAATTTCTTTTTCATGGACGAATTCCCTGACACATTTCTGCTTCGTAGGCACTTTCAAGACAGACGTTACTTTCGCTCAAATGCTGTCTCTATTATGGCCTACTGTAGGTATGTTTCAGCATCTACTTCTATCCTGTCAATATCTGTCTTGGCCCAACGAAATAAACTGATAGACTTTACTTTTTGAGTTACTCTTGTATATTACTTGAAAGTACAGATTTTAAAACTACACAAATGGAGAATGCTTAAAAACTTGTTCATGATCAAAGTTGAGAACACTTAGCCTACGTATTTCGACCAATTGGTGCCATTCAACTGAATATGAAAGTCGAGTAATCTCACACGGCATCAGTGATGAACAGAAATTTTAGATGGGTACTCCTTGAATGCGCTTTTTGTGCCAATCTCATCGAAGAAATCTAATATCAACAATGGATTTGTTAAAATTACAATGTTCTGTACTTCTCCTTAGTCTTTGTGTCTTTTTCTTTGCATTTGTGTGTCGGTTCTTTTTGCGGCCAATCGATGTTCATTTCTGTCATTTGTGCAGCATAAGAAATATCAGAGGTGACAAGTGTGCAATATCCTGAAAATAGAAGAATGAATGCTGCCTGACATTTTGTTAGGATATTTGGCTTTCCTCATTTTTTTCTTGTCTTGATCGATATTCTGTCCATTTCGGAATATCTATCTGTAGCCTGAATAGTAGTTGCGATTGTAAAGAATGTTTTGAACACTATTGACACTCAAGTAGAAGTACTCAATTCTTATTTTCAAGTCAGTCAAACCTTTCAGAGAAAGGAGATTGACAGTAAATAAACATCCTTACTAGCAATATTAATCTCATACAAGGTTTCACTTTCACGAAAATAGAGAAATCTTGGAAGTTTCTTTAAAATTTACTCGACATTTTATTTTGTGCAATCAGCCAACTTTAGCAAGCTGTTTATATTCTTTACAAAAAAGTGAGGAAAATAGATTCTATTTGAATTAATGGTAAGAAGTTATTTGACGATTAAACACCTGTTTTTTTTATTCTTGTTCGATAAAAAAGATTTTTTAAATAAGATAATCACTAGTGATGTAAAATAGGTTTACTTAATAAAAACGAAATAAATCTCTGTCAATGAAAACATTTAACACTTCAGCTGAAACAGAATCAACTGGGGAAGGATTTCTTCATTCTTTCAGTGAGACTCAAACTAAGAGCTTCGTTACGAGTTGCAGGAACTTGAACAAATAGCTACTGCGTTTTATTACAATGATCAACTGGTTCCTTTGAAAGAAAGAAAAGATCTTAGCTCTCTGGTTTTAAAGAAAGATACGTTTATAAGCAAATCCACACAGATTTTATCTTCAGGTACTTGAACACATGCATACAGAGTTCAATAGAAAATTGCCCTTAAATTGCGCAAGATTTAAAATAAAACCGACATCGCATTTTAAGATATATTTTCCAAAATTGTACAAAAATATCTTGAAATACTAAAGAGTAAATTTATTCAATAAACTCGCCATTGGTTTCAACCATGGCCTCCAGACGACTTCGGAATCTCCTGCAACTATTCTGGACGGTCTCCTTGTTTATGTTGGTGAAGGCTGTCATAATCCTTGCCTTCAGTTCATCTTTGTGTTACAGGGGGTTGCATTGGTCTCTCGCTCAAGTGGGCCTTACACTTTTTCTCACAGACGCGGTGCCCAACTGACACTTCTATACTTCGAAGTCGACAAACTAAATAAATTCACATACGCATATAATAAATAGATTGCAGCATGAAGGAGTGGGGACAAGGTATATTCTTTTCGTGAATGTTAATATTAGTTTTATTTATTGTTCTACATGCCTGCTCATGGGTTTGTATTTAAAGAAGCATTTTTGTTGACAATAGATATCAAAGAATCATTTTTTGCATTGGGATAGACGATAGCTATGCATATGAGAAAAACTATCTCGTATGAATGCTGGCTGGTCTAAGGAGACTGATTCTAACAGGATATGTCAACGGCAAACTCTCTCGGTCTGACACTCTTGCCTCCTTCGCTTATTTCCTGACTTTGAGTCTCCAATAAGGAAGTCTTGCTCATTGTTCCATTTGGTTTGTGACGCCTGCTTCAATAAAATTGCCTTTCCCTCCTGCTTTTCTTCACGTGATGTCTCCCTCGTTCCATTTTATTACAGCTTGTTCCAATGTTCGTTATTGGCAGCTAACTTATAATTTCCTTATTTGCTTATCGTGGCTGTCAGAATTCTTGGTGCAGTAAACTACAATGCAGCAGATTGAGAAATGGAAGTTTGAATACGTGCCGCTCAATGTTCTGTTACAATCACGGAGAAACTTTTTTGTCTGTAAGAAATTGCATGTACAATGAGAGCATGAAATAAATACCTGGTTCTTTCTGAAGAGGTTTAGTGGTAAGATCCAGAGATAAATTTGAAATCAGCACAATCTGGCTCACATATGTTAATATAGTTGGATGTTTGGAAAGTTCTTGGCCAAACATACTTCTCAAATCTAAATAACTAAATAGAAAGTTTTTAAAAATTCAGTTCTTGGTTGAATCGAGAAACTTTCAGAATGCCCTCATAGAATAGCTTGCTAAAATGGAAATTATTATCAGTGGCTTTCCATGGAAATATAGTTTCAATTATATTACCGTATCCTCACTCAAAATCCCTCGCTTAAGATCCTATTTTTCCAAAACATTTTTAATTAGCGTATTTGGCTTGTGTAGACTGATTTTTGAAGACAATGTTTAACGTAAACAGTTAAAACAAAATTGACAATGTACAGATTTAGCGCCAAGACGTTTTTAAATTTCTGAATTGGTGTTAATTTGTACCACAGGTCAGGGAGAAGGAAGAATATTTCACTTAGTTGCTTAAATGTGTTGATAGTTGTGTTTTTTTTTTGTCAGTGTAAAGAATAACGAAAAGATTGCACACCTCTGGGCCTCTGTGATGTTGGCGAATTCACAATGGAAGATGTTGCTCGCCATTTCCATATCTCAAATTCAAGTAGCCATCACTTGCGTGAACTCTAATGACCCCATTCGATCCCACAGGTAGCCCTTTTGCGACATGATAGGAGACATGCTGTGTTGTGGTACAAGTGGATGCCCGCCTGGAGTTATGCTTGATCGTTGTGGAAGTATTGGCTACCGGAATATATACTCTTGGGTTCAAATTTGTGCGACTGCTACTCTGATATTGGTGAAATTCTAAACAAACCAACCATCCAGAATCTGGTTTCCGAGTGTATCAATATTCACTTGAGCACTGTTGCTAACGTCGAAATACCAACAATGTGAGATGTCCAGCTATTCTCCAAAATAACCATCCGGTCTCCCGAATGTTCATAGTGCCAGCTTTCTCCAATAGTCCCATATTGAAAACAAAACCTAGTATAACTGTGACTATATCATAAGATCGCTGAAGATATTGATTATTTTATCAAAGTATCTGTTGCTATCTAGCACGCACATATTTTACCCAAATCAGAATCAGCTTCTGCATGCTGGTATTCATTTTACATCAATGTATATACAAAAATTGTAACTTAGCCAATTTGCACAGAGGCATGTAGCATATTTGTTCCAAATTAAGTGTGATATTGATTAAAATTGTCTGCAAGTTAAAATTATTTCAACCAACGATGGAAGTTCTCCCTATTCTACGTTTTGCCAATTAATGGATGCAAATATCCTATACACATTTTTCAGTATCTGTCTATGTTTCTGAGGTGATTATGCACACTATGTGCATTGTTTGGACTATCGTCGTCATCTTTGTTGCCATATTTATCACAACGTTTCGGCCATTTTCGAACTGAACCCTTTATTTCGCTCGCTGAGGTAGACTGTTCTAGTTCCACGTGCCATGTCTAATGGATATCAGTTATCTCCAAGTTCTCCACCACCTTAACCACGTATTGAACTCACACTCTTTGGGTCCTGTCAGTGGATCTAACTAACGCTTTTATCCACTGTGCCATGTGTCCTCGAGGGCATCTGTGTATGAAAGTCTGGGATTTATAAACCTAATGTCTTCAGCAACCGTTTTTACCAGTACTCATATGTACTATGTGCAAATGTCTAAATTTTGTCTTTGAAACCCACTTAAAAATACTACGAACTTTTGATCCGACTCAATACTTCTTTTATGTTTCAGATTCTTCGAGTTCTGTAACTTTTTGTGTTCTTCAAAATTATTTGTTATTATATTGTCTATAACTCTGAGAACTGTCCTTTGGTGTTCTATTGTCCTCACCTTTTAATCTTCTTCAGAGGTCAATGATGGAGTTTTTTTTTCAGAGAAGGGTTTGGGGAATTCTGTTCAGGTATAAATTTAGTAAATAGTATCGCTTGTGCATATTACATTTCTAGGAGGAATTGATCCCATTGGTATTTTAGCAAAACGTTTGTCGTAAAAAAGAAACGTCTTTCTTTCATTATGTAATGAAGAAGACGGTAGAATGTATAGCACAATATATACTCACTTTTCTTAAACTTTTGTTGTTGAATTCTGAAGAATAATAATATTTGTTATTATATGTTAAAATCTCAAAAAAATCAGAAAGAAAGAAAGATAAGGAACTCATGGGGTTGTCTTCAAAATTAGCTGCTTACTTAACAATGAAAAAAAGATCATTATGAATAAATGGTTGAATCAAATCCTACACTAGACGCCTGAAAAGAGTGTAAAGTGTCGAAGGATTTCAAAAGAAACTAGTGCTCAAGGATCAGATAGCAACGGCTTGTGTTTGAGTGGCTATTGGCAGTAAAGCGTCAAAATGGAAACTCAATCCTTCGGAATTAGAAAGTTTTTGACATGTAATTGACTATACATCTCGATTTGCTCGAAATTTTTTTTGTGAAATAACTCTAACACTGTCGCTCCAGCCCCTCAACCTCCGACGTCTTACTCTTTGGGTTGAGGTGTCTACTCGGTCTTAACCGAACTTAGGGGAGTGGACGTAGGTCCCATGAGCATCCGTAGATCATTCGACCGGTCCACTTGTTTAATCCTGCTTCCTGCCCACGTTGTGTTTGGTTTGATCCAGAAAGCAGAAGTGATGCTCATCCATTCATGGTCGACTGAAGATGTAGACACGGCTGGAGAGTCTGTGATAAGAAATTTAGAATGCACCAATATATATATATATATATATATATATATATATATATATATATATATATATATATATATATATATATATATATATATCTGCAGAAAGTCGTACAAACAACTATTCAATGGTTGAATTGTTAATGTCTTTTATATAGCAGAAAACAATAGTAAAGAAAAGAAACGGGTTACAGAAAAGAAAAGCAATTGGCGTAAAAACTCATACATTGGATTCTAGAGAAAGAGAGAGAGAGAGAGAGAGAGAGAGAGAGAGAGAGAGAGAGAGAGTGGGATGGCTTGTTCGACGTTTCCGTTCCCAGTGGTAGTAATAATAGTAGCAGTAGTAGTCTTAGATGTTGGAGGAGTAATTCGCTTCTTCGTTCTTATATCAACAGCACATGTTAGCGGGCGTTTTGTTCCAATATCTGGCGTCACTTCCGTACTTCTTCGAGCCTGGGCCCTACTACTTCGCACGCGATTATCACGGGTTCTGGCTACACTTTCAACCAAAATCATATGAATTCCAATGTTCCTCATATCTTACTAAATTCTATTTATAATTTTAACTGATAAAAATTATTTCGACCATTTCCATTGTCTTTCTAGTACAACTTCTGCCTTACATCAGATTTCCCATCAGTAAACATAAATGCTCTGATCTAATTTCGCTATTCAGATCCACTCCAATTTCAATAAAAAAAATATACGTATGTGTGTGTGTTTCCCTGACTCTCTTCTCTGTCACATAACTGCAACATTATATATATCGCTGAAGGATAGGTGTTATGTCCAGACTAGTGAAACAATCATATTCTTTAATCGAATTAGTGCTTACTGAATTCAATTTCTTCATAATTTACAAACATTGCAAAAAGAAAAGAAAAACCATATAACGAACTCGATTTGATAATCTTTCACTAGAGAATGTATTTTTATAAGTGGAAACATCAGATAACAGCCGTAGAAGCAAACAAATACATACACACACGCATACACACACATACACACAAAAAAACAAACGCCTGTAAATTTTTATTTCTATGTCTCTTCATATCTTTATTTTCCACAGATTCCATTTCAGTGCGAATCGTCATGACATTTTGGGAAATATATTAGAGCGATACAATGCTGCTTTCTCCACGGATTGAATTAAGAGTAAATTTCTGCATTGACTATCACTCAAGACAAGAGATTCCAGTCTACCCTACTATTTACTCCATATCTACAAAGAGAAAAGATAGATTTATGCCATTCTTATGGGTATTTGGTACCGGTTCAACAATTCCATCTTTTACGTCAATATCTATTTCACTACGTGAACATTCACAATTATTAAGCTAACTATTAATCTACTTGTTAGGATATCTATAAGTATAAAAGCTTAATACTAAAGGAGATATACAAAAATTAAACTATGGATTATATTCATCATAAAACCAAGTTTATTATATATTTTTCAGTTTTGTACATTGCAGAAATAAAAATGAGATATAATGCATTTAATAAGATGCAGAAAAAAATCTAATTTTTCATTTAATAAAATTTGCTTCATAGTTCTGAGCTTATTAGAGATGAAAGCTCTAGGCCTTAACTGACAGCCAGTATACTGAACATTTTCATAAAACGCACATATTTCACATGGACCCGTTTATAGTTCAGTAGAATGATCTGAGATTTGTGGGCAATATGTCTGGATTTTAATCTAATTTTATCATTTATGAGGGTCATTGCTACAAGAAGCAGAGAGGTTATGCCAGGTAAGTAAAAGCTATTTATCAGTTTGCTTTCGCAACCATGAAAATCACATCTTACAGTGAAATGTACATAAACATTTATATCGTAATATTACTACAGTGATGCATGTCAGATATTTTCATAATGTATATTCAGCAGAAAGTTTAAATATAAGGACTCATCTTTGTGTTGATTCAAAAAGCATTGAGACAATACAATAAATTTTACTTACATATATGTTTTCCTCGCAGATCTAGCATATGATTTAAAAAAAAGGGGAAATATTTGCTTATTGTTTTTATAGTATCCAGTCACTGGATTAAAGATTTTTTGCTTCCTGGACACAGGAGAGTGATTTACTCAATCAGTGTGACATATCAAAGTCAAGGCTGTTCTGTCAGAATATCTGTAAATATGACCTAGTGAAATGAGAAGTTGATCTATGCCTCAACATCATTAGATCGAACTAATCAGCGAGATTTTGAACTTGTTCAACCAATTCTGCTTTCTGTCCCGAGATTCATACCTTGTCTTATTTAGTTTTATCGTTGGTGTTGTTAGGAGGGTCAGGACAGGATATGTCTATATGCTGCAGCTTCTTCCCATCGCATGTGCAGATTGTTTAAAGTGGAGTTAAGTTCGAGTTATACCTTATTAACTGCTTAGCTTTACCTCGGTAACTCAGTCAGCCTAGACCGCTCTAAGCTGAACTTAGAAATTTGAAGCCATATCTTTCGCATAGCCCGATTACATATAGAGACACAGATAAAAGGCTCCACCTTACCTGTTATTTGTTACCATATTGGAGGCCGGACAGCAGGGAATAATCCCGAAATTAGCTGTAGGGAGAAATGAATTCATGCATTTCCGGAGATCATTAGTATGGAGTAAATAGAAAGCGTTTCAGGCGGAATCTGAACTTGGTTTATCGATCCAAATTTTCATAGTTAGGTCAACTTCAATTTACTTAATGTACATAAATATTTATTAGAATACTAATAATAATATATGCTGAAACGATAGAATAATATATGCACTGAAATGTCCTTTTTTGTCATTCCCTCGTATAAGTGTGAATTTGGTGGATGCTATTAACAATTACATTGATTCATACTTTACAGATTCATTGCTTACATATTCAAATTCTTTTCTGAAAATAGATTCGTCCTTTTGCACACGGAAGTATATACGTTTTCACATTGTCAACAAAGAGATAGAGAATAAAAAATGCAAAATTATGAAAACGAAGAGTTTTTACATACACAGAGAATGGACAAGAAAAAGTATTTCATGGGGCATTTCTACGAGAGTGTGTTGAAATGCTCATGGCCCAACCTACTTCCTCGCATATGACTAAATGACCAAATATCTGTATTTAAAGGCTTCTTGGTCAGGCCGAAAACTTTTCAGCGCACTCTCGTATTGCTAATTATCCAATTCAAACATCAGAACCCATCATACCATCTTGTCTTTGTCATTGCTCATCTTCTTTACATTACCTTGTCTTCCTATTGTTCTTTTTTCTGTTGTTGTTCATAGTGATCATATTCATCTTTGAATGTCACCTGAAAAATAAATTAAAAATCAATAAACGGGATGACATCATCAAATAGTTAAATGGAAACACAATTTGAATTTCAAAGATACATTTTGAAAAACAATGTCATGAATGAGAATCAATAGTCAAAATTAATTAAGGTATATATTGATCAATAATAAAGATAGAATTTCATCAAAATGTAAACGGGAAATGAAAAATAAATCGGACAAAAAATTTGAGCGAATCAGATTAAACTGTGTAATTTAAATAATAATAATAATAATAATAATAATAATAATAATAATAATAATAAACGAAAATGTAATCTTTACACCCCTAGGAGCGGAGATGAAATGAATTTTGATGTCGAAGGTTAAACTTTTCTTAGGTCACGACTTAAATGAATAAAATCAGTTAAACTAATTTTATGTTCTAATCATAATCAATAATAGGAAAGGAACAAAAATGAATTCTTCTCGTGTACAGAGTTGTACAAGAGATTCAAACAAATGCCATGCGAATCAGAGCAAAATGACTGGTATAAGATTCTTCAGAATTCTATAGGTTGTAACAAATGAAATAATTTCAAAATGCGACATAAAAATGTGATATAAATAGTAACTTCTTGACATTTGAGATTCAAAGGTATCATCCGATTCAGTCGATAAGGCCAAGTAGCTATAACCATAAAAAATAAGAATGTGGCACTATTTAGCTATGGTAATTGGCTAACTAATTAACCATAGAAATTAAAAAACGGGAAATATTTAAGGCGAGAAAGAGCTATATCGAAAGACAGACCGAGCGACATCTTTTTTAACAACAAAAAAAAGAAAATGGGAAAAGATTTTATTTCATTTACGAAGAAAGATACTTTCTCGCAAAGGACAAAAAATCCGTAAGAGAAAGCCAGATTTCAGATTCTGTCAAAATTAATTAATGTCATGATAAGGGAGTGACGCGCCAAGGGAAGCAGAGTTCGAGAAGGAATGACAAAGCCGACCACACATGGTGGCCATAAAAAAATTTCGGCTTTGGTCAACTTCATACAGACAGAGGAAATCAATATTAGTTATCTATCAGAGATACTATTTAATATTCCGGCGAAGAAAGCCAGCCGTTATGTGTACAGATCTTGATATGAGAAAAGAATCATTGTTATTGCTTATTCAAACTGTTGACGACAGACTCAACGTCGCCGAAAGTGAGCATCTGGTGATACGAGAATTTTAAGACACGAGAAAAATAAAGAATTTGATTTTCAGGTGAAACACGACCACACAGTTAAAAGTTGACTAGCAGTGATTAATGAGTCGGTAGAGATTCTGCTAAGTGGATTTTGGGTGGCTCAGGATAAAATATGATAAAAACATTTAATTATGGCAATGTAGACTTCATAAAAATTCTGGCCGATAGAAAAGAGAAGAAAAAGAGATTTTTATGGATGATAATTTTAAGAAGGCCAGTCTAGCCACACCTACACTGCCGAGCGATCATTGGCCAAGTGGTAGCATGAGTAATAGGCGAAGGTGAATGTATGAGAGAGGCGGGGAAGTTGTTGACACCCACTAATAGGATTGGTATGAGGTACCAATATGAGAAAGGAAGAGTCTAGGAGGATAATTCTCCCCCGACCTCTCCTCACGGACGAGGGAGAAACCCCCCGAAATGGAAAGTGATTAACCTTCCAAAAATGGGAAGTAATTAATTTTCCTGTCCTGAGGACAAAGAGAATTCTTGCTGGAAATCGAGAATTATCGGGGAACCCGAACCACGTCCGGCCCAACACTGGGTTTTGGTCGGTGTCCATATAAACGAACGTCCCCGGGCGTTCAGGCAGTATTAGTATGAGTTGCAGTTCAGTTCCAGTTGGAGTTCGTCAGTTCGACAGTAGGAGTCCCACCGGAGAATAGCGCCTCGCAGGAGGTGACCAAGATTCCACACTTTTCGACTTAGTCTTCCTACCAAAAGCAAGTTTTATTGAAGAACGACTTAAGATACCAAAACTCGCTTAAGAAACGCAAAAAGTGTCACGAATCCATAGAAACGGGCTCGGAGAGAAACGCACTCCTGTATTCAACAGACAGATAAAGATAATTGTTATTTCTCAACATATTTGAACCTCTTGAGTTTGTTTTATTATTTCTTTTACTTACGCTTGCGCGGTATCACCTTTTCCCCGGATTCAGCTTGCACTACGGCCCGACGCCTGATTGATTTCGTCTACCTAAGATCAAAGTCACAACGTGGGTAGGTTAGACTGAAGATCAAAGCAGTTACCTCGGTAACCAGACGTTGGAGGCGAGCGTAAAACGACAAGGTTGAAATCGAACCGGGAGACGACCAGATCGACTGGGACACAGGCCGGTGGCAGCGAGAAAGAGTCAACCCCAAAAACGCTGGTGGAAGAACCCTTACAGCTTCGCGCCGCAACTGGGATTTGATCACGGACCGATAGCGCAGTGCCACATATTGGTCCTGCGATCAAGACATCGACCCAGACCACCTAAACCAACCGGGGATTGTGTCACAAGAATATGTTAGTGAGTTATGTGTAACTGCAGACCTCAGAGTAAATCTAAATCAAAGTAGAAAGCTCGATAAATATCTCGCTCTTGATTGAGAAACTTTTGTATTTAAAGATAATGATATTCACCGTACTAATTATTATTGGAGTATTGGGAAAAATACGAGAGGACCAAGAGTAAAGGCTAGAGGAACTAGTATCAAGTAAAAAATTGAATCCATTCAGATTACAAAGCAGTTGAAATCCGTTCGAATACTGAGAAGTTTTTGAATATTGAAGAGACTTGCGATCACTTCAATTTCAATAAGACCACAATTTGTGAAGAACCGATTGGAAAATTTATAACTTTTCAGTTAGCCTGATGTATATTTATGAGCGTTTTTAGATTTAAGAATTTGAAAAAGTAACATTTTTACTTTTGTTTAGAAATACTTGTTGGAAATTAAAATCCTTTCATTTGCATTAAATAGTTCATTAGTTGGCTAAAAGCATCGGCTAACATAAGTTTTCTTTTTTTCAGTTGGTTTTGATCTTAACGTAGGTCTCATGATTGATTGGTTAATCACGGTAAGTCCACAAGCCTGATTTTAATTCTGTTTTTTTTCTTCTCTTTCTCTTTAAAAAAAAAGAGGAGTATACTGCTTTTGAAATTAATCATTCATTCACCAGTAATTTATCATCGCCCTAGCAGACACATTTTTAACATGTTTTATTTTAATCTCCGATAATAAATAATATTTAGATCTACTCTGTATTGAGTCCGCTTTTAAATTAAATGTGACTGATAGTGGAATTATACTCCATTTGTTCTTATCAAACTTATATATATATATATATATATATATATATATATATATATTGTATAATAATAGAATGGTAATAGAATTGATAGAGTAAAAAGGAATCAAATATTTGACATCTCGAAACGATACATATCTTAAAACGGACGAAGTGTTGATATGATAGGGCAAGAAATATAATCAAACAAAATGTCTTGTTTGAACAATGGCAAAGCGGACAGTATATTTCAGCACACTAACTTCTGTTAAATAAGATTGTGGGCATTTTAGTGATAGTTATGCATCAAAATTAGTAACTCGAATTTAGAAGTGTCAAAACTTTAGGCTCATAAAAAAGGAAGGATTTTTTACATTGAAAAAGTATATCAGCGTTCAATACACAGCAGCTGACCATGATAAACGGGTGAGTGAAAAACTAGGAGGAGGAAGAAGATTACGTTTTAAAGTTCCGAGAAAGGTACAAATTTTGAGAATTTTCAGAAGATTTGCATTGATGGAAATCTAAAATGTATATGAAATTTCTTAAAGTAACATTATTTTCATTTTTTGATATCCATGTATGTAAACAATGTTTTAAATAATCCAAACAAAGTTTTTTTTCAAATTGGGGGGGGGGTAGAAACTCCGAGATCTTAGAAAATGTTTAGTAAAGAAGAATAAAACATGACAGTACTTTTAGACCTTTAAAATACCGATCCATCTTGTAAAACCAAAATTAGCAATAAATGCGATAGATAAAGAATACCAGGTGTCCTGATTTAAGAAATGATCTAAAAATCCCAAATCGGATTCTTGTAGCGCCCACCCACTGAGATCAGTTAAGACCTTTGCAGTGACAAGATTAAGTAAACATATCGAGTTAGCTTTCCCAATACGGACCAAGACATGACAGCCTCAGAAGAAAGAAGCGGTAAAAATTCTTTATACTTCCACAGCCCTGTGCTGTGGCAATTTAGAGGTAATAATTTAAAGTCTTTCACATGCTTCGTAGGTACCTTAGTGGCTACCCTGCAATTTGGTGGCGGTCTGGAAGAGGAACCCAGCAGCAAGCATTAATGCAGGCGTGTCGTGAATAATGAATGCAGAGAGCAAAGGTAATTGGCATACAAAGAGAGTGAAACTAATGATCACGTTTTGTTCCAAGGACAAGGGAAAGTCTAGCCCTAAATGTATCATTATTTCTAAGAATGTCTTCAAAGTTAGCATTTTGTTTTCCTATTGGCCAACATTAATCAAATGTGTTTCTTACTCTTGTTGGTATGGTTCCTGTCGGGTGGTGATAATGGGAATCTTTTCTCCTATTGGTCATCATTTATCATGCGTCGGTTCTGCAAAGTATTATAGCGGTAGCATTGTGATTGTCTTTTAAAATACCATAAAGATTTTCTGCCACCCATTGCTCGGTGTTTATTATAATACGACGTTTTAACTGTTGTTCTAACGTGATGTGCGTGCTGGGCGATATGAATTGTAGCTAATGTACACTTTTGTCTCTCTTTATTTACACTTATGCCGTGCTGCTGTTTTTGCTTGACTTATTGCTATAATTTATATTTTAAAATTGCTAGGATGCATGTAAATTGTAGGATGCAGCTTTGGAATGCAAAAATGAAATATGAAACAATTTACAGAGTTTAACAATGCAGAAAAATGTAAAATCGAGATCGTGGCTTCTTTATTTTTGATCTTATGAATATCATCCTACCAAAAATATTCTTTTTTTTCTTGTTCACTCTGTTTTGCTTAATTTTTCTTTATATGTTGAAAGAACAGAACAGAAATACTAACTTTCAACACCTGTGAGAAAAATCCCAAAACATTATGTGGAATTAACAACACATTTTATACATAAGTATGTTTCAAGTTGCATAATGCTTAGCGCTAGATGTTAATATTATAATTGTATATCGTTAATAATTTTCTGTTTTAGTCGAATTAACAGAAGATTAGAGTAATAGTAAGGTCATCTGTGACAGTAAGTAGGGTCAATGCATTTTGAGTGGTTTAGGAATTATTACTGGAAGTTGGTCAATCAACACGTATCTTTATACATATAGAAATTCAACAATTCAACTTATTTAAACGAGAACGCGTACGACAAGTGTAAGTGGAAACAACGTAATAGGATAGAATGTGAATGAGAGAAAGACAGGAAAAAAGAGAGAAAGACAGGAAAAGAGAGAGAAAGAGGCAGAGACAAAGAGAAAGCTATAAAGATAGAGAAAGATAATATAAACGTAGTGTTGTCTTGTACTTTACTTTTAATATATTTTTTTAAACACCAAGCTCTAGAAGGGGACTCAAGTTAAACTAGAAAGCAAATGATTGGAAAACATCCGTCTCATATAGTCTCTGCTTTGTTGTTATAGAATATCGTGGAAAAAGATTTGGAAATAATAATTATTATTATTTTAATTTATCACATTGTCATAATATTTAAAAAGCTTCTAAATTTTTACTCTTTAATTTTTTGCTTTCATTCTGATTGGTGAGTGGTGTGATAGTTAACTACAAGGGAAGAGAAATCGTCGTCCGATTTCGTTACGGTATGAATCCATCTCTACTCCTTGCTCGCTATGGATGAAATAGCAGAGTTGATTTGATTCTTTCATGTGATTTGGAAGAAGGGAAATTTCTAATCCAAAACTAGCCTCAAAATACATGGGTTTCGTCATTTTTTCTTACTCAATGAATAAAGTACATGTGTTGCCCCTACGACCATAAAGGTCTGCGGGACTTCTAACATGTTTGATAGCTATCATATAATACTCATCGCATTATTTTTACACTATGAATTGTATTTACTATTTATAACAGCAATTTTCTACTGCATTTAAAAATATTTACCCTGCCATTTTTGAAATCTTATTTAACAAATGAAAATTGCGTAAGTATTAAGATTCCGATGTTTTCCCAGCGTTATAATTAATCAAGTGATGCAGTTGATTATGTTATTTACTTTCAAGTGAGATTATGCTTCTATTGTAAATTAAAATTAATGTCTTTTCATGTTCATTTACTTTAAATGTAATATACAGAATCGATTTTGTCGAAGTGCATAGCTTGGTTAAATAAACAACTATCTTTCAGTTAAGAAACAAAACATCGGTAGAATAGTGTTCATATACTAGGATAGGCTGAAAGTTTCTAGGCTGACAATAGCGAAGTGATACTAGAGCTTTGAAATCTGACTGTTCAAAAAAGACTTAAAAGTAACAAGTAGTGGCTTCTCTAGAAAATAGACAAAATTTGGCATTGTGGCGCTATCAAGTACCGGCAGAAAAATGGTTTAGCCTCTAAGGCTATGGTTGCTACATTAGGGGATGACACTCCAGCTTTATCAATAGTGCAAAATGAGCAGCTGAAATAAGGAAAAGAAGGGAGAGTCTTGAAAATGACCCACGGCCTGGACGTCCTGCAACTGTCACCACAGAGGAAAACATTTATCATGTTCACCACATAGTGATTGACTATAAATCAAATAGCCAATGATATTAGTATATCCCGTGAGAGTGTTGAGAAAAATTCTGCACAATGAACTTGGCATGACGTAGGTTCCTGCACGTATTCTCATATCTGATCAAAAGAACACTATCACGAGAAAATCTGACATTGTTTGAGGCAGATCCAGCTGACTTCCTTGAACTTTTCCTAACTCAGCTTGATGCTCATCACATTGAGTCAGATAAGGAGAGACAATCCATGCAGTGGAAATCCCTCTCCTCACCTGCTCCAAAGAAGTACATGGTTGTTTCATTTGCAGAGAAGGTGATGTTCTCAGGTCTTTGGGATGTAAAAAGGATTTTGTTTATGACTATCTTCAAGAGGGGCCACCACATTTATGCCAACTTTCTGAACTCATGAAAGGTGCCTTTTTCATCAGGACAATGCTCCAGCACACATGTCCTTGTTTTCAATTGCTACTATGCGTAACTGTGGCTTTGACCTGGTTAATCATCCTCCATATTCTCCTTATTTGGTCCCATATAACTATCATGTGTTGCCAAACATGAACAAACACTTGGCTAGGAACGAGTATCGCGGTGATGATGACGTCATATCTATTTTTGATGTCTTTTTTGACCAAAAGAATGAAAGCTTCTTCACCAAGCGTTGCAACCCCGATGGAAGGAGTGCGTGGATGTTGAAAATAAACCCTATTTGGTCAGATGGCATTAGAACATTTTATCAGCCTATGAAATTTTCAGGCGACTCTTGTATTAATCTTATCCCGCAAATCGTTCATAATATTTAAAACGCCAATACTGATATATAAACCATATGATTCGTTAAATTCTATTGTTGCTGTTTCATTGCTTCGTTTCGGCTGATACGTTTCTGCCTTCTTTCTAAGGGAACGAAACGACTTGAACCATGTATTGTGTACATCGATAGATATACTAATTTTTCTATCAATCAACTCTAAATTGGTTAAGCGTCTCACTTCTCATGGTCTTCTTTCGAATAAACATTATGACATGGTTTTAGATATCTCGTAGGCGTTTGACGGGCTTTGACATTCTGGCTTTTTTTCACAAGCTCAAAGGCTATGGTGTCTCTGAAGGAATATTTGATTTAATTGTCGTTAACAAATCCTGTGATGAAAGTCGTGTTGAAGGGCCATGCTTTTAGATGCGTTCACATTAATACCATATATTTTGACCTACGTTTTTTCTTATCTTCATCAACAATGTTCCCGATGTCATAATTTCCCAGCTGTTATATATCTCATTTATTATCACAAGTAGATTTATTGATCTCAATATCCTATCTGACTGACAATATCGCTATAACAATCCCATCTGATCTTGCTGCTTTGTTTATATTCACAGATTTTAATAATACAGGTCATTCAATGTTTATATCTATTGTAGGATTCACTCATATTTTTAGATAACTTAAAATGTCATAAAACGCTTTAGAAGAGAAAACTATTAAATAATGCTTTAAAACAAATAACTTGCGCTGATCTTCTACAAAATATATATTATTTACACTGTCTTCTAAATCGTTCATTGTTATTTTAAAATGTACAAATACGAACAAAATACAACTAAGGAAAAGTTTATTAATTTTAAATTAAAATAAGGTTGGTAGTGGTCAATAATTTTTTTTGTTTGCATACATCTTATGCCTGGAAATCATATAAATTGTTTAAAATATAAACTCATATGAGTCAAACATTCTTCTAGATGAATTAAAAAAGCCTCAGTATCATGATGAATTCAGAGATAAATTTTTTTAATCCCAAAAGAAATCTTACATGTCAAAACCGAACCAAATCTGTGTGTGTGTGGAGATAGCTTGAGTATATTTACTTTTTTATTTACGTATCTATGTTTATATATATATATCTTTACGTTTGTAAGAAAATGTGCATACGAATGTTAATGTATAATTGCACGAAGCCCCGCAATTCTGTGACTGCACATGTGTTTGTGGCATGTGAAACTGTTCTTATATAATCATGACTAAATTATATTACAGAATTGATGCAAACCCATAACTCAGCCGTTGACCTTTCCGATAGTCACAGTGAATTGAAAATATGATCATGAAAGAAACCAGGAGAGATCGAGAGGCTGAAGTTGTATTTGAGAGAGAGAGAAAGAGAAAAAGAGAAAAAGAAAGAGAGAGAGTACCATATGTAGTAGTCTTCATCAGTTCTATGGCCTTCAATTTACAAGTCTGATTTCGATGTAGATCTTCATATCGACTATATTTATACTAGTAGGGCATCGGTATTAAATAATTTTCTATCGTTTTTGTCTTGTCTCACATACGGCTTGGCTAGATAAAATATTAAAATGCCATATCGAAATTCACTATAGGCATTTTTAAAAAAAGTTATTAAGCGGTTATAAGTCGCTGGGTTACAGATTTTGTATGTTTCTTCCAATCTGTAATACTGAAACCAATGCGAAAACTAAGTACAAAGCCAGGGTACAAAAATATTTTGATTCAAAGTGGTATATAAATGACGTCATTTATCAAGCCGAAGAGGAGAGTTACGCTTAACTGTTCTGAATTGGCTACAGAAAAGGGCAGATAGCAATGAATTAGACTAGTGAGGTTTCAAAATAATTAGCTTTGACACGTGAATGATAATTAGTTTAATGTTGATATGCTTCTTACTGATTAAAAATATCTGAAATCATAAATTCTACTCAGACAAGTCAAGGAAAATATTCCACTTAAAAATTGGTGGTAATACATCTTTTACTATCCTTAGGTTTTTAAAACAAGGTGAGTGAGAGATTACTAAATGTTAGCTTGGTATTTTTCTCTATATGTAATAAATCGGGGATTGTCATAAAAATATAAATCGGAAAATCATTTAAAGGCACAAAATTGTTAGATCTGCTTCTAGAAAAGTTTGTCTCACTGTGAGACAACCTTTCTCACCAGAATCTATCTTACACATTAATAAGTCTACTATTCGCTCATACTTTGAATATTTTTGCCTCATATAGTATGGTACTCCTGCCATAAATTTAGATATTATTGATACAATCCAAAGAAGAGTCTGCGATGTTATTAGTCCTGACCAGGCATCCCGATTTCAGTCACTTTCCCACCGCCGTAAAGTAGCTTCTCTGTGCCTTTTCTATAAATACTTTCATGATAGTTATTCTGATGAACTTTGCTCAGTGGTACCTAGAATTTATTAATTGAAACGCAGTACTAAATTGGCAACAAGGTCTCATCATTTTACAGTTGATTTGGCTAAATGTAACCATAAGTTCTTTGCTAACAGGTTTTTCTGTCGGATTTATCCCCTGTGAAAATCACTTTTGGCGTCTTGCTTTACAGAAAAATTTGATTTTCAAAAATTTAAATGCAATGTCAACCGTTATCTAGCGTCTTCATGATTCATCTTCTTTTATTTTTCTCGCTTCTTAATAATGTTTTTCTTTTTCTTATTCTTTAAAGCTCAGTAAACTTGTATCTTTATTGCCTTGCTTGGGGTGAAATGATTGAAAATAAAACAAAACAAAAATCGAGGTAGTTGTAATAATCTCGAGGGGATGAAGATTTCCTTAAAAAATAAACGTTGCCCACGTGTATTACGTACCTATGGTTATTCAGATTGTAATACCCTGTCACCATAGAGAAAACATTTGTCTTTTGTATCAGGACATCGATATATTTCTTATTTCATATGGGTAGTTGCTTTTCTGTCTATGGATATATCGATGTTTTTTAATACCGTAAAATCAGTTGATTTACTCTTTACTTTTATAGCATAGATGAAAATCAAGAAGGATTTACCGATTGTATCAAAATCTGATAGAGCACAAAAGTTATGGAGCTGTCTGTAAGGATTGTACTCCTTATAAATGAACAGGAGAACATGTAAATATATCTTGCAGGTTCATGGTTTTTATTCTTTACGAAATAATTTTCGCTGTCACTGGCCGACATGTCTGGTACGCACCTATGCACCTCCACGCAAACACATATAGCGGCGCATACACATACAGAGTTAGGAAGAGTGATTTAAAAAGTACGCTCGCGAATATGATGTTTTAAAATATATATTTGATATATGCACAAAAAGTTTACTTGTTTACAAATATACAAGCAAATAGCATTTTAAGCTCTTCAGCGGCAGACAACTGTATCGATTTCAATTCTTTATTCAATGATGATGTCATGAACTTCACTTTGCTGTCACAGACAAAAAAGAACGATGGTGATTTTTTTTTCTTTTCTTTTGAACTCCACGTTGGTCACTTAACCTGACACGGCAACAAAGAAGTCCAGATGATAGAATAGATATAATTATTCCTGTCTTGAAATATGGACGTTCCTTTTCTTTACTATTACCATTTTTGTCTTTAGTTCCAAAATAAAGCATTCTGTGTCTATTTAAAATTCTTCCCTTATCGCATGATTTACTTACCGACATTGTTTTTGTTGCGTCTTGAAGGATATTTTTGTATTTCCCATTTATTCAGTTTACCAGTATTAGACTTTTGCCACATTTATTCTTCTAAAATCAGTTACATTTTTGTTTATTTCCCTTCTTCATATCTTTCTCTCTCTTTCTTATTTCTACTTTGGTCCTATTTGCACTTTCTCATGTCACTTTTATTTCCTCTTATACAATGCCTTTTTAAAATGCATCTTCTTTTGGAGCTCTCAATATTCTTTTTTATTTCTTGTTTTGTTTGTTCATCTTTTTGAGTTTCTTTCAACATTTTTTGGCATTTGAAGAGAAAAGTTACGCTTACGTAAATATCTCAGTAACCACCTTGTTCACTATCTCATGCATTACTCTCGCCAATAATAGATACAATTGCCACGCAGTAAGACATTCCAACAACCTGAAATAGATCAATTCAATGAATTGTGGCATACCTTTATCTATTTGTTTCGTGTGTACTTTTAAATAAGATCAGGATTTGGCCTAAAATTCCCAAATTTTAATATTTTCCCAGTTTTCGAGTTTTAAATAAAATAAATATTAAATGCATTTAATAAGTTCAACGAAGTATACAAAGTTCATTTTTAATTTCTTTATTTACATTATTTACATTAACATTCATTCCAATTAACTATCATGTCTGATGTTCCTGTACGATTTTTAATTATGTTTGTTGTTATCAACTGATGTTTCACATTATTGCTTCTGATACGACGGAACTAATTTATATAAAAGACAGATGTTTTTTATTGATTAAATATGTTTCCACTTGACTCAGGAAAATCTATGTTTTTGGAAATGTCTAAATCATATCGTCATAGCGAAAGTTATTTACTCGCAATCAAAGAAAATTATAATAATCAAGCAAAAGAGTGAGATTTAAATCTGGGCGGATTAAAAGACGCTTTCTTGAAAATATAACTGATCCATTGAGACAGGAAAATAAAACAACGAAAAGGTGAACCTGTAGAAACATCTATTGCAGATTTTTCATTTATGCAATTATGTTTCATAGAATTATTATTTTATATAAACGAAGTGGAAATTTACGAGATTCATGGCAACATTTCAAAATTTGATATCTGTTAAATATATTATCCCAAATTTCAATGGGAACCACAGTGATTATTATCATCAGTATTTAAGTTTAATTGGTAGACTTTATAATTTTTATATTTCTGGTTCTTTCCCTTGGTTTTGTAGGCAATTGCTTTTCTTGTTGTTCGTTTCCCCGCTATTTGTACGATATTTCATCTTGTTTGCCATTAGATTCTGCCTCTTCGATTTTCTGTTTACATCTTTTCTTGTTTTTTCTCTTCTATAGTCTTTTTAATTTCTCGCACCAACATATTTCCACGCGCAAATGACAATATATGTGTGTTTCTTATATGTCTCTATGTAAGCGACGATGACAGAATAGATTTATTACAGAGCAAACAGATTGCTTGGATTTATTTCTCATTTACCATCATGCTCCTGGTCTGTAAAAACCTAGCAACAGCAATTCCAGTATTACATTTGTTATAGACTGCTAAAGCCGTTTCGAAAAATTAATATATTTTGTAAATCCCCATATTCAAATCACAAATCAAGTTAAAATCGCGCAACAAGAGACAATTTTCTTTTGTTTATACTTATTTGCAAATTTCAGTTAGTTGTCTTTTAGGAACTGATTAATGATTATTTAATTTTTGAATAAAGAATTCTCACTTTCGCATACACAGACACATAAAGAAGGAGATAAACAAATAAGGAAAAAATAGAGAGAAGGGGCGAGAGAGAGAGAGGAAAGAACATGTTCTCCTGAGTTGCTGTTGCAACAATTCCCTTAATCATTTTGAAGCTGTGGCCATAGTGATTTCAAATTCTTTAAAAAAGCTATCTTCTGCAATCTCATAAAAATTGCCCATGGAAAAGTAGAACATATCTGAAACTGAACAAGAAGTTGATTATCCTTAGATTAATGGCGTACAGCAACAGTTGCCAGAAAAGGTACATAAGACCAGAAATTGCATCACAATATTTACTTGCGTATATATATATATATATATATATATATATATATATGTAGAATTTCTTTTCAATTTTACTTGCGCTTATATATACATATACATACATACATACACACACACACACACACACACACACACACACACACATATATATATATATATATATATGTATATGTATATGTAAAATGAGAACAAATGGAGTATAATTCTACTGTCCGTAAATTGAAATCGGTTTAGTATTCTAATCTATATTAGAAAATTCGTTTCATAAAATACTGTAGTACTCTTTTACATTTCATCAATAATTGTCTCCGAGCACAGGAAGTCTTTGTTTTAGAAACAATATCCTAACCCCGCTATGTTAACCGATAGAATTCTAATCCTATGATTCGACAGAATCCAATTGGTTGAATCTGTCCCTTCTTAGTTTATCTCACCTACTTCACCCTATTTACAACCTTTATTTCATTTGCTTGGCATTTTTCCTCTCATTTCTCTTCCCCCTCTCGCTGTTACTAATCACTTAGCTTCCTTTCTTTCTCCACATGTAAATTCTTTTTTATCATTTATGGGAAACTTTCCAATGACGGAAGTGGAAGGTATGCTCCGTTAACTGCATTTCGGAATAAAATATTTTAGTAGCATCGTGATCTTCTGCATGATGAAACGTTAAAAGAATTTTTTTAACGTTGAAACATGATGTACAGTTTTTTAGTGGGTATATGCACGTCCTAATGTAACACTGAATAATAAACACATATTTATTGCTCTAATTTTGTATTGAGCCCTGTTTTAAATTAATCTTTTGAACGCTGAAATCTTCCTCTTCGTTCTTTTACATTCGGATATATATATATATATATATATATATATATATATATATATATATATATATATATATATATATATATATATATATATATATATATATATATATATATATATATTCTGTGCATACGCAAATCAAATTATGTATATGTGTGTGTACATATGTGCGTTAGTGTGTAAGGATGCTGGTTTATGAAAGATTCAATGACTGACACAGTAAACAGAAAATATCTATGAATGCGAGCATAAAAATGTGTCTATATGACGAGGTAAGTGTGCACAGATGAATTAAAGATTTGATTCAACATCGTACATTTTAGTCAGGTTTTTGGACAACGCATTTCTTGCACGAAAGCACTCAAAGTGGCGGAGTGCTTTTTACAAAAAATAGACAGAAAGAGGAGAATTTGTGCATTGCTGTAACTTAAACTTCTTTCACTGACATCATTGTTATTATTATTATTAAAATTAGTATTAGTACATTTGCTTTGATTCAGTTGATGACGTGGGTCACCGAGAGGTGGCGTGACTGAGACAGACCCTTTACTATTTTCGGCCTCAGCCCTGTACGCATCCATTAAGGCCAGCCCAGGCTTCAAAAGTCAATCCCATCTTTCTTTTCAAACTAAGTGCATTTTTGCTTGTCATTGATTTTCAGCAAAGTCGACACTCATACATACATATACATATAGCAGTACACATATATATGCCATCTTTATCTCTCTCTCTCTCTCTCTATATATATATATATATATATATATGTGTGTGTGTGTGTGTGTGTTTGTGTCTGTGTGTATGTGTGTGTATGTTTGTGTGCATATATGTATGTGTATGCACCTTAATATATCATTAGAAACTTGGTATATATCTATATAATTTCTGTAATGTTTTTGAATGGAAATATAGTTTCATTTGTATATATTGATATAAGAATAAACATTTGTAGTTATGCATGTATAGTATATATCTCTGTATGTAATGCGTATAGTAAATGTGTTTTTATTTTGGAAATATTTGACTATATTTTGTGGACATAGACACAGACACACACACACACACACACACACACATATATATATATATATATATATATATATATATAAGATGAGAGATTCAGAAAGAAAAGATAAAATATAGAGTACTTATTAAAAAATCTAATGTAAAACGAAACAGAATCTGCAAGAGAGATTTAAAATTTCGGTTCAATGTCTTCTCATCGAAATGATGTACTTGGAAATATATTACCTTTCATTCCAGTACCCTGTTTCATCGTCAGATAACTTCATCGGATCTCTTCTGTCATTGGTATGCTGCAATCATCGACTGAAAATTGTGAGCACTTGCGATATTTCTCCCAACAAGTTGCTACAAAAACCTATTATAACAAATGTTAAGTGAATTTGTCTACAAACACATTATATAATTATATTGTTTAAAATTTATGGAGAATAAAGCTCAGTATCGGGGATTAGATATATTATCAACAGTCACGTCTCGAGTCTCGTAACTTATTAGGGGGTGGGGAGCAGTATATGTTCTTGGTCAAGAAAAATCCATCCATTTCAGGCTGGTTTGAATTCTGAGTTTTCCTAATAGATTAGTTTTCATATAACGGCAAGCCCTCCCAGTTAGCCGTGGTCTTTAACCCGGGCTAACTGGTGGTTGTGGTATTCATACCTATCACAAGTGTATTTGTGCGAAAGTGAACCTAATGAACTGAGTCCGAATTCGAACGGTTCATCGATTTTTCTTTCTCAGTTGCTAATCATTACATTAGACGAACATCAAATAATGATAGTGCGTAGTTTAGAAGAACATTGTGGTCATAGAAATCAATAGTACATGGTGACTGTGAAACGTATAAGCACAGACAATTTGCTAGCTGCTGCTTCCGACTGTAGCTCGATAGCAGCTCGAAATCTTTGGTAGCGCTTAGAGAAACTGCTCCGATCAACACTCGCATAAAATCGGGGTATCTGTAATGCCCCTGCATACATTTCCGGTGGGCAACTTCGAGGCTACATTAAACTCTGTTCTCAGCCACGCACTGGCTGGTTTGTATTGCCATTGACGGTAAATAGTGATAATGATGGTGGTCCTTTTTCTCTCTCCTCAAAATAAATACCACTAAACTAAATAAATAACTAAACCAGCAAAAAACAACCCCCCCGCACCCCCCCCCAAAACAAACAAACAAAAAAGATTTACCCCACTCTTTCTTTCTCCAATATTCGGGATATCCGTTTCAAATTCTATAGCGTAGAATCTTTTCTCCTGGAACAGTCGCTAGATATCTATGCCCTTTGTGAAACCAACTTGAATTCTTCCATTGCTACCAATGAATTCTTGGTTTCAGGTTATCTTCCCTTTACCGAAAAGATTCCAGGATTTAAATGCGTGGAACTTTTCTCTCCGGGGTCTATCTTGCATATCTATAAGTCTACCATTTGTCCTTGCTTAGAATATTGATGCCGCATATAGTCCGGTGCTCCTGTTATTTATCTTGTGGTCCTTGATAAGATCCAAAGAAGAATCAGCAATATTATTGGTTCTGATCTGGTAGCTCCGCTTCAGTCACTTTCCCACCACTGTAAGGTTGCCTCTCTCTGCCTTTTTATAGATACTTTCATGGTAATGAGCTCTTCGCTATGGTATCTAGATTCTATGAATTTAAGCGCAATACTGGCGTCGATATCTCATCAATTTACAGTTGGGATGGCAAGATGTAGCTGTCAGCTCTATGCTAACAGTTTCTTTACTCGCACTTTCCGTTTGGGTAACTCCTTTCCGGCGCCATACTTTACAGCGAACTTTAATCTGCAAAAATTTAAATGCAATGTCAATCGCTAGCTACTACTTATTACTCTTTTCTCTTTCTGTTCATTATTAATGTTTCTGTTTATAATTATTCCACGCCCCGTAACCCCTTGTCTTTAGTGGTTTTGACTTGCTTGGGGTGATAAGGATTTAAAAAATATGTAAAACACCAACAATATGAAAATATACATCTATGTGTAACATTCGAATACTAGGTCGGAACATTTCTGAAATTTCAAACATAAAAAGAATGGCTAAACGAAAAGTGTGCAGAAGCGTAGAAATAGCAGACAGGCATAAAATGATAAAAGAAATAGCAGGACAGAAGACTGCTCTTTGACAGGCTGCATAAAAGTAAAAATTGAGAAGGTTGATAATGGTAAAAGATGGAAGGAATGCATCGAAGAACTCCACGAAGACAGAAGATAGAAACACTCGGTAAAAACACATTTTGAACAAAAGCAAAGCAGCAGACCCAGATAGCATTGTAATATAGATGCTGTCAAGTTTAGAAGATTTAGAGATCGATACGGTTCCTGAAATAATAAACGAAATTTACGACAGTGTTGAAATATTGAATGAACTCAGTAGATCAATCTTCATTGCGAAGTCGTGTGTAAATGAATTACATTCATCAGACAATCAGCTCAATGAACCACATAAGGAATTTTATAATTATAATTAGCTATTCCTAGCAGAACCAGACTGAAAAATAGGGACGCAATAATGTAGCTTTGTTCAAAACACCGGAGATCAGAATGCTATTAGAGCGAGCGAGCAATGCAAATTCAAAACGGTCTATACTTATATTTCATAGATTACGGCAAAAGCATTTGATAAGGTTAGACTTAAAGGCCTATTTTAACTACTAGGAAAACTTGATTTATAAAGTAAATATATGGGAATAATCAATAGCATTTAATGGGAATAACCCGTTTGTATCCTGATAGAAAACAAATAGAGCATGTACACTAAAATAGGAAGCGGTGTCAAACAGGGATGTGTTCTCTCATCCGAATTATTTAATCTATGCAGTGAGAAGAAACCGAATGAAACTGGAAAACCTACTACGAAATATTATAGGCGAACGTAATCATAACAACATAAGTTACGCTGATGACACGCGATTGATGGACTCAAAAGGAGTACTTCGAAACCTCCTAGAGAATGTAGAAAAGGAAAGCGAAAAGGAAAATCAGAACTAACTCTTAATTGTGACACTATTAATGTAAGGTCATCAGCAAAAGAGATAGCTCAAGCTACTAATTGGAGATGCCAGAATAAAACATGTACAGAAATTCAACTATTTGGGTAGTTTAGCAATACTTGACGGAAAATGTAACAGAAATCCAAAAGCGCATTAGAATAGCGAAATATACGTTTCAAAAAGAAGATGGGAATTAAAAAAGACATTAATAATAAAATGAAATGTAGAGATCTGAAATTTCTGGGACAAATTGTGAAGAAAGCGAGCTTGAGTAATTTAACACTGACGAAGCATATTGAAAGCAGAATGGGGCATAGGGGCACAGCGAAAACCTCCCTGGCTACTTTATGTGAATGAATGGAAGATGGGGAAAAGAGGAAGACCAGTTTGTACGGCAGGAAATAAAGAGCAAAGCTATTAACACCCAAGAGACCTTATTTAGATGCATAAGAAATAATGTCGGATTATGAAAAATATCCAATATTTCCTTAAAGATTACACAAAGTGGAAGAGAGGGACACACACAAACATAGACACACACACACAGACTCGAAACTCGAAAATCATCAAAGAACTGAGATGAATGACAATCATACCAAGCCGCATAAAGGTTGTGGATAATGGTCTATGAAGGTTGAAAATATTTTAAAAACAATGAGGAATAAATGCTTCCTATATATATATATATATATATATATATATATATATATATATATATATATATATATATATATATATATATATATATATATATATATATATATGAACGATAGGATAGGATAAGGAATAAATAGGAAACGTTTTTAAATTTAGCATATTTCACTTGATTTAAGCATCATCAGAAAATGAAATAAAGGGGGAGAAAAGACAATTTTCGTATTTGTATTTCATTGTTTAAGCAAACCTGACGCATCCCGTGAAGCAGCGTTCGTGTGAATAATTCATGTGTGTTAGTGTATCCCAATTCTAGTTGGTCTATGCAGGATTCGGTTGATAATGTGTATACGTGTGTACATTTGAGTGTCTAGTATTCATATTTATTTATGTCTGGTAGTTGTCCGTATGTTGATTAGGGGATGTTTTATGTGAGACTGAAATAATTTAGCTTAAAGCGCTTGTGGCTGTAGGTAGACAGATCTTAGATGATTTAAGTATGGATTTTATAAATTTGGTGTTTGCTTGCGTTTATATTTACCAGGATTCCTTCTAAGTATTTTATACGTAATACATTTTGTTCTTTTCTAATTAGCGTGGCATTTTAAAGCGAAACTATGGTCTGTTTTGTTTATGAGTGTTACGAGTGTGTTTAAAGCTTTTTCTCAACGCAAATCTCTTATGTTCTTAGATGCTGTCTTTCAGATATCTAAATGTTTCGTCTATGTCGCTTTTTCGAACTGCAGACATTTTGTATCATAAATACCGGTATCCAATATAGTGTTGAATCTATTTTTCATTATAACTATATCTCTGATTGTCCTGAAAGGTAGAGATTTTAGTATTGGGGATAACTAGTTTCTTTTCAAAATGTGTTTATAGAGAGTCGGAGGGTAGGAATATGAATTCTGTGTTTTTGTTGTCGGAGGTGCTTACGTTGCCGATGGTATCTACTTTTTTTAACTTGTGCTGAGGATGAAATAATGTGGGCACGGAAGAAGTCTAAACGCTTTTTATATGTATTTCTCTTCTTCATCTAAGTATTCTGGGCTACATATTCTAAGAACTCTGACGTTACAAACCTATGATTAGCATTGATTATATTTTTTAGCTGTTATGGGAATAGGAGTTGATTAAATCATTTTTGTTTGAGGGTTTTAGGTAAACTTTAAAATATTGTTTATTGTATTGTATTAATAGGATATCGAGGAAAGGTAGAGTTTTGCTTATTTCATGTTCCTCTGTGAATTCGACGGTTGGTTCTACGTTATCAAGTCTCTTTATTATATTAATTAG
The DNA here is from genome assembly GCA_964036315.1 of Acanthosepion esculentum. Classification (NCBI taxonomy): domain Eukaryota; kingdom Metazoa; phylum Mollusca; class Cephalopoda; order Sepiida; family Sepiidae; genus Acanthosepion; species Acanthosepion esculentum. The sequence continues at coordinate 36,518,382 of OZ038494.1, read as the reverse complement.
ATTTCCATTATGATGATATATTAAAAGAACGCCATCTATGTATCTGAAGTAAGTGTAGTTTTTAGGCATGATGTGTTTAAATGGGCCAGAGAAGCAAGGAACAGACACCCAATAATACTGCTTATTGGCGACTCCATCGGTAAAACAAATTTTATTTGTATAAATTTTTGTGGAAAAAGAAGAAAAAGTGGTTAGAAATTAGTTATATAATTGTATAATTTTATGGACCGGAAGGGGAAGTTTTTATTTGGATTATGGTGAGGTGGTTTCTTAATATGTTATGACATTCTGTGACGGCTATATTTGTGTATAAAATGTTCTGACATATAAGCTAGCCATAACCTTGTTTTCCATGTTTATGTTTCTTATCCAATGAATTAGGGCGCCAGAGTGTTTAATGTCTGTTGCGTTCATGTGCCTAGAAACGAGAAGAATTTTACGATTGCTTTAGCTAATTTGTTGGGGAACTGTTGATGCTAGACAAAATGGGACTGATTGGTATTATAGATTTGGGGTTTGGTTTATTATATCACCAAATTTTATTAAATCCGTACTTAAAGAATCTAAGATCTGTCTACCTACAACCACAACTGGTGTAATCTAATTTCTTTCACTCTTACATAAAACACCCCCTAATCAACATACGGAAACTACCAGACATAAGTAAATATGAACAATAGATGCATACACACACACACATTGTCAATCAAATCCTGTATAGATCATCTAGAACTGGGATACACTAACACACGTGAATTATACACACGAACCTTGCTTCATAAGGCAGAATCACATTAGATCTGCTTAACGAATGGAAAACAAACAACACAAAAATAACTTTATATTTTATTTTCTGATGAAACTTAAACAAACGTGAAAATGTCAAATTCATAAACGTCTCATATTTCTTCCTTACTCTATCATTCTGTTTGATTGTAATACATATTTGATCTCAATTCATATGTATGTATATGTAACTATCAGATAGAATATGAATGTAAAGGAACAATATGAATAAAAACAAAAGGAAAACCTATCTTAGCCGACGCTTTTCTTACTCCGAGGGAATTTATTAATGAAAATGCAATGAGTTAATTTTGTAACATACTTTTGTTTAGGTTGGATAAATTATGTCATGCACAATGCTAAGAGAAAGGTATACAAAATTTATAACCGGGAATAGATAACAACATTATTAGAAAAATATAACAATGACAAAAACTAGATAAAATCAGACACATTATACTACCTACTATGTAACAATTTATCCAAATCAATTTATTCAATTTAAACAACATCAAAATAATTGCAAATATTATGGATATGACTAGAACAAAAAATATCCATAACAATAATTCTGAAGCAGGTATATATAAAATAAATTGCCAGAATTGTTCCTCATAATTATTATTATTATTGGGTCAAGCTAGCTCGGACAATCATGAGTCTATCACGCCAAACATTACGATTCTGCATCAAGGTCGGAAGGTCATCAGGGAGGCATTCTGTATAACTTGGTCAATATAGGTGGTTGCTGAACAACCAACTCATTTTGCTACATAGCTAGGCCCAGAACATTAAATCACTGACAAGTTCTTGTTTTGCTCGCCAGTAGTGTCCTGCAATGCGCATTCTGCGTTTGCGTAAGATTAAAGAAATATCAGGTATGGGTTCATAGAGTTCATAAAGATGTTGTCTCCAGGAAATATTACGTGTACACATCCGGCGTGGTTTAGGGTCGATATGCTGGTCACGGCACCAATATGTGACACTGCGCCGTCGGCCCGTGGTCAATTCCCAGTTGCGGCGCGAAGCTGTAAGGGTTCTTCCACCAGCGTTTTGGGGTTGACTCTTTGTCGCTGCCACCAACCTGTGTCCCGGTCGATCTGGTCGTTTCTGGTTCGATATCAGCTTTGTCGTTCCAAGCTCGCCTCCAACGTCTGGTTGCCGAAGTAACTGATTTGATCTCCAATCTAACCTACCCACGTTGTGATTCTGATCTTAGGTAGACGAAATCAATCAGGCGTCGGGCCGTAGTGCAAGCTGAATCCGGGGTAAAGGTGATACCGCACAAACGTAAGTAAAAGAAATAATAAAACAAACTCAAGAGATTCAAATATGTTGAGAAATAACAATTATCTTTATCTGTCTGTTGAATACAGGAGTGCGTTTCTCTCCCAGCCCGTTTCTATGGATTCGTGACACTTTTTGCGTTTCTTAAGCGAGTTTTGGTATCTTAAGTCGTTCTTCAATAAACTTGCTTTTGGTGGGTAGACTAAGTCGAAAGGCGTGGAATCTTGGTCACCTCCTGCGAGGCGCTATTCTCCGAGCCCAACTGCTCTCGTACTCAACTGCCTCTGGAACTCAACTCCTCCTGGAACTGCCTGGAATGCCAGGGGACGTTCGTTTATATGGACACAGACCAAAACTCGGTGTGGGGCCGGACGTGGTTTGGGTTCCTCGACAATTCTGATTCCCAACAGGAATTCTCTTTGTCCCCAGCACAGGAAAATTAATTACTTCCCATTTTTGGAAGATTAATCACTTCCATTTCGGGGGGAGGTTCTCCCTCGTCCGTGAGGAGAGGTCGGAGGAAAATTATCCTCCTAGACTCTTCCTTTCTCATATTAGTATCTCATACCAATCCTCTCAGTGGGTGTTAACAACTTCTCCGCCTTTCTCATACATTCACCTTCGCCTATCACTCACGCCACCACTTAGCCAATAATCCCTCGGCAGTGTGGGCGTGGCTAGACTGTCCCACTTAAAATTATCTTCCAGAATCCTCTTCATCGGCCAAAATTTTTATGAAATCCGCATTGCCATAATTAAATTTTTATCATATCTTATACTTTTCCTGAGCCACCCAAAATCCATTTAGCAGAATCTCTACCGACTCATAAATCACTGTCAAAACTCGACACCTGGTTTCTCCGCTAGTCAACTTTTAACTGGGTGCTCGTGTTTACCTGAGAATCAAATTCTGTATTTTTATCATGTCTTAAAATTCTCGTATCACCAGATGCTTCCATTTGGCGACGCTGTGTCTGTCGTCAAGAGTTTGAATAAGTGATAATAATACTTTTTTTACGCGATTCCCTTGTCATGCCAAGATCTGTACATGTAGCAGATGGCTTTCTTCGTCGGGACCCAAGAATAAAAATTAAATGGTATCTCTGAAAGATAACTAATATTGATTTCCTCTGCCTGTATGCAGTTGGCCGAAGCCGAATTTTTTTATGGCCGCCATGTGTGGTTGGCTTTGTCTTTCTTTCCTGAATTCTGTTTCCTTTGGCGCGTCACTCTCTTATCATGACATTAATTCATTTTGACAGAATCTTAACTTTGGCTTTCTCTTACGGATTTTCTTTCTTTTGCGAAACGTATCTTTCTTTGTAAATGAAATAAAATCTTTTTCCATTAAAAAAAAAATGTCGCCCAGTCTGTCTTTCGATATAGCTATTTCTCGCCTTAAGTATTTCCCATTTTTTAATTTCTATGGTTAATTAGTTAGCCAATTACCATAGCTAAATAGTGTCACATACGTATAGCTCTCAGCATCCAAGGGTAAGTTCCGTTAAGCTTAGACTCTAGGCTTTTAGTTAATGTTTATACATTAACACCGCCTCTATAGTGACTTGAAAGATTCTTTGCTTGAGGTTGTCTGGCAGATTGGATTTTCAGATTACATCCATTTTTATTCAAGGCGTCTCAGACTTCCGCTATGTGAATTTTCACATCTTTATCAGTAGAATCTATTTCGTTTTCTGGGTATGTAAAAGATTAGACATATTTTATTGATTCGCTTCGGACACTTTGTATTAAGCCTTGCTGGGTGAAGCCTATGAATTCAATTTTAGAGGCTTTGGAATCATTGGCAGCATTTTTAGATGATGTAGGAGAACTGTAGCATTGGTAACATTGACTGCAGTGATATCTGCATAGTCAACATCTTTGTTGCAGGATATCGACTTGAGAGTCTTGGGAATAAAGTAAAACCTAAATGATGTTTGTCGATGGAATTTCTCCTTACGAAATCAAGGTTGAAAAAAGTGAAATGGTGTCACACTGAAGGACCCCTTCTCAAATTTATTAGTTATACGTAGAAATAAATTCATCCACAACTTTGGTCTAATGGCACACTAAATTAATTTAAATACTAATTTGCATGGTAAAAAATTCCAGAACATCATTTACTCTCGTTAGCTTATTAGATATTGAATTGCATCATTTGGCATTCTCCATAGCTTGCCTAGGATTTTCGGGAAACCTGACAAGCATTTTTGGTCTTCGGTATCAATACTTGATTCAAAATGAAATCCTTTCATTTGCCTTGATAATGTCTCTCAGAGGACAAAACACCTCGGATAAGATAAGGTTTCCTTTTGTCTTTATATATATATATATATATATATATATATATATATATATATATATATATATAATTAGAAATGTAAACATACTTTGTTTCATTTCATTCGTACTTATTTTCATTATTTTAAGTTGCATAACTTTTAGATTCAACTTGTAATTGTTAAAGGAAGAAACTGCTGCCAGCATTTGCAAATAAATATTTAAATGTAGGTGCGTGGGCGTACGTGCGTAGGTGTCATTTTTTTCTGCGTTCCACACACGAAATAATGTAGAATCAATCGTCAAGTCATGTATAGCCGCATATCAAGCGAAGCGACGCTTTAAACGAATAAACTTATTGAATTTTGTCAAAAAATCGAATTTGTGCATAGAGTTTTCTAACGTTTGCAAACATCCCTGTTGCATCACTAATTCTTGATATAGTTTGTCCATATTTATTTTTTTTGTCTGTGCTTAGTCGAATGTTTGCTTTCGAATGTTGCGAGTGTAAGCGTAGGTATGAGCTTATATAAAAGAGAGAATAATATGATAATTTTGCATTCACTAGTTCTTAAGGAGTCTTTTGCAGATAAAAAACTCTTCACTTCTATTTAAAAACTAAACTTTTCTAAATTATTTTAACAAAATATTTGTGTCTACTTGAGTGTAATGATTTTATAATATTTAATCATTAAGGTTACATGTGTACAACAGTTTGTGTGTGTTTGTGGATGCATGTGTATGTATGAACACAATTTTGATTCCCTTAATTTGATACTTGGTAATACATTTCATAACACGTTTCCTTTCTGCATTCACATCTTAATTCAATTTTAAGATATCACAAATTATAAATGAAGGAAACATTGTTTGTGCACTTGTAACAGTGTACGAAACAGAAATAAGACAAAAAAGACTGTAAATAAAATATATGTGTCAAAACTACTACGAAAATCTTTGTTTATACATAAGTGTATTAGAATAGACCGTCAAAGGAAGCCAGATGGAGTTGGAGTTACTTCCTCCTGTTGAAATACGTGACCACACATCTGAATCCGGTACTGTAATCACGAGAATGAGAATGTTGGACAGATTGATATATAAACAACCATCCCAAAGATAATCGATGTGTCAGACGGCAGACGGAGATTGTAAGTTTGGCGTGTCGGACTGGTGGGCAACGACGGGCGTTGCCTAATACAGGCTGAGAGAAGCTGACGAAATATTGAAATGAATAAAATATTAAGTAATGAAGATTCAAGTCTTATGCTATCGGCTAATCGGCACCCACGCTTCATTACGTAAATTTACTATATCAGAAGTCAAATGTCAATCGTTCAGTTATTTCACTGTAACAGTATTTATACTGTAGACACATACCAACAGAAGTAACCATTGTAGCTTAAATATGATTTTGTTTTTACGTCAATAAACTAAAAGTTTGTATCATGATTTCTTTCATTTCAGGTCATTCTTTGCTTGGAAATGATTTTGCCTTCTCTTGTGAGCTTGTGATTCGGGTGGGGTTAGGGACTATTCTTATTGTGCTTCTGATTTAAGAATCTTCATGCCAGCAATCTCAATGTCTCGGTATGCTATGCTTTTGTTTAACACTGTTGCTTCAGATGTATTTCTCTGATATTTACTGCTATTGGCAACTACTCTAATAAGTTGTGAATATTATTTATTATTTGAATTAAATATCTGTGCGAAATTATTTATAAAGGATTATCGTGCATATCTCTGCTTGTCATATGTGATGTGGGTCACCACTTCAGCTGTCAAATGATGCTAGAGTGGAAACTGATTGAGAATAAGGATGTATCAAGTTTGATTGCTCGCTGTGGTGTTGAATCAACGAAAATTGGGCCAATGAACCATCTGGCGACTTTGATAACTGCCATGAAAGTCCGTAAGTTGAAACAATACAGTTTTTGACCTGACTCAGCAATGCGGCTGTCATTCACTTGCAACAGAGAAGATGGAGTTGTGGAAATCTGTTGCATTATCGTACGGAAAGATACTTTGAGGAAGTGGCAATTTGGTATAAAGATATCGGGTGTCGTTTTCTCTCACCAGCAGAAAAAGCGTAGTAGCTGTTTTAGAAATCAAGTAAAAATACATAATTTTCGTTCTTTTTTCAAAAGCAGAAACAGAAAAACATTTTTTAAAGGCATTAATAACTACTTTTCTTTCTTTCTTTAAGCATACCATGATATTCTGATTCTTCAAAGAAGTATATAAATTTAAATCCGTCGTATTCGACATAGATTTAATGGATTTTTCTATTACTATTTTTTCTTTCAGGCCGCACTAACCCGAACGCCTACAACCACACCAGAGTATTTACTGGTGTCTTATTTCTCTTGTAGTATTCTAACGGTAAACATGTAGGAGGATATATTAGGATGGCAAGATCGAAATAAATAAATGGACTTTAAAAACCAAAATTTAAAACATCATACTTTTGTTCAGACATAATTTATTTATCAAAATAAAAACGATCAGAACCGACAAAAAGGTGTCAATGTTTCAGCAGAGAATTATTTGCAATACGATAAAAAAAAATGATGTCGCAAGAGTAGCCAAAGCGTGGCAAGGTCTTTTTGTCCTGTCTATATGTAAGTACATCTACTGGAGGGTATATGCATCTAAAACCAATAATAAAAAAGAAGAATTACTAATGGAATGGACTGATGAACATGCAACATGAGGAAGATACACAATGCTTAAATGCATGCTTTTAGTCGTGTACTACTGAAATATGAGATTTTACAATATCATGTGGCTGGACTATGTCAGTTTCCGATCTCGATACTGGCATTCTGCCATGATAGTCTGACCAGGTAATCAATTACGGTAGAGCACCAACAGTCAGGTTGATCATGTCAGGATACATTTTAGTAATGTTGAACGTGGAGCAAATTTGTTGACACAAGTAAGCGAGATTTTCCGATTACTTTAGAGAGACAATATTTCATCAGTAGTAAACAAACAATTAATAAAAGATCTCTTTTTAAACAAACAAGCCAACTACAGCAATTGTCAAACTGTGTCAGATGATGAACAGTCAAATCCGAGTGAATTCACTTCTGAATTTTCTTCACATTGCAAATTTGTATAAAATGTCTTCTGACTGTTGAATGGATTACTACAGTTTTGCTCACTCGCCAGTGTCAGATACTGGATCAGTGGCCACATCTACCTATAATTAACTATTTTTGAATGAGGATTGGTGACAATGATCACGCTCATCTTTAAAATCCAGATCACCGGAAGTGATGTTTTGGAACTAACTATGCACAGTCCGTTCTGAAGACCCAATGACTGAGTTTAAACACTAAAATTTGCCTTTTTCTTCTTCGTTAGAATTCCTTCTAAATATAATAAAAATTCAAACAAAATACCAACGATGAGACACAGAAGTTGAAAATGAACATGTACTCATAAATAGGGAATAATGCAAAAAAACAATCGCATTAATGCAAAATCTGGTATTTAATTTCTTACAACCTAATATATATATACCTAATATATATATATATACATATATATATATGTGTGTGTGTGTGTGTGTGTGTGTGTGTGTGTGCATGTGTTCGTGTGTATGTGCGTGTGTTCGTGTGTGTGTGTCAACAATCGAGTTGTGACGATCTTATCTTTATTTATCTTTTATATTTATCTTATCTGTATATTTAACATCCATTGTTTCGTTAGTAGGCATTATTAAGTGAATCGTATGTAAAGTATGGGTATCCACATTAAAATCTTCTTAAACTGAGATCAGCAGCTTCATGATATAATAATCACAGAATTTAAAATACGTAGCGAAATCAGCATGGCAAATAGTCTGGTATGAAATAAATAACGCACACACACACACACACAATGTAGCAAATTTTTTTATCATGACAAGAATTTTCTAAAGATCGCAAAACAAGGGCGCAATAAGGCGGATGCTTGGAAATTTCCCACTTAAGCTGTAACTACATTTGGCTAATCAAATAAATATATGGTCTTTTTTCTCTCCTAAATCCTGACACTTTTCATCAGTTAACAACATTTTAATATATAGGAATATTATTTCTTTATTTCTGCGGTAGCAATTTCTAGTAGATGATCTTTTTCCCATTCACCATCTACGCAGCATTAACGTCTTTGTATGTGTTATGGGACCTTACCTATAACGACAGAGTGAACTCTTCCTAACACTATGAATACTGCGCCTCTCAAGAGACGGAATCGAGTCGAGCCAATAGTAGTTCACTCCAAACAAGACTGACAGTCATACTAACACTTTCCACATCTTGTATTATTATTCTGTGTAATATATCTTTGTTATTTATACTCTTGTGTTCGTGTTGTTCTTCCTTGGTCCTAACCTTGAACCATAACAGTGGCGACGAGGATATTGAAGAAACGATGTTCTACGTGGAGAATCTAAAAAAAAACCTTTTTGCTATCGGTCGTCCATAACAGAAGCGACGGAGTTATTGAGAAAAAAAACCCCAAAACAAGTTCTTTGCGAAAAAAAAGTGATAAAAAAAAGAAGAAAAAAATTTTGGACACCAACCATGACAGTGGTAACGAAGACACGAATTTTACCTGTCAGACAGACTAGATCGAATTCTACGCAGGAATTGTTTTTCGTACTAAGGTTTCAGAACAACAGGCGACAAAGACCTGAAGTCTACACTGAGAAAAAATAGTTACACAAAATTACGGTGTAAACATGGAAGACTTTAAGGCAACTATATTGGAACAAATGAAAATGCAATTCGAGCAGCAACAAAAAAATGAGGAAAGACAGACTAGGCTCGAAGAAAAACAATTAGAAATTCAACAGAAAAACGAGGAAAGACTATTGGAAATTCAACAGAAAAACGAAGCAGTAACAAATAATGGGCAAAATTCTGGAAATGAAGCGGCATTCTCGGAAAATGTTATATGGTGCTCTATCAAAGACTTCACTTATGCACCGGACGAAAACAAACCTTCGCGGCTTACTTCAGAAGATATGAAGATTCATATGAGTTTGATTGCAGGAATTGGTCAGACGCGAAAAAAGTACGTCTACTACTGAGGAAACTAGGGTCAAGCGAATACACTAAATTCGTAGATAACATCCTACCGAGGAAAACGAATGAGTTGACTTTCAAAGAAGCCGTGAAACTTTTAACGGAATTATTTAGTCCGAACATTTCACTATTCCACAGAAGTTGGAAATGTTTAAATTTTAGAAAAAAGGATAGCGAAGACTATATACCATTCGCTTCCGTAGTAAATAAACACTGCGATGACTTTAAGTTATTTGAACTCGGCCCTGACAATTTTCAATGTTTGATATTCGTCCAAAGCCTGGTTTCGACTAAAGATGCGGAGATCAGACGGAGAATTCTAACAAAACTTGAGAGTGAACCAGAATTGGCTGAGAACTGTCAGAGATGTATAAGCGTAAAAAAGGACTCGAAAGATATCGAAGAGTCTGGCGTCGCTCACATACGAAAAGTACAACGACAAACACGTTTTTCTCCCCCCACAACAACAAGCCAATCAAATTATTTTACTACAAAATTTCAAATGAAATCTCTGAAGAAACTACCACCCAGGACTTTGCATTGGTACAAAGATTATCCATACCGCTATAAGACTTGTCTGTCGTGCAATCAAGTGGGACATACAAGTTCTCACTGTAGAACAAAGAAAGATAGCAAAAGCCGAGCAAGAATCACTAGAACTGACCAAGTAGACGGGATAAATATACAAAAATACGTACAAGTAGAGATCTTAAACCAAAAAATCAGATTACAGTTAGATTCCGGATCAGATTTAACCATTATTAGCTTACAGACGTGGAAGGAATTAAACAAACCGATCATGTTGAGAACAGATAAAATAGCCAGGTCGAATGCCTATCGTGTTGGGGCATGTATACTTCATAAAATGCCGGATGGGACACTAAAACCCATCGCGCATGCGTCAAGAACGTTGCTATCAGCCGAACAAAATTACTCGCAAATCGAAAAAGAAAGGCTGTGGATTATTTTTGCGGTTATGAGATTGCACAGGTATATTTACGGTAGATTTTTCACTTTACAGACGGATCACAAGCCGTTACTGACAATATTTGGATCAAAGAAAAGTCTACCGGTCTACACTGCTAATAGATTGCTAAGATGGGGAACTATTTTATTAAACTATAACTTTAAATTGGGGTATCTTCCATCAAACAAAATCGGGCATGCTGATGGTCTTTCGAGACTAATACCAAAGAAAACGGAGCCATTGGAAGATTCCGTAATTGCAGCTCTACGATATGAGGAAGATATTATAACATCATTATGTAGTACAATTCGAAACCTCCCCGTCACATTACAGGAAATAAGAAACGAAGCAGTGAATGACGAATTTATAAAGGAAACGAAAACAAAAATTGCAGCAAAAGATAAGCATGTATCAGACAGTTTTTCGTTATGTGATAATGTTCTACTATATAATGAAAGAGTAGTAACCCCGAAAACGCTACAAAGGCGAATCCTCAAGGATTTTCACATGGGCCACCCAGGAAAGAACAGGATGAAATCCTTAATGCGAAATTACGTGTACTGGCCAAACATGGATCAAGATATTATACAAATGGTGGACAAATGCAAGGGCTGTTCCTTAGCAGCCAAGGCACTTTCGATCACTCATAAGCCATGGCCTAAGACAGATCAACCGTGGTCGAGAATCCATGTAGATTTCGCGGGTCCATTAGATGGTTTTTACTACTTGATTTTAGTAGACAGTTACAGCAAATGGCCAGAAGTATTTCGTTGTATAAAACCTACTTCTGAGACTACAATAAATTGCCTTCACGAGCTGTTTGCTCGTTTTGGAGTGGTTGATTGTCTAGTCACCGATAATGGGACACAATTTACATCTGCGGATTTCAAGAATTTTGTGAAACGTTTCAGGTGAAACACATCAAATGCCCGCCATATCACCCAAGATCAAACGGGCAAAGCGGAGAGGTTTGTAGATACATTAAAAAGAGCACTAAGGAAAGCTTATGACGTACCAACAGAAAAGGCTTTATAACAATTCTTGCAAGTATATAGAATTACACCGAACAGCACTACGCCATCGGCATTATCACCCGCGGAAGTGATGATCGCCTGAAAAATTAGATCGTTACTCGACAATTTACTGCCAAAACAGACAAAGCAATCACCAACGTCGTTTTTACCAAAAAGAAAATTTAACCCAGGGTAGAAAGTTTTTTTCCTATTGGGAGCCAGGTACACTAGAGAAACGAATCGGGAACGTGATTTACATAATTCAGGGTCCGAGGTTCTCGCATAAAAGGTACCTAAATCAGATCAGAAAGAGGCTGTTAGAGGATTCTAACGGTCTACCTCAGGACGAGGAGGCAGTAATGGACACAATATTTGACACATTCAATATGCAAAGGCCTCAAGCAATTTCAGAACCCCGGAAATCAAGCAGGAAAAGAAAATTTATAGAGCCTTTGATGATTAATCCGAAGAGGAAAAAATATTAAAGACTCCTGCGAGGTAAAAGCTTTTGAAGGGGGTGTTATGGGACCTTACCTATAACGACAGAGTGAACACTTCCTGACAATATGAATACTGCGCCTCTCAGAGAGGGACGAGTCGGAATCGAGTCGAGCCAATAGTAGTTCACTCGAAACTAGACTGAAAGTCATACTAACACTTTCCACATCTTGTATTATTATTCTGTGTAATATATCTGTGTTATTTCAACTCTTGTGTTCGCGTTGTTCTTCCTTGGTCCTAACCTTGGACCATACCAGTATGAAAATCAACTTTAGAATAATTAGTGTTTTTCAGTTCATTTGTCATATGAAAGCATGTATTCCACGATGTTGTAAAGTTGCCATTTTTATTCTCTTAGCTTTATTCTAGCTTTATTCTTAGCATTTTATTCAACAAAGCTGCACATAAAAGCGGCTGATATAACAAAAATGTTGCAAATAATTTTCACTGGTTCATTTAGATATTGTCAGGATTTTAGCGAGATGCAGCATCTTATAATGTCGATTATTCTCATGTATTAAACTAATGGGGATTCCATAATTGGATAGACCATGGAAGATCGCTGAAGAGAAATCTCGAGCATAAAAATTCTGACACGTTCAATATATATATATATATATATATATATATATATATATATATATATATATATATATATATATATATATATATATATATATATATATATATTATATTTATATATATATATATATATATAGGCCAGTCGAAAATAATATAAGTAGAATATATTATGCAACTCTCTCAAAGGAGAGGGAAAATATCCTTGCTATAAAATTTGATATCCGATTATCATTAGACACATTCTGTTTTGGTTTTACCCATGCACACATAAACTATTTGTAAATCTATCAAATTCACAACGCACCCGTGTCATTTATATGTTTGGTATCTAATTTTGTATGGATTTTGACCTGGTGCCTGCAGTAGTTGTGCATGTTTCTTAAGGTTGACAAGCTCTCTCTTTGGGAAGATTGGCATAACACAGACCTCTTCATATTTGTTTATTAAGACAGGAAGAAAAAAGAAAGAGAGGAAGGAAGAATGAATATTTGAAAAGAGAGCAAAGAAAACTTATTCATATATAGAAAACTCTTAATATTTTTCAATTATTTGTGACGCACGTTGACATTTTTTAATTCAAACATGCAAAACTAGAATCAACCTCTCATATTCAATCGAGTTTTAAAATATTTCTCTTCAAACAAATCCGCGTCCTTATTTCATATTTCTGATTTCAATAAAAGTACCTATTTTCACACAGCCGCAGAAAAAAACAAACAAGAAATATCAAATAGTACACAGTGTGCAAAAATAGGTAGACAAACATGTAAAAACATACTTATATTTACACGTCATTGTAATCATAAAATATATAAATATGAAAAATCACAAAAAAATCAACACAAGTTTAATAAGAATTTCTCCAAAATGAGGACGCATCAAATCTATTCATTTTTTATCTTCAACGAATATCTTTCCAATTATTTATAAGCATTTCTTTTTTTAAAACGGCTGCCATAATGCCAGACTCGACGCCATTTTATTTTGTTGTGTCTTTGTCTCTGATTTTTCTCAATGATTCCGTATATGTCGTCTTCGTTTTTCTTCATCGCATATTTTTGCTTGTTTGCTTTTCCTTTCCTATTTTTCCATCGGAAAAAGCTTGTTGAGTCTTCATTCCATTTCCAAACACTTAGGCAATATTGCCTGATGTCAACCGATGGTTAATGGATGCTGGTGAATGAAGAAGAGTAATAAAGGAAACAAGGAATATTTAAGTGCTTATAGAATAAGAATAAGATAAAATATGAATGATGAAGAAAAATGAAGAAAAAGACGATGAAAAAAGACAAAAAGAAAATTATAATCTTAAAAGGTATATAATAAAAAGGAAAAGGAAACTATGATGACAGATAACAAAATACATTGAAGGGAAGGGAGATGAAGATAGAGAATATGAAGACGGTAAAGTATATGATCAAGAGAATAGAGCGTCAGTAGAGGAAAAGGATATAAGAATAAACTTTGAAAATTCAGAAGAGTTAAGAAAGAGGAAGAAAAGTAGAAAAAGAAAGAAACGGAAGATGGGAAAGCGAGGTAACTGAAATGAAAATAAAATAGGAAAAAGAGAATGGGAGGATGATAACATTGTTTCTCATTGTAAAAAAATTTTGTTGGTAATGTTTGATGTACTCAATTTGTTTCTTTTATAGATTCAAATGAGAGTGTGCGTAGAAAATGAGATAGATAGATAGATAGATAGATAGATAGATAGATAGATATGAGTTGTTCAGAGAAAAGGAAAATGATTCTAATTGTGCATTGGGGTGACGTATAAGAACAGGGCGGGCATTACAGGCTCATAAATGAACTGGTCATGAAGGCATGTCCTTAAAATTACTTAATTTTCAGACTATGCAGAACATCGCTGGTACTGTAACTTGAACCAACCATATGAAAATCCACCAACTTGCTAACTAGATATGTTGTATTATTTTATATTTGAATGAGAGACCAGCAGATGTGATAGTGGAAATCAGCAATTGAAACTCTAAGGTTTAGAAAACGAATAGATCTATAAATGTCTGCACGATCAAAGTACAACGGGGCATGATTTTTTGTATTAATTTTCTATTATTATATTAAAAACAATCCACGAAATATAATATGAACTGCAGTTTTTCCTGCAAAATAACATACTCGGCAATCAATCAAATAAATACTGAATACTGAACAGAGGATAGTTCCTGACCTTGGAGTGATGTAGAAAGACAGTCAGACGAGAAGGTGTTCTGCAAGAGCCCCCCTAAGAACATAGGAAGAAACGCAAAATTGTGAAATTTATAACACAGTCCATCTACATCAAAATGATACCCTAAAGTTGATGCGATAAAGATTGCCAAAAGAGAAAAGTTTCTATTATCATTAAAGAGATAAGGCTAGAAGAAAGTGAAATCAGTAAGAGAGTAAGTCAATAAGCTTCTGTAATATATCTCAAGAATATCATATCGATTTTATGCAGGGACTAGACGTTGTGTGCAAGAAGGATGAACAAAGAGAGTCAAATATGCAAAAGCAAGATAGAAGATGAGACAAGTAGAAGAAAAATCACCCAGGAAGATAACAAATCCTGTCAGCATTAAATCAAGAGTCTAAGTGTGAGAAGACTTGCTTTCACCGAAGGAATAATGAAATAGTTTTTGAGTTGATGAGAAAAAGAACGTGCGCACTATTTTAAGTTTGTTGGCATGTCATCCTTGCAGCTTTCATGTCGAAAAAGTAAAAGTTTCAAATCAAAATTCATATATGTTACGGATTTATTGATTAACCCCCGTTTGAATTTTCATAGTTTTAAAACTTTAAAATGTAATGAAAGAAAAACGGTAATTAGTATAAGATATCACAAACTCGGGTTACTTGAAGAAAATCCCACATTGACACCTACTTTCTAGTGTTGATACATCGTACAAAACTATTAAATATACACAATTTCTAGAGACAGCGTGAGAACTCCAGTGGTAATTTCTTGTGAAAGCCGAAACCGCTCCAAACATTCTTGATTCTAATGGCCTATTCGCAATTCCTAAGCAGGACTCCAACGCTGCATCAACAGACTGAATCAAGAACAGACAATTTTATTCAGGTTTCTTTTCACTCGCTTTATTTTAGCGAGAATATTCTAGACATCGTTTCTTGCGATAAAAAGAGAGGGGAGAGCGCTTACCTCTCTGCTCCATATGTTTGGCTTATATCACTGCTAAAACCAAGGGCACGCAAGGAATTTTCGGGGAAGTCTCTCGGTTGAGCATCAGAGAGTTTGACTCTCGACAACCGCAAAAGAACTGTTCGTTGACGCGCGTTTTCCAATATTATATTAAGAATTAGGCACAGTTCACCACATGGCCACGGGATACAACCCCCCCAACTCAGTTTGGTTCGTCAAAGTTCAGTACGGTAGGGTGTGGAATTACAGTGACTGCAATCATCAATTTTCCATTTTAGTCAGTTCATGCATTCTGTGATAATATACTGAAAATGGGTTAAACACTTTTTGTAAATATAATCTTCTATTGTAAATTATAATTTTGCATAAAGAGAGTTGAAAGCGTACATATACATATATACAGACATACAAAGAAACCATCAGCTTTATTGGCAATTTGTTGGAACATATCCACCTATATGCATGTTTATACACACAGGATCATCCCTAAATGGATTACCGGTTAGCTGGAAAATTTCAAATTAGATACCAGTTTGTAGGAATACTTCATACGCTTGTACTTAGAAAGTTAACATTTCCAAAAATGGGCTGTCTTCTGTATAGAGAACTCACCATATTTTTTCATGCAATAATAAAAAAATCAATTTTATTCATTCATACATAATACGATTTATTTAAAGATTTTATAACATTACGCTTTTCCCCTTAGAGATCGTTATGCTGTAACTTGCGAATATGGATTTATGTCTCCTACTATTTATATTCTCTGGAAATTCTAAAACAGGGAAATAAAGAATATGCATACATCATTCTATGACCATCAATCTTTCTACACTGAATCAGTTCGGAAAAGTAACAGGATTATGTCGGAAGTGGCACATCCAATAGTCATAATAGTAACCGTTGAATAGTGAAGCGATAGCCGAATAGATGATTCAGATGGTTTATTACAGAGCCTTGGCATCTAATGACAACAGTGAACCACTGAGAAACAATGCGGGAGTTGTTATTATATAGGATTATGATAATAGTTAAATTTGTGAGTTAATAAAGTCATTTGTAAATAGTTTTATGACATACGTAGATGGATTAAAATGTAATGACTATATTTAACTGTAGATTTGCTGAATCTGAAAGATTTATCTGGAAATGATTTTGTTGTTTAATAGGTTACAGAAAAATTTAATTACACATGAATAATTGTTGTTTACATGCTGTCATAATTAGAAATATGTCATTCATTTTTATCTGTGAAGACAAATTGGCTTCTATAGACGTTTCCTTTCAATATTTTTAGTATGAATAACTAATATTTATTCTTATTATCAATAATAATTAATTTTTAATGTTTTGGGCTAAAATTGTGCATCGTATGAAATTTATTCAATTGATAAATGCGTTCAGTGAGAAAACATTAGTTAATATTGATTAACTCATTATCTTTCGTTATTAATAATCCAAAATCAGTAACATACTCTTAATAAATTGCATCTTATCTAAATTTATATTTCCAATTACAAGAAGAAATAATTATATAATCTAAGTCTAGACCGATCATTTGTAATGGACGATTAGTACTAGTTTTCGAGATGAGCATAATATTCATGATATTATTGTGAAGTTGTCTGACTGATAGAATTGCTTAGTGTTTCGCAGCAGATACAATAACGTGTAAATTATCGAAATCTTAGTTAATATTGTCTCAATGGATTGAGATATTGGCTCGTTAACAAGTGTTCAATGGCAGATAATTTATTCGGAGAGTTCAGACATAAATTTCGGAATAATTTCTAGTTAGAGAATGCAGAGAAGGCGCTAAGTGTATTATCTTTAGGTCTGTGTTGCCTATGGGACTTATTGATATCTATTGATACAAATATTGCAACTCCACTCGACCCCAGTTTTTCTATACCGTGCGCACACACCCACACGCGTGCGCACGCACGCACACACACACGAACGCACGCACACACACACACACACACACACACACACACACACACACATACATGTGAGAGTCATTGGCCATCCGATTCCACAAACAAATGCAGTAGTAATATAAAAGGTGGAAGCAATGCCAACAAATTATTGGAAGATGTCCAGCCGCGCAAGCGACAGGATGAAGAGAGGTGAGAAATCTCAGCACTCTTAGCGGCTGCACGGTGAACAGATAAATCAGAGAAATAAAATTAGTCGAATTAACAGAAATCGGCCTCCACTCTACCTCGTACTCGCTAATGTAACACGACGCAGTTGCTAAAACCATCTCTCTAAGTTTTACGGTCATCATAAGGAATAAAATGTATGTAAATCTCTTTTACATCAATACACCCATATCTATCTGTAAATGTATTTTATGTGTATTGATCTATATAGCACGTTGTTTATCTATCATTAATAACATTAGCTGTCAAAAAGACGAATTATTTCGTTGATTCATTTTGCACATCTTGATGAATTTTAACGCTCTATAATAAATAAGAATATAAGCAAGTATTATTTTAAAAGATTATTTTTTCTGATAGTAAAAAGGAAATGTTTTAATAAATGTTTTGAATCGTCGAGATATTATTGAGAATTAACCATTAATATATTCCTTTTTACTCAAATAACTACATATTTATTCTGGATGAAAGTGTGTATAACACTGAACCTATCTATCTATTATAATTATAATGTATTTAACAAAAATCTTATTTTGCCTATAATTTTGACATCATATAAACGTATTCAAGTTCAAATTATTTCAGCTTGCTCAAATTTAAAGCCAGTCAATGTTGGAAGATCTAATTAGGAACAACGATTTTAAACTGTAAATGTTTGAGAATATTTTAGTAAAAAACTAAGCCCATGAAAATCATTCATGTTCCCTTTGCCGGTGACACGTAATGGACATCCAGGAATGTCGCTGACCTTTCGCCTCATTTATTGCGATTCACATTGTTCAGAAGAAAAGAGCTTCACAGAATTAGCTTAAAAATGCAATAATGAAATCAAAAGTCTCGTTAATGGCCGTCAATGGTTTTGCTATTTTAAGATTCTCATATATATAAGTTTTAATCAATCAAGTACAGGTCGCCTTTCATATTATAATAACTAAGGAACCTAATGCAATCTTTCAACCATATTGTTCCATAGGCATGGGTTATTATTTTGTAATTCGTCTTCCCGAAAATGATTATCAACGACTGAAGCATTTGATAAGTGACCTATGTTTCTTTATCGCCTATTAGCTTTGCAATTGTTTTTACAACGTATCGAAAAGCAAAACACTTATTTATAAATTTTGTTGACATGTATTCAGCATCCAGAAAAGAATGGGGAGAGTAAATTAATTAACCTTGAAGGTAGATGTACTAAAGTAAATGACTAAGATACTTAGGTACTATTTGGCTTTTTTAGAAGAATAAATTCAGCATTTCTTGAAGAATGCTTTAAAGAATTACCGAAATGAAATGGAATCTCTTGAATATTATGAAAATATTGTATTTTGCGCAGTTCGATATTCTATTTTGACAAGTTCAGACCATGTAAAAATCATACGGAATAAACATAGAACTTTCGTTCTCTGTTATTTCTCAAATAATCTGAGATTAACTAAAGGAAAGACAAAGATATGCATAAAGTATATCTTACAAGCCGAACAAAACAGAATCTGATAGTATTACCTAAAAGTTAATGATGGCCTTGGTTTACTTTTGAGATAAATTGCCAAATAACCTTCTCGATGCGACATTATAAGAGCGTGCGCACGCGCACGCGCACGCACGCACTCACGCACGCATGCACACACACACACGCACACAAACACACACACACACACACACACACACACACAAACACACACACACACTATGTGCGTAGAAATACTTATATAAAAACAAATTATATGCGGTTAATCTTCGATTTCGGTAAATCCTCTTTTATTTCTCAGCCAATCCTGCTGTTTGAATGCATAAAGTCCATTTTTCACTCTCTGTTTCTCCCAAACATAAAGGATTAAAACGTAATCGCTTCTTAAATTTTCATCATTCATTCCAGTTTTTTACTTTCTGTTCTTTTCTCTATCTTTCTGTTTGCCTCGTTCTTCCTCAAAACATTTTCTTTCTGTCTGTTAATGGGTATAAGAGCTGGGGTGAGTGCTACGCGTATTTCGTAAAGTGGAGATTGGGGAAGATGTTCATTGTTTCTAAGAAAATACTGAAAGTATTAAGTGTATTAGAGAGATTAACGTGTTGAAAAGATTACTAAAAGAAGGAAAGAATGCTTTGATATATACTGTCTCTGTCATCACTGTGCGTTTTAGCGTAAGTGCATTTGAAAGAAGTCTCTTCGGTTTCTGAGCTGTTGGGTCAGTGGGTCATATGGTGTTCATTGGCAGATTTCCATAACCAATCATTGTTTTCTATCCTCTGTGTGCTCATAATGTATGATTTTCGTTCTTATATTTTAAGAGACAGTTCTGCCATCTATTGGTCAATATCCACCATTCTCATAACACTTTAGTTCAACATATTCGACCTACAGCTCGTCTTAGGTTCTATGACCAATTTCATGGGAGATTTTAATATTTTCCCTTAAGATACCTCAAGTGATGAGTCTCCACATACATCATTTTCAGACAGTTAAAAACAATGTAAATTGATATATATGTCGATATTAAAATATATCGCAATACCTCTAACTGTAAGTTTCTTATGTCCATTAACGAGTTAAAATGACAAAGCTGCTCTATCGATTGTTATTCATCTTGATGAGAATGCAAAAAAGCACAGAATCGTTGTTAACAGGTATCAATACAAATGATGATAGGCTTGGCGATCGAGATTATAGTGGTCAGCAAAAATCATAATATTGCTTCTATCCAAATCATATTTAACCTGATTCTGATGATGAACTCAGAGACTCTTTAATGAAGAAAGGCAAGATGATTATGATGATGGTGATCATAGAGACTCTGTAATCAATGAAGGCAGTATGATGGCCATGATAATAACCATAGAGGGTAACGAAAAAAAGAAAAGCGTAGAGACTCTAATAAATCAAGATAGGATTATTATGATGATGTTGGTGACCGCAGAAATCTGTAATGCTCGAGACTATGTAATGTGTAATATAGAAAAGCAAGGGCGACGATGATGGCGACGATGATGATGATGATGATGATGATGATGATGATGATGATGATGATGATGATGATGATGATGGGGAGGAGAAGGAGAAGATTAACCGTAAAATTGATGAGAAAAATAAAGAATGAAGTCAGCAATAGATATATTCCATAAAATGAAAATGGTGAGTCAAATTATAATTTTTAAGAGGGCGAGGGGATACGGGATTGATGTTGAGAAGTTGGGACAAATGGACTTCGTAAGACAGCTATCAACACGATCAGGATTATCTGTAAGTTGATCACGGAGACGGTTTTGATCTTTGTGAATTGTAATGGTGATGCAGGTGGGAGGAGAGAGAAAGAGGGAGAGAGAGAGAGAGAGGGTGAGAGAAAGAGAGAAAGAGAGAGAAGGAGAGAGAGTTATGATGATAATGGTACGAGAGGAGATGTCAATAAGATCAGGCATGTTTTAGCAAAAAGAGTGAAAATGTTAATTTTCCTAACAAAATAAGCATAGTGATAAAGACTGAATGATTCATTTTAACGATTCTAATGATGAAAAAGATGGTGATGATATTATCTTGATAATAATTACACTGATGACGATGATGTTTAGTGATTATGTTATTAAGATGAGTAGAAGAGGGGAAATGGAGAAAATTATAATACTTCAACGGACTTGGACGAAAATATCATGAAAGATGAAGTCAGTCACGATGATAGACTGACAGAATAAAAATTGATGGATATAAAGATGGGCGAGATGAAGATAATTGGAGCCAATGACAAAAACGATTGTGTGCGAGTTGATAAGACGAGGACAAGTCGACTCATCGTCTTGCAGCTGATAATAGGATGAACACTAAATTCTGGTTGAACAGGAATGCAAGGAATGTAGTCCAGTTTTCCAATAGCCTTTATTTGAAAACCTCATTCCGTTTCACACGTGGCTGAAATTATCATATATATATATATATATATATATATATATATATATATATATATATATATATATATATATATATATATATATATATATATATATAGGAAACATCCTGTGTGACGCATTAAGATCTCTTGAAGAACTTCCTCAGACTAAATAATATTTTTGTTGGTAGAATTATATATGTGAAGGAAGCAGCAGGGGAGATAAAAACATATATAATTCCTACACATATATAATTCCATTATCAAAAACATTACTTTAGTCCGATGAAGTCCTTTCAGAGGACGAAAGAAGTTACACGGAATTTCTTCCACACTGTCATTTATTTGCCTAA
Source organism: Acanthosepion esculentum (assembly GCA_964036315.1). Taxonomy (NCBI): domain Eukaryota; kingdom Metazoa; phylum Mollusca; class Cephalopoda; order Sepiida; family Sepiidae; genus Acanthosepion; species Acanthosepion esculentum. The sequence continues at coordinate 36,496,332 of OZ038494.1, read as the reverse complement.
TATTCTTCTGATAGATAGAAATATATATAGATCATATTCTCCCTCCCATATATATATATATATATATATATATATATATATATATATATATATATATATATATATATATATATAGAGAGAGAGAGAGAGAGAGAGAGAGAAAGAGAGATAGATAGAAAGATATCTTCTGAAGGGTGACATTTTGACAAGCTCCGCTATAAGATTCGTATGTGAAGTATGAATTTTAAATGTTTATATGTTAAAAGTGAATAAAGAGGAAAACGAGATCTTGTGATACGTTTTAATACTTTTTCAGAAAGAAAAAAAACGCTGTTCACATATATATACCATTTATGGAAATGGTCCCAAGACAGAGTCCTGTTAGTAAGGGTTTAGATAGGTACAAGTAGTAATTTTGACCTGGAATATCGAGAATGTTCCAGCTACATTGGAGTAAATTATTATGGTCAACAAACCACCACCGACATACTCCCCATATGACGTAAGAATGTTGTAAAGCATTTGAAAATACTTGGATACGTGAATAGCTAGGATGTTTGAGTGCCTCACGATTTAACGGAAAATAAATGGCCCACCTTTCTCTCTACAATTCTCTGCTCAAACGCAATAAAACAGTCCATTTTTGAAAAATGATCATTTTATTTATATAATTATGTACCTCTGTTCACATACAGTATTTGTCTTTCTATATTTCTGTCTTTGTTTATTACACACTCTCTCTTTCCTTCTCTCTTCAGTGTGTGTGTGGGGGGTTGCGTGTTTTTTTTTACACATGGAGTAATAGAAAGCAGGAGAGAGAAAGAGATAGAGATAGAGATAAAGACAGCGAGCTATGCAAACCAATCGAAATAGCTACATTTACTTTGTGCGTATGTGTCAATAAACTTCTGGTTTTATATCGTGCCATAAGGCTATTGGCCATCGAACGCCGTCTAAATAAGCTTAACGTAATTTCCAACGTCACAAGTACAGCTGAAAGAAAAGATGTGACAGATGGGTAGCATGGATAGACAGAAGGAAGGCGACTATCAGCTTCTTGCCTTAACCGATCGAAGGTGACGTGCGATCTGTCATAAAATCTATGGTGTTGAGAGTTCTAACTTGACAGAGCACGCGAAAAGCAAATGAAAAACAGAGTCGATCGTGTATTCAAATCGGACACTTATTGACGGGATTTGACATCAAAGACTCATCCTTCCACTTATCTTTCAATTTTCTCGTCTATTTGTTGCCACTCAACTTTTGCGTATTTCTTATTAACTTTATGATTTTAATTTGTTCCGATGGGCAAAATATCTCTTACGTGTCCGCCTATGCAACAAATAGGTCTCACGCTGAATATATACAATAAGTAACACACCAATGCCAGAAAAAAGACTGGACAATTTCGACATCTATATGAATTCTGTACGCAAATCAACGGACGTTTTACACGTTTCTGTAACAGAATGAATATCGTAAACTGAATAACCTGAGAAAACTGAAGTAAAGTCGAAGAGACATTAAAACTTATTGCTCTTGCCATAATCATATATTTCACATTTGTAAATATTGAAAAATCAACGATTAAATATGACAATGAAAAAAAGAAAAATAACAATTTTGATGTACTTAAATATTATTTTTGGCAGTCTCTTATGTCTGTAAAACTAAATATTTATTAAATAAAACAAATTAATTTAATATACAATATATTTCTTCATCCTCTGCATGTATTTTAATTTCTCATGTGAGCAAAGATTTGCTTCGTTCTCACTTTTAATATAAAAAAATAATGTATATTTACGTGTTAATATGCTCTTCAGTAGCGGCACATGTAAAATAATCTACGCATAAATTATTTTTAATAATATGGTGAATATATTTGCATATTCATATAATTAAGGGTGACTACGTTTTATTGTTTGTTAGGTCAATATGAAATCATGACCATCAAGAGATAAAAAGTTAAATTTGGCCAAAGCATTATTCAAAACTATGATAATGGCAGAAAAACGTATTTTCACTGTCGTTTGTCGGTGTTCACAGAACTGTCGATTGCTACTAACACTTTCTTAGTCAAGAGATTAACTTGAATCCACCAAGAAATTAATACTTGTTTCATTTTAACAATTTTCATTGAAAATTTCAACATCTACCCATGCATCTTTAATAACAATATGGAAAGTGTTATTACACTTTTCTCCATCCGTAGGTATTTTTTAAATTTCATAACTAATAGAAGCCAAAGAAAAATCTATATTCATAAAAATTCTTTCTGTATCTAGTTATTCCCCTTTTGTCTTCTCTCGGTGTTCTTGGAAGTAACACTTGATATTTCCATGCCGTAGTTTCTTTTTTTCTTTAACCCCAACACAACGAATGACACGACAAAAACCAACCTCGGAAATGACCTTGGCTTGTGATTGCTTCTCAGAAAAGTTATTTCCAAGAAGTGAATAAGGACGTCTGTCCGTTCTAAGACATTATTAAATAGTACGCTACTTTGATGCTTGAATCGTGTCCAACAAAGACTGCTTCACATGGAAATAGGCTTGAAGAAGCCGAATGGCTTTCATTTTGGCTAGCTAGAGATTTTCTGTGGCAATCAGTACCACTTCTGCCGATGACTGACACGTCCAAAGGTCTTTTGTCATAACACAAAAGCCGACATTTAAAAAAAGACGCTTCCATTTTGCTAGCAGCGTTCCCTGTGGCAAATGGGATTATATCAGGCGCTTTTCTGTTTTGCCTCATAATTGGCAGTTATATGGAATAGCTTCCCAAAAGATATTTCTCTATGTACATAGATATTTGTGTGCATGTGCGTGTGGCATGCATAAGTTCAACATTACAAAATACACAGAGTAAATAGGCAGATATATTTGCATATTCTTTCATTTCTTTTCTACCGTTCTTTCTAATCCAAGGTTCATGCACATATGTACTTCCATTTTATTTCCTATCTTCTCTTTCTATTACAATATAAATGTCGTCCAAGGAATGAGATAAAGAATATTGCTCTCAGTTTGAAGGAGGAAACCAAATGACATTCTTGAATGTCTGTCAATAGTAAAACTAATCTCTTCCTAAAGTAGAATTTAAGTAATACCGAAAATAGTTGCTTATAGTTTTGCTGTTAGAGTAATTATAGTCCATGTTGGCTTTACTAACTCTTTAGTTAATTTTAACAGATGTCTGACATCGATCAAGTACCAAGAGATGATAGATTACGGTTCGAACCCAAAGCTACCAATAAATAAGAGGAAAAAAAAGATAATTGATATTTCAGAAAGACAATATGAATTAATATTCTTCAAAGACAACTATTTTATATCTCATCACATTTTATCTGTAATGAAATGACCTGCTTTGTCTCAAGGGGGATTCTTCAGGGGGGGGCCCTTTATTTCAGTTATTAGTCATAGCCGTGAAAGAAGATACAAATTCACGAATATGATAGAAAAATGTACATATATGGGTGAGTTAGAATTGTTCGTTAGGAAAAAGTATTGGAAGACGTGATTATAGTAAAAAATTTAGGAAAAGACATGACAAAGTGATTAACTTGAATCGGCCAAGAAATTAGTGATAGTACACAACACTCTCAACATAAGCGATAATGCCGAGAAAATATAAAGAAACAAAGGTATCATCAGTATCAAAAACCGTGTTAAAACTTCCAAAATGGGAATTATAATGTATTACATGTAAGAGAAGAGTTAAAGAATAATGGCAACAGACCGTAATGTAAGTGATGAAAAATGATGATATTATGAAAAATGGCAAAAGAAAAGTTCTTTTCAAAAGTTAAATATCAGAGTATTAATACAGACGAAAAATCATGAACATGATTCAGCAGAGGGTCCATAAAATGTGAAATAGAATCTGCTATTGAATTTTACAAAATATGAGCTCATCTACCGCTACCAAAATACATATATTTCATTAAACAAAAGGATTATGAAATAATACATTGATTGTTAATTGGGGAGAGAAAATAAAACACAGTTTTTGTTCAATTTCCTCTAAATTTACATAAATGCTATAACTTTATGCTTAAAGAAGTTTGAGATAGCTGTATATATTTTTATATATCAAGATCAATATTGGGGAAATTGTATGACAACGTGGAAAAAGTTTTTTCTTTTATGTTTTTTAGAATTTTTTAATATCTAGCCGAATTCATTTTTGAGTCTTTTTCTTTCCATCACTTTTGTTAGTAAGTATCCCACACTGATAATAGAAGATCTGCCAGAAATGATGAAATGTTGTAAGAGACAGGGCGAAAATTTACGGTAGATGACCTTATGATTAAGGCACTCTCTAGACATTTACGACTCAATGAATTATTTACTCCTTTTAAAATTTTTTATGTCAAAATTGTGGTCTGTCTCATACGGTGGACGACCAAGGCATTTGAAGTATTGTTTTGTAAAACGTCCTTTTGTATTCATATAATCTGTTATTTAGATTCCTTGAGGTTTCTCCTATCTTAGGGAAGCTTGTAAAATGAGGGCATGTATATTTACATGGGGCATAATTTTGGAATTTGTTAATGTCATATCGCTTCAGGATGTAGATGACCATGACACTTCATAGGTTTTTCCTGTGAATTACAGTGCATTCTTGGAAAATAGAATTCCCTGCTGCCTTCGCTACGGTTTAGAATCCAGGGTGTCGTTCTCCGAAACTGGTTGCTACACAAGACTGATTTCTATGCTATTTAACCCCTTGCTGAAGAGTGAATAGACGAATTCCTGACTTTCCCAAGGTCATTCGAGCTATAAAGCATGTAACAGATTAGCCAAAAATTTGAAATCGGTGAGCCATTTCCACTTTCCGCACCGATATCCGTTGCTCTAACTGCACATCTGTTTATTTTATATTTTATGTTTATGCCTTTATATGCTTAGACGTGCGAACACACTGTCACATCTGTACAGGATCTTTTAATTGTATGAATAGAATTTCGATAGAAAAGATTGAATAGTTAAAGATTATGAAGATACTCATGATGATAATGATGATATTGTTAATGAGACATAAGATGAGGAAGAAAAACAAAAATAAGGATTTCATCCAAAGGTGTTATTGATTACTACAAGATGATGATGATGATGATGAGAGGGAATCGGCGGAAAGGTTAGTGCCTGTTGTAATGATAAAAAAATAAAATAAAATAAACATTTTCGGCCTAAATTGAAATAAGAGAGAGATGAAGAGTCTTTAGAATTATCCAGGGTGAAGTGGTTCGATAGTTGAACCATATGAAAGCATCCCATCTCGCACAGTCAACTAACAGACACAGAGAACTAATTATAATCGCAATCTTGTTGTAAAATCGAATATGTATAAAATATGACCGATATAACAAATAAATTAAATCAGATTTATCGTGATCGAAAAATTGCTATTCCATTTAATATGAACTTTAATGTTTTAAACTGATGGAAGCAAATTTTGAAGGTATTTACTGTAAGTCCTCACTGGCATATCTATTCTCATACATCATAATATTGCCAAGGAGCAATGTAGTATCTGTGCATTTTGATTAACTTAGCATTTGGGAGTTACTTTTGTCGTCCTGTTTGAATGGATAGTTCGGACTATCGAATCCCTGAGGGTTTCTATCTACTTGTTTTTACGTGACAGAAGTTACTGACTAAGAAACAAATAACTATATAAATAAAAATTAAATGTTCACTTATCTCGTCTTTACTGCGAATTTCGGTAAGACCAATGAACAGTTAATTTTATTTATTATTAATGTTCTCTCTCTTGATATCGAACACTATAACTACAAAGACTACTTGTGCCCCAGAAATGGAGTAGTGGACGGTTTTCTGGCGTAATACAATTTTTTACTCTCTATGTATATGTTCTTGTAAAATAACATTATTTTTCTGATGATGCCGGGTCATCAAAGAAATGGGACAATAGTATATATATATTTACATATATGCAGGATATATAAAAATACTTATCACACACTTTGGGGGCGGGTTCCTGACATCAAAACAAAGTAAAATGTCCATATAAACATGTCCAAAAGGCCTCAATAGAGCAACTCGTAACATGTTCAAAATGCCCCCCCCCGCTTGATTCTACACACGGGACACTGACTGGCGGTCTCTTTCAAATACTTCAACATGGTGTCGAATGGTTTCGCAGGCCCCCACTACCCGTTGATGAAGCATTATTAATGTCTGCTGCATAAACCAATTATTTAGATGCCCCCATACAGATAAAAGTCTAAAGGATTGAGGTCGGGGGAACGTGCAGGCCATAGAACCGGTACTCCCCTATCTATTCATCTTTCATGGTAGATGTCAGCCATTGCATCGCGAACAATATGGCTAAAATGTACTGGAGCCCCATCATGCATGAACTACATGAGCTTTTGTATTATCAGAGGTACATCCTCTAGCAGGTCTGGAAGTGTGTTCAAAATAAAGTCCCTGTAGACAGATCCTGTAAGACGCGCTGGAAGAACAGATGGACCTACCAAGCAGTCACCTACAATTCCAGCCCACATATTAATCGTGAACTGATTCCGATATGCCCGCAAATGTTCGTTGTGTAACTTTGTTACTGCATTTCTTTTAAATGTTGTTTCATCAATAAACAAGACTGAAGGACAAACAACGGATCGGAAGTTCGTGCATTAAACCATCGGCAAACGTTCTCCCGTGGTGAGTGATCACAGAGCGAAAGACACTGCACATGTTTTAAATGATACAGATACAGGTCTTCCCGGATTCATAGTTTGTAGTGCCACGGATCCTGTCTCAGCAAGGTTGGATGACTCGGCTGCCTTTGGTCTAGAAGAGCAATCTGATACAGTCTTGCGTCCATTATCATTCGCGCGGTCGTATAAAAATTATATCTGCTTGCTCACGATATGAATATCCTGCCAATTCTTTGATATTGTTAAAGATTTATAAAAAGAATTTAAAAGTTGTTATTTACAATTACTCTTGTTATCTTTTTTTGTTTTTCTAAGATTTTTGAGTTTATTGTATTTTGATTGATTACTTTTATATCTGTTTAAAAATTGGACATAATTATATGAAAATACGAGTCCTACTATAAAAGCCTATTCATTATTTTTTGGCATGACACCACTGTCCGGAGGAAAATGACCAATTTGGAGACAATATTTCTTCGATTTTTCTATTATAATTGATTACAAATTGTTTGATTTTTAATTCGTTTTAACATATATTATCTTCAACTATATTGATTAAGTAGAGTGTTTTATTTATGATGCTTGACATCAACATAAAATACTTTAAGGATTTAGCACTGGAAATTACAAAATCAAGAGCAAGAATTTGAGAAGACACCTTTTTTGCGAGGATGTACAAATAAGGTTGGTTCATTTGAATCTAAGCCGAAAATCAATGTTTGTAACCGTGGAAAAAGGACATAATAAAGATTGTTCTTCATAGTCACAAAGAATATAGATTGAAGGCATACTGGGAAGCAACTTATATTAATTTATATTTTAAAATGTTGCTTTTTGTATGAAGATAAAAATAGTTTCTTTCCAACAATAGTAGCCCAGCTAATAAGCAATGATATTAACATCTTACAGTCTGAATTGATCACAATCCATATAAATTGTATATCGCTCAAAAGCAACCTCCAAACCATCTAGAACAGTAAGAATAAAATAAGTGTCCATATCTAATAAAAGATTCAAATGAAGGGTAGAGATTTTGTTTCTATTAGCGTTACTTTTCATAATAAAATACGCCACACAAAAGTAAGACCCAGTTGGTGTGCATCATATTAGATACACAACAGTAACTTCTAACTTAACGCATCTATGGTCAAATATAAGGAGGTTTTACTCGCCTTCTGAAAATCAGAATTGGAAAGCACTGAAATGCAAGATAATTAAATCGCCCATTATAGAACATGTGTGAAGAAGAAAGCAAGCATATCGCTCTAGTCTGGAATGAGACAAATTAAGAAACATGGAACCATGATGGGAAGTCAACATCTAAATGGCAACCTGTTTACTACTGATCAGCTAGATATACAGGGAATCAAATGTGATTTGATTTCAGTTAGCAGTTTGGAATATTTTGAGGTAAATTGTTGGAGATGCAGATGTTTTTTCCGAAATGGATCATCATCATCATCATTGTCGTCATAATACTTCTTGTCTGGCCTTTTCTATTTACAGGGTGTTCGGCCTACATTTGACATGTTTTTATTTTTTCAAATTGGTTTGAATATCTGTTAACAGTGAACGGCATTCACAATCACTACTGCTTTAGAAGTGTCAATGTTAACTGACATAGACGAGTGGAAGCCACCTGAATATTGGAAAAGTGTAAATTGCATCATGATTGTTCGTGATGGGTATCAAAATGCCTCAATGCTTTTTGAATACTATGAAAACAATAAGACGGAGACAGTGGCTTGTAAGAAAGAATATAGCAGATGTTTTGGTTGCCTCCATAATTCATCCAACGACTGCAGGAAAAAGTGATGGAAGACCCAGGCAAGATAATGTGGACTTTGGTGCAATTTATCTCATTAGGTTAACCTTGAAAGATGACCATCGCTACTAGTCATGCATGATGTGTAAAGGTTAACGTACAGAAATGGCTCGAGAAAACCATTTACCAAAGGCAAAGAAACTCTTGAAAAAGGTGCAACATCCTGTTGAAACAGGAACAAACTGGTTCTTCTCTGATGAAAAGAATTTTCCTCAGGGCCAGCTGCACCACACCCAGAACAACACCCCTACAATCCATATGACGTTCTTCGTATCACGAATAGCAAGTTTTCCCAAACTGTGATGGTTTGTGGGGTGTTTGCAATTAGGGTTATATCATGCCACATCACATCTTTGAACAGGGCCTCTGGCTCAGTTCGAATAGCTATGTGGATTTGCTGAACACCGTGGTCAAACCTTGGTTAGACAGCCTGGTTGCTGGAAGACCATATGTGTGGCATCAAGATTCAGTTTCCTGCCGTAACCCCATAAATGGTTCTTAGATAATTTTCATAACTTCAGCAGCCCCAACGACTAGCCCCCTAACTCCCCGTATTTAATTCCATGGATTATTATGTGTGGGGTGTGGTTGAGAAAGACACCAACCGCACTCCTGTAACATCAAGAGCCAACTGATCGACAGGATTAAGGAGGCTCAACTTAGAGACACCGCAATTTCCGCATGTGCCAGATTCTGGAGTCGGATCGAGGCCGTTGTAAATGCTGAAGGTGGATTTTTGAGTGAATTGTCTTTTTATATTTTTCAGTAAATTAATTTTTGGCTTAGATATTGAATTTGTTTTCCTTAAAAAACTGACAAATTTCGCCCGATCACCCTGTATATTTTTATTAATCATTATCATCTGCATCATTCTAATACTATCGAATTGACACATTTGAGAATTTCAGCGCTTTTCTTCAATAATTCGCCCAATGTTTAATGCAAGCTGATTAGTATAAATCTTCATGATGTTCTTCGTGATGCAATTAGTTTCACTCCCGAGCCATTACATGTGTTCCAGTAGGAAGTGTAGAATACTGTCCTACTTTTTCATTTTTAAAAGCCCAATTGGAGGAGAATATAATATATTTTTATTTTGTTTGTAAATTCACTGAGATTTTCTAACCATATTTTACTTTTTTTGTCATATATTCCTTTAGCAGCAATAATGATTATCCGAAGGTTTCTGTCTTGAATATTCAACTATTCAACGAATTTAATCAGTCGCATTTTATCGCACAGTTCATGGCATTGTTTTGCTGTCAAAATGAAATTTCAAGCAAAATGTGTTAATCCCTTTTAATAATTTAGTTTTATTTCCTTCGATTAGTACCATTTTGGCTTTATTTTCTTGGAGCAATCGATATATCGATTTATTTACAAGAAATAATCGATGTGTAATTTCATTTTGTCAAAATTAATCCCTGTTTAGTTCTATTTCATTCGTGTAATTCATGATGAATGATGAAAGATTAACCATGAGAAATTTGAAAAAAAATGTTATTCGAATAAGATCTCGATTTCAGCAAACGGCAAAATGTCCATGATATCTTTTAATTCATCTTCGGACATATATTAGCTTTTTATTTTATTTTTTATTATTACTAAATTTCAGCCAATACAAACCTTGAGAGCCACTCAATGTAGAACATTGCAGTTAGAAGGCTAATTATTAGGATAGGAATTTTCTGTTTAATTTTCTGCGGATCATTATTTACATTATTGATAAGAAGACAATTGGCCTCATGTTTATTGTTATTACAACGTTTTGGCTGTTGTACCATCCGGCCTTTATCAGCTGTTCCTCGATTCAGGCAACTAAATTTCGAAATAAACCCTTCCTTTTTAAACTTACTACTGTTGAAGCCTTCTGCCATCTCACTTTCACTCTTTATTAATATTTATTTGCATTTATTTATTTCTATGCCAGGCCCACGAAGGGGGTACTTATACTCTAGCACATGCCTGATTCTTTTAGACGTTTGACTCTCCAGTACTCTTCTATGTTTAGTATTTTTACTTTCTTTCATGGTGGTTGATGACTCACATTTCCACCCAGGCATGATCAGCCATTCCTGAGCAAATAAACAATGAAATATCGATAAAATGCAACATATGTTACGACTGTAGCAAAAACTTTATAAATTAAATTATTTTCTTATATGTAACGTAGGAAGTATATACGAATTTCGGCCACCCTCCTATGCGAAATACCAATATACTTATATCTATATTTTGAATGTTTCTGTGTATTTTATTTCAGTCAAAGTCATAGAGATCCTGTCGGATGCAACTCATCTTGTTAGATGATGAATTTCGAAGAACAAAGTTATGGGATGTAACAGGGGTGTGAGGCTGAAAACTCTACCTCAACTCTGCTAAACAAGGATAAAATTGGTCACATCATGATCATCTTTATTATCACAACTGAGATGCCGAAACTTATTTTCCAATCAGTTTCTATTAGTGTGTCAATTATACCTTTATTTATTTGTGTGCTTAAAAGTTTTTATGAAATAGTATTTTAGTGCAAAATCATGTGCACATGCAAACCTTTGTGTTTAAACGTATCTGTTAACATTGAAAAGCAGAAACTGCTAATTAAGGAGCCTTTTCAACAAAAAACATTAAGTGAGGACAGAACTAAGACAAAATGATTACAACATGCGTGTTTCAAGTGACAAGAATGATTCAAGGAAAGGAAACCTGTAATTCAAGAAAATTAAATACAATCCAATCAACAGAAAAATCAATGTCTTCTTTAATTTTTCAGCATGATTATCATCCTTTCCTCCTGTATTCACTTTTTATACTTTCTTTTCTTTTTATTATGATAATCATCGCTAGAAGTTCGTTTTAAGTTATGCTTTCCCTTCCTCTCCATCATGATGCCTTGTCGTATTTGCTTCTTTTAATTTTCCTTTTTTGCTTCGGTTTCTTCATAGTGTTTTCCATCATCCATTTATGCTATTTTCTTCTCTTCTTTAGTCTTTCGTATCTTTATCGATCAACCTGAACAATCTTCTAATCATATTCGCTTTTGTTTTCTTTTTATTAGAATTTTTCATTCATTTTTACTCAAAACTCCCTCATCAATATTTCTGTAATCATTAGCGTCAACGCCATTTTATCCTTAGTCTCGTCTTATTTAACCTTTTCCTAATTTGCCACTTTAACTGTCTTCTTTTTACCCCTCCTTTCTTTTAATCACTTAATCGCATTTTATTTTCAACATCCTCTTTCATTGCATCCTAAATGTTCTTCTTTTTCTCTTGCTCTTTTTTAAAACTTATAAGGACTTTACCGCCAACATCTTATTCTAATTTTGTTTCAGTTGATCGAGAATTTTTGTTTAAAAATCTAACTTAAAACAAATATGATTTTATCAGTAGTATTTTATTTGTCTCTTGTAAACTATATTTAACTTTTCATAATACGCAACTCTTACTTGTATGCCCTTTTTAGTTTTTACATTTTTCCTCAAATCGGCGTAGAAGAATACGTTCATCTCGTAATGTTTATAGTATCACACTGGCGGATCTGTCAGTTTCTAGATCGGTGCTTAGTCTTCCATCTGGGAAAATGTTGAACATCAGACTAATATTTTGAGATGAGTCATTCTGAAAGATGTAATGTTATGTAATGGGATTATTTGACATGAAAATAGTACATTAAAAGCTGCTTTTGTTTTAAATAAGCAGAAATGGGGCGGACAGTCAGAGAAATCAATCAAAATAATTGTGGGATAAAATGTTAGGGATAAACTTTCTAAAATACTAATTAGAATGAAGTAAGACTTGAAAAGAACAATTGGAAGAAAATAATGAATATTTCAAATAAGTTAGAATTTGTTGAAACAATTTACACTTTATGTAAATTGCAATGCACACACTGAAAAAAGATGTGAGTGTTGTTTGATGTAGGTACAAAAATAATAATTAAGGAGAAATTCACCCAGGAAGATCATTTTCTATTTGCTCAGAGAAGACCAAATGACTGCTTTTACGAGTCTGCATCTCCTTTCTGGATGTTCTTCACACTCCTTAATAACTTTTATTTTTGATAGGATCGGCAAAGATGAATAAATGAGTGTTCCAGTCATTATGCTTTATGAGCTCAAATACAGCCATTTGCAACATCAGCACACTGGAGCTTGACTCAACTTCAGAACTGGCCATGTGCCATTGGATCGATCTAGAAGAATTGAGGTTAGCCATAGATATTCATCTGAAAATAAGTAAACATGTGTTGGGAGCTAAGCTCGTGGATGTCCATACATGAGTCGAAAGATATTTGACACAGTTCAAAGCAAAAGTAGCGGGTGTACAACGACTTCAGCAATGATCAGCACCTTGCATGTTTTGATACTTGCTGCAATTTGCTTGTTGGTTTCAAAAACGATTTTTTCTTGATCGTATGTTTACTAGGGATGACATGTTGTTTCTGGATGACAATCTGAAAATTCGCTTTCTTGAAGTCGAAAGATTGCAATTCAACATTTGCCAAAAGAAATCTTCGCAAGAAAAAGTTAGCTATAATTATTTTAACGATTTCGAAGTGATACGTCAGAAGTTTCAAATATTTTGTCCTTCAGTGGAGAACAAAAAATGGTCTATCCAGCGGCTAGGTAATTCCAGACCACATGCGTAAAAATTCACCAAGCAAAAACATGCCTTTCAGATATAATGACTCTGCTAGTATCGCCATGTCCATGAAACTTCTCCCTTACTTATTGCCACTATTTCAGGGTTATTGATGCATACACGCGCCATCTGGTGTACACCAATGCGGACTCAGGCGAAAATATTTTACGGCTCTTTGCTGATTCTCGTGATCATGTTTTTCAAGATGCAATAAATTTCAAGATGCAATAAATTGACCAAAGGATCAATAACAATATTTTATCGTTATTAATGCTGCTAACTTTGACTAATATAGATGTGTTTGAGCACATTTAAAAATTCATGATTAAAAAATATAATTGCTTGAACATGATAAATGGTTTATTTTATTCGTATTTTGTTGAAGCTAAACGATGTAGAACTGATATAAATCCTATGCAACTGAATTTAGTCAGAAGAATGTAAATGACAACCAATTTTTTAAAAAAGCCTATTTATATAATCTATGACACGTAGATAAATAGTCAAAGAAAATTCAGCCACAAAAGTAAATATCTTTTGCTTTTAGTCTTACTGGCTTTTAAAGAAAAATATAATTTTTTTCTGTCGGATTAAACACAGTGTTTATGTTCTTGTTTAGCTCCGAAATTTTCAGATAAGAAATGGCGTTGAATGGTTTCAACTATACATGTTCACAGAAATTTAAAAAAGAAAAGAAAGAAAGACTATATATTGAAGATTTTGGCTGGAGACTATTTAATGTTCAGTACAAATTTGTTGAATATTCAAAAGAAAGAAAGAATATGGGCAAAGCAACAAAGTCTAGAATTTTGGAAGATATTGAAATGAAAGTATAAAGAAAGTTCTAATATAATATGAATGTTCCGAGGAGGAACATCAAGCGACGAAGGAAGAAACATATTTGACAGTAAAAGAAGAACTGAAGATGAATGAAACTCTATGCGAATGAATGAAGAAAAAGAAAAAATGTTAATAGGTAAAACGTTGTGGGATAAAAGTAAGGATGTCATGCAATGATACAAGTTGTTTGAAAAGTCATTTCAGTAAAGAAATATACAGATGAGACTGAGATTATGAAATGTCAGATCATTGCAAAATTCTATTGTTAATATTAAATGAGCGCAACTTGACACTGGTGTATTTTATATTGAAACCGTGCATCGTTCAGTTGTAAGTCAGACTTGTAGAACGTTGATGTTTTGTCCACAAGTAAATGTCTTAAAGATAGAATATTAGAAGATGCACTTGCGCCATATTATACTCTATGAAGGAGCAAGCGTCGGAACTGTGACAAAAACATTCAGAAGGTTTATTTGAGCCGTGCTCTAACTCTCCAGAGAGTCAAAAAGTGATTTGACAGATTTTGTCAGGGGATTATTAGCCTAAGCGATCACCAAAGCTCTGGGCGATCTTTCGAAGTCGATTAAGACACTCTGCTTGCCATTGTGGAGAATAAACCGAAGATTTCAATAAAGTTTGAAAATCCATATCTCAACATTCATTTGCTATTTGAACTGACATAAGTTCGTTTCTAAACTCGGCACTTGAGTACCACATTCTCTGACGATACAGAACAAGCTCGATTGTGTGTTTGTGGCTATTTCTTTGCTGTTGTGTTTACAAAAAGTAACCGTTCAGGTGATGAAAAATTGACCGCTTATGATAACGCTCGATGCAAACAATGCTGGAAACACGCTTGTGAATGGGAAGAATCCGTGACTACGGTGAGCTTGCATCAAATGAAGTTGTTGCTAGTTCGTTTGATAGGACTGCAGAGGGATAATTCATTTTCAGCTTATTTTAGCCGGGTAAACAATAACTGCAAAGAAGTATTACCACCAACTCATCAATCTCAATGTCTCTATTCAAGAAAAACGTCCGATTTTGGTAAATCGATAAGGTGTAATTTTCTCCCACGACAACGCAAGAGCTCATGTTGCAAAACAGAAGCTTAAAAGTTTAAATGGGGAACCCTTCAGCACCCACCGTATTCTCCTGACTAGTCTTCTTCGCATTTTCATTTGTCCCGGTCTCTACAGAACAATTTAAATTACCACAAAATTTTACTCTATATAATCAGCCGAAAACTATATCACAAATTTCTTCCAACAAAAAACACAAAGTTTCTACGAAAATGGCATCAACAAGCTTCTTAGAACAATGAGAGATATTTGCTAAAAATAACAGAGATTATCTACTTGACTAATATGTTGTTTTCGTGAGTATTTAAAATTAAAAAAAAATTTTTCTAAGTGGGTACGGACTTTTGCAACTAACTAATAACAATAGATTTTAATTAATAAACAATGTTTAATTGCTGGCAGTTGTTCAAAACTTCATTCTGCGTATGTAATTATAAAAGCTAGAATGGAAAGAATTAAGTAAATATTTCTACATAGCAACGGTCTCGAGAAGATTGTTTTTTATGCTTGAAGAATGAGACATCCATGGCGAGATGAGTGTCGCACCTAAATATTTGGAAAAAGATTAACGGGATTCATGAAGATAGAACATAGCGATTCACGTCGCATTTAAATTTTTGAAGATTGTATTTATCAGGGAAGCAAGTAAACGGAATGGAGTTCCATAGGTGGGAAGTGTGAGAAAAGAAGCTGTTGGAGTAGGAACGGCGGTTGGATTTAGCTTCGCCAACAGTGAACAGGTTAATCCGAGATGCCAATCTAGTAGTATGCTTAAATTCATGTAGTTGAGTTACCAAGGAAAAAAGGCCGTTAGAGCAGTTGCCATGAAAATATTTATAGAAAAGACAGATGGAAACCACACAACATCTGTGAGTAAGTAACTGAAGTCGAGATGCCACATCAGGATCGATTACAGATCCTTTGAATTTTGTCCAGAACCTCGAACTGAATAGCAGGAGTAACCAGACCAGACATGACAGTAGTATTCAATGAACGGACGAATGGTAATTTTATAAATGTGCAAGATGGACTCTGACGAGCAAAACAATCTGGCACGATACAGTGACCCAATTTTCAATGCAGCCATTGATTCGATGTAGTCACTCTACTTCAAGCCTGTTGAAAACATGATGCCAACAAAACGAAGTTTTTTTCTCTTCAAGTTTACTTTGTCAGCTCTGACGGATTTGCTATGGAGACAGGAGTAAATAGTGTCATCTGCATAAATAACTACTTGAGAACTGATGACATCAGGAAGATCATTGATGAAGATCAGGAACAGCTTAGGAGCCAGGATAGAGCTTCGTGGGGCACCTGCGTTCTAGTGAAAGGATATTCATTTCGAGTGAAAGGATCTTAATTTTGAGTGAAAGGATCTTCCTATCATATGATATGAACGATTGGATTAAATCAAACAATTATCCTGTAATACCATCGCCCTGATGCTTGTGTAGACGACCAGAGTGCGATACCCTGTCAAAAGCCTTCGAGATATCTAGAGCCACAACTTGAGCTTCGCCGTTATTGTCAAGATATAAGTATTCAGTGATTGCAGTTAACACATCCGCGGTAGATCTGGTGAAAGGGAATCTATACTGTTTGTCCTATAGGATGTCGTGAGAAGTAAGATGCTTAAGCACTTCAGCATTGATTATAGCCTTGAAACTTTGTCGAAAATCGGTAAGAGACTAACAGGACGATAGTTTGATGGGTCAGAGGATTCTCCAGAGCTCTTAACATCAGGAACCACAGAGGAGGACTTCCAACAAGTGGAAAGCAGGAAACAGCGAGGCAATTGTAGAGTTTGGAGAGAACTACAAACAGCTCGAGAACTCATTTCTTTACGACGAAGGCTGGGGTCCCGTTCCCTTCGTTAACCTTGTGAGAGGCTAATTTGGAAATAATGTCTGAAACCAGTGACAGGGTTATGCGCCTATCACTCATTAGAGCCTACGTTCTACGGGGGGGGGGGATCAAATGTGGGTACTACAGATGAGTCGAGTGTGGAGTTGGAAGAGA
This sequence comes from Acanthosepion esculentum, assembly GCA_964036315.1. Classification (NCBI taxonomy): domain Eukaryota; kingdom Metazoa; phylum Mollusca; class Cephalopoda; order Sepiida; family Sepiidae; genus Acanthosepion; species Acanthosepion esculentum. The sequence goes on along the minus strand of OZ038494.1, from coordinate 36,479,253 downwards.
ACTTCCGAGCGAAGCAGTTAACCTTATTTATTGTAGATGTAAAGACTTAAAATTGAATGAATAGAGGAAGTATTGACGTTTTTCTGTTGTTCAGCATACTTTTGCAGAGCTGCCAATAATCTCTAAAACCGAACTTAAGAGTAACTATATATTGTTTCATTGTATACGCAAAATTTAACTTCACTTCTTTGAAGACATGCTCGCACACATTACGAGCAGAGACAAAGAGACATCTGGTACAGCCAGAAGTTATTTCCGTCGGCTATAGCGACCGAACATGCAGGTGAGAACTAAGGAGATGAAGTTGGAACGAAAGCTTCGATGTAGGAGACTTCAAAGGCGCATTTTTTAACTTTTGAAAAAATTCATTCCAAGGGACGTCATAAGTAATTACAAATGAGTTGTCCTTAATTCCTAGCATTTTTCTTCTACTTTAAATACTTATTCAAAGTTTTCTGTGTGGAAATGTACTCATGTCATTTCCTAGATTTCTGCGAAGAAATTTGTGACAAATATTGACTCGTAGATATTGCACCATGTCTTTTGATGTTCTCATTTAAAATATTGAAATAAGCATTAAAATGTTTTTGAGAACAATTTTGTTTTCTCACAATTCCATCAATAGTTCATATTTATATTTCAAATCCTATAACTAGGATGTTTTATATATCCATTATTCACTGCCTAGCCAGGAACAAAGCCGTGTAGATAAAGCGCCCACGAAAAATTGATCTCACTACAACTTCTTGATTAATACTGCATTATTATTCAACTGTTAGATTACAATAAGTAAATCAAACTCACCAAAAGAGGTGTGGTATAATATGAGAATCACTAGCTCCTCCTAGGTCTTTTGAACAGGAGTAGGGATTTATGCCTCGTTTCCTGTTTAGGATTGCGTTTCCGGTTCCTTCTAAAGTCGTCTCATTCTCATTAACTCCCAGTAACCAATTGCGTTTTAGCGGCATTATCACCTTGCTTGGGATGAATTGATTAAAAACAGAAATAAATATCTGGAAACATTCCATTCCTATTTATAAAATTCAATTTTTTCGTAGCATGATAAATATCAAAGAAATAGTTAATTAGCATTTTGTTTGGTTTTACCGACAAACTCTAGAAATTATGCTTATTTCTTAAAGTCTCCATTGGTCTCGATTGTTATATTTTGCAATTTCCATTACAAAATTCGACAATTAAGAAATGTTTAAAAGATTGGATGTTGCAACTTACATAAATGCTTGTCTCTGTTTCACCACATGATAAATTCACTCAAATAAAACTTTTGTGTTCTGTATATGTTATGGTCCAATATCCTCGCACCACGGTTATGATCCAAGGTTAGGACCAAGGAAGAACAACACGAACACAAGAGTAGAAAATAACAAAGATATATTACAACAGAAATATAATACAACAAGTTGAATGTGTTAGTATTAACTGTCAGTCTGGTTTAGAGTGAACTAATATTGTCTTGACTCGTTAGGTCCCGACTCGTTCCAATATTTAACAACCGTCCCACGTGGGTCGCATCTAGCACAAGGCCGGCTTAATGTGGGTTCCTCGAGCCCGTAGGCTCGGCCAAAAATATGCCCATTAGAACCCGTATAAACGGGTTCAGGGACTGTCTACCTCTCCGGACGACACTTTGCCCTGCGGCAAAGCCTCGTCCGGGTTCCTCTCTGCCAAAGCAGAGAGTTCGACAAGAGCCGCGTACAATCAGAGACTCCGTCTCGACTCGCTCCACTTCTCTCTCAGAGAGGTGCAGTATTTGTAGAGTCAGGAAGAGTCCATTATCGTTACTGTAACACCCCCTTCCAAAGCTTTTGCGTCGCAGGGGTCTTTAGTATTTTTTTCTCTTTGGATTTATTATCAAATGCTCTGTGACTTTTCTTTTCCTGGTCGATTTTCGTGGTTCAGACATTGTTTGCGGCCTTTGCATACCGAATGTATCGAATATGCTATTCATCACTTCTTCCTGAGGTGGACCGTTAGAATCATCTAACAGCCTCTTTCTTATTTGATTTACATGTCTTTTACATGAGAATTTCGGGTCCTGTATTATGTAAACCATGATCCCGATTCTTTTTTCAATTGTACCTTGCTCCCAGTAGGATGTATTGTTTTTATACGTTTTGAAAAAAACTTTGTCTCCTGGGTAGAATTTTCTTTTTGGTACACACGACATTAGTATATGCTTTGCTTGTTTTGGTAGCAATTTGTCAAATATTGATCTGATTTTTCGGGCGAACATCACTTTCGCGGTTGATAATGCCGATGGCGTAGCACTGTTTGGGGTAATTCAATATACTTGTAAAAATTGTTGCAACGCCTTTTCTGTTGTCACGTCATATACTTTCCTTAACACTCTTTTGAGTATGTCTGCAAATCTCTCCGCTTTCCATTTGATCTTGGGTGATATGGCGGGGATTTGATATATTTAACTTGAAAAGTTTCACAAAATTCTTGAAAGTCCGTAGATGTGAATTGTGTCCCATTATCGGTGACTAGACAATCAATCACTCCGAAACAAGCAAACAGCTCGTGGAGACAATTTATGGCAGTTTCAGAAGTAGGTTTTCTGCAACGAAACACTTCTGGCCATTTTCTATAACTGTCTACTATGATCAAATAGTAGAACCCATCTATTGGACCTGCGAAGTCTACATGGATTCTTGACCACGGTCGATCTGTCTCTGGCCATAGCTTATGGATGATCGGCGGATCTTTTGCTGCTAAGGAACAACCCTTGCATTTTCCACCATATGTTTAATGTCTTGATCTATGTTTTGCCAATATACGTAACTTCGCATTAACGATTTCATTCTGTTCTTTCCTGAATGGCCCATGTGCAATCCTTTAGGATTTGCCTTTGTAGTGTTTTCGGAATTACTACCCTTTCGTTATATAGTAGAACATTGTCACATGACGAAAAACTGTCTGATACATTTTTATTTTTTTCTGCAATTTTTGTTTTTGTTTCTTTTTATGAATTCATCATTTACTGCTTCATTTCTTATCTCTTGTAGTGTGACGGGGAGGTTTCGAACTGTACTACATAGTGATGTCCTGATATCTTCTTCATGTCGTAGGGCTGCAATTACGGAATCTTCCAATGGCTCTATTTTCTTATGTATTAGTCTCGAGAGACCATCTGCATGCCCAATTTTGTTCGTTGGCAGATACTCCAATTTGAAATTGTAGTTCAGTAAAATTGTACCCCATCTTAACAACCTATTTGCTGTGTAAACGGGTAGACCTTTCTTCGATCCAGACATTGTTAATAACGGCTTGTGGTCCATCTGTAAAGTAAAAAATCTACCGTAAATATATCTATGAAATCTTGTAACTGCAAAAATAATCCCCAGCTTTTCTTTTTCGATTTGTGAGTAATTTTTTCTGCTGGTAGCAATGTTCTTGAAGCATGCGCAATGGGTGTTAGTGTCCCATCCGGCATTTTATGCAGTATACATGCTCCGACTTCATAGGCACTCGCGTCACTTGCGACTATTATTTCTAATTTTGGGTCATAGTGCGCTAAAAATACATCCGCGGTCAGCGTCTTAATTATTTTGTCAAACCTTTTCTGGCATTCATCTGTCCACTCCCAAACCTTTTCCTTCTTCAACAGTTCGTTTAGAGGTGCACGTAATTTATGCATGTTTGGAATGAATTCTTGGTAATAATTCACTAAGCTTAAGAAGCTTTGTAATTCGGCTACGTTTTTTGGAGCTGGCATTTTTTTTTTATTGCCGTTGCCCTTTCTGGGTCTGGTCGTCTTCCTTCTTCATCGATGATATGGCCCAGATATTTTATTTCTTTCATAAAGAAATCGGATTTGTTTTCTTTTACCTTGAAACCATAGTTTTGTATTCTGAAAACCTCCCTGAACGTGTTCCCAGTGTTGTTCAATGTTTTTACTATTTATCAGTATGTCATCCAGGTATGCAATCGTGAAATCAAGTCCACCTGGCATAGTATCCATTATTTGTTGAAATATTGCCGGCGCGACCTTAATCCCGAATGCTAATCTTTGGAACTTGTATAATCCTTTATGTGTGTTTATGCACAATAATCTCGAGCTTTCCTCATCTACTGGTATTTGTAGGTACGCTTCGCACAAGTCTATTTTTGAGAAAAAATTTCCTCCGTTTAATTTTGTGAAAACTTCTGGACTGGGTAGAGGATAGTGGTAATCCTTAATTGTTGCGTTCAATCTCGTTGAGAAATCAGCGCATACTCGTATCTCACCCGATTTCTTTTTCACGTAAATCGTAGGTGCGGCTCATTGACTATATTCCACTTTTGTCAATATACCGATTTTTTCGAGTCTATCTAACTCTTGATCTATTTTTTCTATTGTAGCAAAAGGTATGTTCCTTTTCTTCTTGAAGATAGCTTGTACATTTTCTTTTATTTCTATATTTGCTGACATTTTTTTACACCTCCCGAAGCCGGCTGAAAATACTCCGGGGAAACTCTCTTTTAGTTTCTCCTTTAATTTATCTGCCTCGGTCGATAAACCTTTCACTTTTTGGCAGTACGTACGTATTGGTAAATCCCAGAGGTCGAATTTCTGCATCCAGTCCGTTCCAAATAAATCTTCTGTATTTCTTAGCACATACATTTTTAATTTTTTGGTTATTCCATTGAATGTCACATTTGTAATAACTTCTTCCTCAAATTCTATTTTTCTCCCAGTTACCGACCTAGCAATTTTATCGGTTCTCAACATGGTCAGTTTGTCCAATTTTCTCCATATTTGTACGTTAATAATAGTTAAATCCGATCCGGAATCCAATTGTAGTCTGACTTTTCTGTTTAACATTTCTATTTGCACGTACTTTCGTATGTTTGTCTCGTCCGCTTGGTCAGTTCTAGTGACTCTTACTCTCCTTTTGCTTTCTTTCCTAGTCCAACAATGAGAACTTTTATGACCCACTTTTTTGCAAAACAGACAAGTCTTAAAGCGGTATGGAAAATCTTTATACCAATGCAAAGTCCCACAGCGATAGCATGGATTGGGTGGTAGTTTTTTCTGATATTGACTTTTTGAAGTAGACAAATTTATTTGACCTGTTTTTGAGGAGGGAAAATTGATTTGGTTTGTTTTTGAGGAGGGACAAAAAACGTGTTTGTCGTTGTACTTTACGATGTGAGCGATGCCAGACTCTTCTATATCTTTCGAGTCCTTTTTTACGCTTATACATCTCTAACAGTCTTCAGCCAATTTTTGTAGCGTCAATTCTGGTTCACTCTCAAGTTTTGTAAGAATTCTGCGTCTGATCTCCGCGTCTTTAGTCGAAACCAGGCCTTGAACGAATATTAAACATTTAAAATTGTCCGGGCTGAGTTCAGATAACTTAAAGTCATCAGAGTGTTTGTTTACAATGGAAGCGAATGTTATATAGTCTTCGTTGTCCTTTTTTGTTAGATCCCATCTTTTGTGGAATAGTGAGGTGTTTGGGCTAAATAGTTCTGTTAACAGTTTTATGGCTTCCTTGAAAGTTAACTCATTTGTTTTCTTCGGTAGGATGTAGTCTACGAATTTAGTGTATTCGCTTGACCCTAATTTTCTTAATAGTAGACGTACTTTTCTCGCGTCTGACCAATTCCCGCAATCAAACTCATATAAATTTTCGTACCTTCTGAAGTAAGCTGCGAAGGTTTTGTCTTCGTCCGGTGTATACGTGAAGACTTCGATAGAGCTCCGTATAGCATTTTGCGAGAGAACTGTTTCATTTTCGGAATTTTGTCCTGTATTTGTTATTAGCCGTAGCAATAGTTCTTGTAGTTCAAGATGCTTCTGTTCGTTTTTCTGTTGCTGCTCAAATTGTATTTTCATAAGTTCCAATATGGTTGCCTTAAAGTCTTCCATATTTACCGTAATTATGTGCAAGTATTTTTCTTTTAGTTTAGACTTCAGGTCTTTGTTACTACTGTAAAATTGGTGTCCAAAAAGAAAATTTTCTCTCTTTTTTTTCTTTTTTTTATGTTCGCGTATAACTTGTTTTTTTTGTTGTTGTTTTTCTCTGTTATGGACGACCGATAGTAAAAGTTTTTTGTAGATTCTCCACATAGAACTTGTTTTTTTTTTCAATATTCTTTTATAGGATTTCTCCGCGTAGAGTATGTTTCTTCAGTCCTCGTCGCCACTGTTATGGTCCAATATCCTCGCACCACGGTCATGGTCCAAGGTAAAACCAAGGAAGAACAACACAAACACAAGAGTAGTAAATAACAAAGATATATTACAACAGAAATATAATACAAGAAGTTGAAGGTGTTAGTATTAACTGTCAGTCTGGTTTAGAGTGAACTAATATTGTCTTGACTCTTTAGGTCTCGACTCGTTCCACTCCTCTCTCAGAGAGGCGCAGTATTTATAGAGTCAGGAAGAGTCCATTATCGTTTTAGGTAAGTTCCCATAACAGTATATAAATCAACTTTTACTTGGGTTTTTCTGATATGATTATAAATAATGAAATCGATAGTTTTATACTTTGGATCAATTTATTTTTTTATTCCCCACAGATAAAATATATCGGAAAATGATAGTTGTAAAATATCTGTCTTGATTTTTTTTATTTGATTGATGAACAATTTGTGATAAGGAGGCGAATACCAACGGCTAAAACTTTTACGATTAAATGGTTTTTCTACATTGACACCACTTGATTTTTTAAGTTTATGTCTCCTTATTCTTCATCTTTTCCTTTTTTCATCTTTTAATTACATAAATTATTAACTCTCGACTATCTTTTATTGGTTATTCTTGCTGACTTTTTCTTTCTGCATATCACTTTTAATTCTCCCCCTATTACATTGTTCCTTTTTTACTGGTGTTTTTCAGTCTTTCCTTTTATTTCTACTTTTCTATTTAATGACATTTTTATCAGTCACTTTCTCTTTGACTTTCTTTGTATTCAGAATATTTGATGTCTTAATTCTTTGTCGCGGTATTCTCATTTCTTGTGTTTAGTTCTTTTCATCTAATGCGTTTGAAAATTTTAATACATTTTCCCCTTAGCCATTTTAGGCTCAATCTTTATAGGATTCAACATTGTTACTCTCACCTTCGTAATGCTTTCTCTTCTTTTCTCATTCTTTCACATTTGCTTTTTCTTCTTTCATTTTGGCCTCCGATTAACCACTGTTTCATGATGACTTCAATTATTCTCTCAAACTCCCAGCTACATGACAAAACATTTTCTTCTATCAAGTCAATGAAAAGCGGAACAAATGGCTGGGGTAGCAGAATACTAAATGGCTATTTTCCTCTTCGTTTTACCTTGTTCATTCGAATCAATTTAGCATTCTGCTTAGAGACTTTACTTCTAGATTTGATCTAAGAAGTACAGAGGATAAGGTAGGAATCAAAACATCCTTACATAACTTCTCTTTCGTATTCGCCTGTCTTTCATAATACTGAAACAGCGACAGAAAAAATAAATGTATATTTTTAAAAAGAAAATTTATAAAAGAAGAGTGAAGAATCGAAAGTAAATATTAAAATATAATTTTAGACAAGCATATCGAGGCGTGGCGAAAGCTGAAAATGTTGATAAATTCGTTTTGTGAACAAATCAGAATGAAAAGCTCTGAATTTGATGCCTAAATTTAGACAAGGACAAATAATCTTTTAAATGCTCAGTGAATTAACGTCAATTTGTTGTTTTACCTACATGTAAGAATAATTGTGAATATTTATGATAGAAGTATACAGTTATATATATTTATGAATGTATGCATGTATATCTACGTATTTATATGTGTAGGTATATATGCCACAAATAACTTTTCAGACACATATTGATTTATATGAAAATTGCCAAATAAAAAAGTTGAGGCAGAATCTAATGTTTAAGAATGATACCTCCTCGCCAAAGTTATTCCTTTTGGCTCCATATATTTCTTATCCTTTTACTACTACTTTGTACCTTCTTGGATTAAATTCCCAATAAATCTGATTAGTAAGTAAAGAGACTTCTTCATCTTACAGATTTCTCTGTTTTAGTAATATTCTCAAAATTATGGAACAGAATTATTAATATTAAGTGAATATTTAGAGCTTGGATAATCTATTATTGATATTGATATCTTAGTGGTTATTCAAGAGTATTTTTGAGTCATTCATGTACGTCTTCATGAACATTTATTGCATACAACTGTTTGCCTAGAACTGAAAACATTTTCTCATAGTATATTAAACTCTCAAACACATGAATTAATCTCTTCCTAAACTTGAACAGGTAAAAATAATCTATCTATATACGAATGTCTGTACTTTTCATTTTACTGTGTTATTATTTTGCTTCTTAATTTTCACTGGACTCTACTTGATAGAGACAGGCGTACAACCATTGTGTAACCAGGCAACCGCTTGTTTGTCGAGTTAGCGAAATAGGCAATACTTTCTCCCTAAATGCTTTTCTCTTAATGATTCTCTCAGCTTTTGATTAATCGTATCAGAAAAAAAGAAAATGTTTTGTTACTTGAAATGAGTAGCCCGTCAATAGGAACGAATATTTCTGCTTGACAGTACAAGGTGAGATAAACGAAGCAAGTTGCCAATGCCTCCATCTTCCACTGCAAATCACTTTGATATAATCTTCCTTTTCATTTCCTTTTCTACCATTAAAAGTGTGTATTTTACTGTACGGTGAGAACTAACATTAGTGGCGGTCATTTTGCATGCCAACTTACACCCGTTAGCGTGGCAAGTGAATCAACGGTAGTGAACAGTCGGTGAAGAAAAAGATCAAAGGGTTTCAGATCATATAAGTCAAGCAATCAACCACAAATTTTACATTTATACATGGGAAGTTGTAAAATGATGCATGAGCAAAGATCTGAGCTAGGACAGTATAAAATGGGAAAATTGGGTAGAAAGGTGAGATGGTAAAATTAGAAGAAGAAAACGAGAGATGAGTTATGAGGAATGAACTGCTTATACTTATGGAAAGCAAAATCATAGGCACAGAATTCTGGAGTCCTCTTTCTTGTTAATGGGCGAAAAAAATGCCAATAAACGAAAGGTTTTCGCCACATCTCACTTCCCCGAAATGACTATAAACTATAATTACTGATTTTTCGTAAGTGGGGGAGTATTGATGATTTGATCACTTCCGTGTACACACAGACACACACACACACACACACACACACACATATATATATATGAAAACACACACACACACACACACACACACACACACACACACACACACACACATATATATATATATATATATATATATATATATATATTAGGATATTACACCGAAAACATGTCAACACAGTTTCAGTCGTGCTTTAAGGCATATCAATGCATCCCATCAGGCGATTGTTAATTACTGGTGAGTGAACAATTTATTTAAATTTAAAAGCAAAATACAACCTCTTTTTACGAAAAAAAGAAAAAGTGGGGGGTTATAAGATTTGTGGGCTTTACTCTGATCAAGCAATCAAATATAACGTACGTTAAATTTAAAGTAAGCGAAGAAGCAAAAATAAAAAAAATATATTTTTATAAATATATATCCCCGTAGATTGGCAGTTAATGGGAGCACAAACATTAAACAGGAGTGGATGTTAATGGATACATAAATTATACACATTAGACAATGGCATTTCCTATGAAAAAAGGAGGTGGAGTGTTAATTTAACGTAATGCTAAACAAGTTATATGCTTTGTGAGTTTCCTACATAAAAAAAATAATAGTTGATAAATAAATAGCTTCTTTAAGAAACCAGTAAATCATTTAAACGTATAGAATTAATTGGTAATTTAATATGCAACTGTTGATTAAAGATTCTTCATATAAGATATTAATAAAAATAACCAATAAATGCAAAATGTCAAAAATGTCAATCAAATACCATTACATCCATACAAGATGTTACTAATACTACCAGGGGATTAATAAAAATTATATTAAATCCAAATTAATCTTACAAATAGAAATTTAAACCATATACAGTGCAACACAGCTCTACTATAAATCTAAAAAATTCCAAGTCTAACTGAATTATAAGGCAAAAGGTAGACTCGGCTCTTTGATTTAATAAAGCGTGATTATCAAAGAAACTGGTAATTTCCAATTTTTCATGGAAACACAGAAAACAGGTTCATTTATGGATCTACAAGTACTCGCCATTTTAAAAATTTTCCATTTCATCTTAGGAGTTTTATTATCATATTATGAAGTCCGTAAAAATCTAAATGAATCATTCGATCATCAGTAATTTAAAATCACCTGACGAAATGTATTGATACACATCGAAACACGACTGCAATTGTGTACCGATTTTGACATGTTTTCGGTGTAATATCCCAAAATAAATAATATTGCTCTACTTTGTATTGAGCCCTCTTTTAAATGAAATGTTACGAACGTTAGAATTGTACTCTATTCGTTCAACTTACCTGGATATATATATATATATATATATATATATATATATATATATATATATATATATATATTAAATATATTACATAAATATATATAATATATATACATATATATATTATATTCTATAAATATATATATATATATATATATATATATAAATATGTAAATATATATAATATATATTATATAATTATATATATAATATATATATATATGTGTGTGTGTGTGTATGTGTGTGCAAAATATTCTTTAATTTGCTGATTTTGAAAAAAAACGATAATATCTTTGCTGTTCTATATAAATACTGATTACAAAATAAAATCCTTGCATGTGTCTTGATAAAGTACGTCGGAGGATGAAACGCAGCGGCTAAGATAAGTTTGACTTTTTTCTGCATATATATATATATATATATATATATATATATATATATATATATATATATATATATATGTATATATATATATATATATAGCTATGTGTGTGTGTGTGTGTCTGTGCGTTTGTGTGTGCATGTGTGTCCACCCGCGCTTCTCACATTTGACGATAAATCAAATGATGACAAAATCGAGTAGCAGCCATCCTTATGCGTGTATGTATGTATATATGTATGTATATATGTCGCTCTCATAAGGACTAAAACATTGATCAAACTTGTCACCGATGGTCATACTCGTTTGATTAATGTTAGTGATAATGGAAAATCTTGGGAATGGATAGTAAAGCAAAATTAACCTTGAAATGTGTAAAACAATCAAATATGTTAAAAGCAAGGGAAAGATTTGTAGGAGAAATGACAAATAATGTAGTTTTGAATGTGGGATATTGGATGAACGAAAAACAGAAATAAATGAATGCTGGATAACAAATGACGAGCAAAAGAATTAGGCACAAAATTCTTACAAACGACGGAACATGAAAAATAAGGGAGAAACGTTCTGTCTGAACCGATAAGAAAGAGAGTTACGAAGGAAAAGAAAGATACTAGTGTAAAAGTAGGAAAAAATTCTAAAGAAAATAAAGAGAGAAAGACAGGACAAGTAATGAAAAAAGATCAAATAATGAAAGAAAAATTCAAAAGGGAATGAAGAATGAATGGAAAGGTGTGGCGAACAAAAAATGATACGAATAAAAGGAACAGACTATCGAAGGGATTAATATAGATGAAAGAGTTGAAGGAAAATTTTTTAAAAATGCAGTTATCAAGTAAGAATCCATGTGAGAGATGAAAAAATGGAATGAAATAGGGAGAAGAAAAGAACTTACGTTTCTCATAACAGAAATTAGAAATGGGAAAATGTACCTGAATGATTACATTTCCTTAAGTCTCACAGTAAATAACAGAAGAAAATGAAATCTGTGTTATTTTCGATGTATTGTGTGATGCAAAGGAAGAAGAAAGGAAGCAAAAAGTTAAAGGGAAAAGAAACAACTTGAGAGAAAAGGGGAAAACAGGAAAGAAAAGAAAAGAAAAGAAGAAAAAGGAAATCTAAAATGTAGGTGGAAGTAAGAAAAGTGTTTCGAAACGTAAAAGAAATACAAATGGCAAGGAAGGAAATAAAGTAAGAATGAAATAAAACAATAAATTCTAAGAGAAAATGTATAAAAATCTGGCGTGTATTAAGAAATGTTCAGGGAATCGTGTTTAGACAAAGTGTCACCAGGTGATCAGGACTTTTTGTTAAAAATACGAAGGAGAAAATAGAGAAATTCGTCTGATAATTATCATAAATCATACAAATATGTCTATTCGCAGTTTCAATCAGTCTATTGAATTATCTGGCTAATTTGTCTTCATACAATTTTCGAGATCGGCTGTAGGAACGGAATATATATTTTGCAAAGGTCGTGCGAGGTTGCCAATGTTGACAGGATCAGAAAGAGGATCTAGAGACTAATATCAAAGTCTAAGTAACAACGATGAAAATCATCGTTGTTATGCACAACTTAATTATTTTCATCGTTATTATTCGGACACCGATAAAATAGAAGGAAATGGTTTAAACGAAACGCACACAAGTACAGACCTTGTGTTTAATGCTTGCGTGTTTCTGTGCATGTGTGTGAGCTGTATCTACATATAATGAACTTATGCAGTATGTCAGATTTTATTACGTCTTTCAATGTTTTCACAATAATTATTCCATTATAAATTATTCCGTTGCATATTCATGCTCAGTTATTGTTGGAGAATTACTGATTGCATGTCTCCTCCAATGTCCACCATTTTCACTAGTATATTCGCCGACCCAAAAACAACTATAATCTGAACTCTCTCAACTCGACTTTCTAATTCATTTAATCTCGTTCCTCATACTTTCCCATTGTTCCAAGTGCAATTATTATTCTTATTCTATATTAATTGTTCTAATTGATTTATTTATACTGTTCTAATTGATTTATTTATACATCTAAAAATGGAAAGGTTATTATGGATTTTCTGATTTACATTTTTCCAAATTTGCAGTGAATAGTGTGTAGTTGTGAACATTTTATGATATTTCGTTTTCAAGATATTTAATATAACCCATAAAAATAGAAGTTAGGAACATTAATATGTAAATCAAGAATTGGGAATTAAATTAAGAGCTGTAGAATGCACAGCAATTGGGTCTATTAATATGAATATCAAGAAGTAGAAATAAAATTTTAGGGCTGTAGAATGTACAGAAGTTAGAACTACTAATATGCAAATCTAGAAGAAGGAATAAAAATTAAGAGCTTTAGAATGCACAGACGTAGGGCTAGTATTATGCATCTCACGAACTAGTAATAAAATTAAGAGCTGTAGAAAATAAGGGTATTAATATGCAAATCAAGAATTCGGAATAAAATAAATATCTGCAGAATGCACAGATCTTAGTACTTATATGAAAATCAAAAATCATGACTAAAATTAATTGATGTATAATGCATAGATGTTAGGTCTACTAATACGCATATCAAGAAGTAGGAATATAATTTCAAAGCTACAGAATGCACATAATTTTAGGAATACTAATATGCAATTCAAGAAGGTGCAGCAAACTTAAGAGCTTCAGAATGCACAGTCGTTAGGACTGTTAATATGAATATCCATAAGTACGAATAAAATTTTGCAAGTTGTAGAATAATCAGAGATTAGGACTACTAATATGCAAATCAAGAAATAGGAATGCATGGAAGAAATATCTGTGGACGTGTAATATTGCAGGCTACATTTTATCCCACACAATCCTCTGTACATACAAAATTATTCATCTTATCACAAAAGGAGTGGGTAAATTCTGGTCTTGTGAGATATATTTTAGCGTAGATCATTTTAGACCCAGGTATGCAAATTGATTGAGCTATAAAATATGTTTAGACTAGCTTAACGTCATTTATACACTGAGCTTTTACACTTGATTATTTTCGGTATTCTGACAGCACAATATCTCAGTTCGCCCTGATCATTTAACCTTTTACCTCACCTCTTCAGGAGTCTTCCCAACGACCAGTTAACAATTGGCCTGTTTCTCAGCTCTGTCTCCTATAATTTTCTCACCTCTCTCGCAAGATAGAGATATTTATCTAATTTTCACTTTCCCCTACATTTACTCAATGGTTAGATATAATTATTTAAAGTACAGGAATATTCAAGAGGAATTTTGTAAAACGATCGACAAAATAAGGAATTCAACCATGATTCCATACATCCATTCAGACAATAGTATTATTAAGATAATCATGAATTCTGATTTCTCATATCCATTGCTGCTCTCACTACTGACTTTAAATAATAGAAATTATTAATATTGCATTGTTACAATTTTTTTTAGTGGTATACTAGTGAGCCAACCAAAATGAGCTGACTCATTTTATAGTCTACCAATAGAAGTTTAACCAATCAGAAGACTTGGAATATTCAATCCGATGTGTAATAAGGCGGCAGTTTTGTTTTCTCGGAATATCCACAGCTAACCAGTCAGATGAAAGATCTGAAGAACTACGCTTTCCTACTATCTCCGAATATTCACTGCCAACCTCTGATATGGAAGACCTTAAGAATTACTGAACAGCTGCTACTAGATATTGGTGATGTTTCCTTGAACAAATTACTTACGTTGGTTTCTACATGCAGACTACGCTAAACATGTATAACATTGGTTATGAGCCCAGATTACGACTGTATTTTGACGGAAATGAATCCAGTTATGATATGTTGGAAACGAAATTCTTAGGCTACCTTAGAATACAAAAACTTCATGACATCATCCTTTGCCAAGATGACCAGAAGGAAGACGATGATTTTATGGAAAGAAATGCGACCGTATTCGCTGAATTAATACAATGTCTGGATGACAGAAGTTTGTCTTTAATAATGCGAGAAACCAAGGATAATGGACGCCGAGCGCTACAGATATTTCGTGAACACTACTTACCAAAAGGTAAGACTAAAATTATTGTTTTATATACTGAACTAACCGTGGTAAGGAGATGCGAGAATGAATCCGTAACAGATTATATACGGGCTGAGAATGTCACAAATGCCTTAAAATGGCTGGTGAGACTATTTCAGATGGGCTGCTAATAGCCATGGTTTTAACGGGATTACCACTGACATTTAAACCACTCACGACAGTCATAACTCAAAAAGATAAAAGTCTAACTTTGACTGAGTTTAAAGTCGCTTTACGTATTTATGAAGAAAATGAAAAAATGTGCAACTCCCCAAATCAAGGAAAAAATGTAATGCAACTAAGGACGTCATTTAAAAAATTCAGAAAAGTAATCCCTCCAACCTACCAGACCAGGAATTATGATATTAAAAATAGGGGACCTAAAAACAACAACAACAACAACAGCAGCAGGAATAATAATAATAATAATAATAATAATAATAATAATAATAATAATAATAATAATAGAAAATCAAATATCATCTGCTTTCGTTGTGGTAAAGTCGGGCATATACGTGCGAAATGTCAATTTTATAAAAGGAGTGATTTTTGTAAAAATGTAAAAGCTTTTTCGAATGAGCGAACATATGCCTTTTCGTTTGAGTTGGATACTATACCCAATAATAATAATTCTTACCTAGTCGATACGGGTGCGACAAATCATGTAATTACAGATAAAACAAAATTTATTAATTTTTACCCCTATTTCGAAACTGACAAACATTTTATAGAGTTGGCTGACGGAACTAGAGCTAACAATTTAGTTTTAAAAAGAGGTGATGCCTGTATTTACTTACGAGATACTAATGGAAATATTTGTAAATGTTTATTAAAAAGGGCTTTATATATCCCTAAATTTAAACAAAATATTTTCTCGGTTCAGTCTGCTGTTAAAACTAGTGTTAAAGTTAATTTTCACGGAGACAATGCAAAGTTAATATACCCAGACGGAACTGAATTTAATATACAAAGAAATGGATTTTATATTATTTGAAAAGTATTAAATCTGTGAAAACAGCCACCATTATCTGTTCTAATTATTAGCGACTTGGCATAAAATATTAGGTCACTGTAGCGACTTGGCATAAAATATTAGGTCACTGTAGCGACTTGGCATAAAATATTAGGTCACTGTAATAGTTCGGATGTTAAAAAATTAGAAGAACACGTTACTGGAATGAAAATTTCATCTTCAAAGGGCTTACAACATTGTGACACGTGTATTAAAAGAAACACGACAAAGTATAGAAACAGGGATCGAATCCCAAAATCAACAGATATCTTGTTCAGAGTTTATTACGACTTAGCGGGTCCAATTTCACCAATGGGTATAGGTACTTATGCATATGTATTAAACTTTGTGGACGAATATTCAGGACTTATTATGATATATTTTCTGAAAAACAAATGTGATACCTTACAAGCTACAAGAATGTATTTATCTGATATTTCACCTTATGGATAAGTGAAAATAATTAGAACAGATAATGGTGGAGAATTTACTTCTGATGATTACGAAAACCTCCTAATAAATGAAGGCATTAAACATGAGAGGACCAGCCCCTATTCGCCGCACCAAGACGGAATCGCTGAACGTAGTTGGCGGACGCTTTTCGAAATGGCTAGGTGTTTGCTAATAGAATCTAAGTTACCCCAAAATCTGTGGGTCTATGCATTAAATATCGCCGTATATATAAGAAACCGTTGCTATAATAGTAACATTAAAAAGACTCCCTACGAGGCTTATACGAATTACAAACCCAACATAAGTTGTATGCATATTTTTGGTACAATTTGCTACACATATGTCGACCACAGGGCAAAATATGATCCAAAAAGTGAACGAGGCATATTTATTGGCTATGACAAAGCAAAACCGGCCTATATGATTTATTTCCCAGAAAGTTAAATAATAAGGAAAATAAGATGCGTCAGATTTACAGATTCCTTTGAGCAAGTAAAGGATCCCGAAGAAAAGAATATTAATTATGAGGATCTGGTCCCACACGGACCAGTATGGCCTAATTATGAGATAAGGCCTATAAATAGAAAACGAGATTCACAATTAGAGGAAGGTGTTATATCAGACGATATAGACGAGGAAAAATCAGACGCAAACCTTGAATTAAAAGAAAATACAACTAATGAGGGGGGGGGAATTCCGTGTTATCCGACCACAATTAGAAGAAAGCCAGACTATTTTGGTATGGATCAATGTAATATCTCTGACATTGACTGTTGCTATTCGGTTCAATGTATCCCGAAGAACTGTCAAGAAGCCATACATTCTGATAATTCCAAATGATGAATAGCCGCCATGCAAAAAGAAATGGAATCTTTAGTATCAAATGATACATTTGAATAGCCCCGGATGATAAAAATATTATCGGCAGCTGTTGGTTTTATACTGTAAAGCGAACTGAGGATGGCTCGCCAGTGTATAAGGCTCGTTTTGTAGCTAAAGGACTTTCGCCGATATACGGGGAAGATTATGTAGAAACATTCAGTCCAACAACAAACATGACAACAATAAGAATTTTAATGCAAATGGCTGCGCATTATGGCATGGATATACACCATATGGATGTCAAAGGAGCATATTTGAATGCACCGATTGACTATAAAATATACATAAAACCGCCAGAAGGTTTTGAAAAAGGTGACAATTATGTATGGAAACTCAAAAAGTCACTATATGGGCTGAAGCAAAGCGGAAGAACGTGGAATAAATTACTACATTCCTATTTCATTGAACAACTTTTTGAATCCTCCCCAGTAGACCCATGCCTGTACACAAGGACATTTAATAATGAAATATTAGCAATTCTGATTATTTGGGTCGACGATATGTTAATTGCTTCAAAATGTAAAGCTGCGCTATTAAAAATTAAAAATTCCTTAAATATAAGGTTTAAAATGACCAACTTGGGTCGACTATCATGGTTTCTTGGTATACAGTTCGAATTTAAGGATAACACTATTACGATGAATCAATCCAGATACATCGACAAACTCTTATGAAAATTCAGCATGCGAAATTGTAAAACGCGGACTACCCAATGTGAAATGGATTTAAACAAAATTATGAATAATGAAGATTGTATAGCGGCGTGTGAGAAAGAATACAGAATGTTGATAGGGAGTCTTATTTACGTCATGCCATCAACAAGGCCAGACATCTGCTATACGGTTACTAAGTTGTCTCAAAACTTAAATAAACCAAGGACTGTGCATTTAACAAGACCTAAGCAAGTATTACGTTATTTAAAGGGAACTAAGAATCAGTGCCTAGTATTTCGACAATCAAAAAACCCCACTACAACTGGAAGGATTTTGTGATGCTGATTGGGCAAATTCACCAGATCGTAAAAGTATCACAGGATATTGCTTTAGATTGGCAAAAGATAATCCAATAATTAGATGGAAATCTAAGAAACAGGGGATGATTTCACTTTCGACCTGCGAAGCAGAATACGTTGCTTTGTCGCAAGCAACACAAGAGGCTATTTTTTTTAAATGACTAATAAAAACTATTAAAACACTAATAATAAGTGAGCCTATAACTATTTACTGTTACTATCAGGCCAGTGCTGCTTTGGATAATAATCCAAAATACATCAAAGATCAAAGCATATTGATATTAAATATCAATTTGTTAGGGATCAGGTACAAAAGAAAACAGTACAAATTGAATATGTTCACTCAGAAAATAACGTGTCGGATTTGTTTACAAAGCCAATTACAAAATTGAAATTATGGTCTTTCATTCATCTCATATTTGGTACTGACTTATAAGGTTCTCTTATAGTCCTGGGTAGGACGTAAAACTGCATACATTGATTACTGTCTTATAGTCCTGGGTAAGACGTAAAACTGCATCCATTAGTTACTGTCCTATATTGGGGTATAAACGTGAATAGTCCTACTTTTAGCCTAATCCTCCTCCTGAATAACTCTCAGAATCACTCTGACCCGGAGTGATAGTGACTGTTTTAATGGGTCCCAGCTATGGATAAAATAACAACTTTTTCCAACTTTTTTGTTGTGATCACAACCTAAATTTATAATATTGTTGTTAATGTTTATTAACCTAAAGTACTTAACAGTGAACAAATAATATAACTAATTTTCGGGGATATTAATTTTTCATTTAAAAAAAAATAATTTCATGAATATTAAGAAGAGAAAAAAATAATTATTTGATGAAAGCTAAAATAAATAAATAAATAAAAAGAAAAAAATTCCGTTTATTAATACTAAAGTATTTGTTCCATATAAATATTGACTTTACTAATATTTTGAAAGAAGATTCCATAATGTACCCCAAAATGGGGGCGGGTGGTTACAATTTTTGGATACATTCTTATTAACTAGTGAGGGAACCAAAATGAGCTGACTCATTTTATAGTCTACCTTTAGAAGGTTAACCAATCAGAAGACTTGGAATATTCAATCCGATGTGTATAAAGGCGGCCATTTTGTTTTCTCGGAGTATCCACTGGTAACCTGTCAGATGAAAGACCTGAAGAACTACGCTTTCCTACTCTCTCCGAATATTCACTGCCAACCTCTGATATGGAAGACCTTAAGAATTACTGAACAGCTGCTACTAGATATTGGTGATGTTTCATTGAACAAATTACTCACGTTGATTTCTACAAGCAGACTACGTTAAACATGTATAACAAATATAATTAATAGTATTTCATCATCATCATCATCATCATCATCAAGCTTTTATAGCTTGATGATGATGATGTTATACTGGTAATCAACATCGGTTTTGTACTATTAATAAAAAGTTAATTTTAAGGATGTTACTAAGAAGTGATATGAATGAAAGTAATGTATAAATTCTGACGGTACCAGCAGCACTAAATATAATACTAATATATGTATGTATGTATGTATTCTATTATGAAGATAATGACATTCATATTAATTACTCTAGAAGCAATAATAATCAAAACCAGAAAAAGAGCAAGAGCATCATCATCAGCAGCAGCATCAGCAGCAGCATCAGCAGCATCAGCATCAGCACCACAAAAACAACAACAACCCGAATAATATTAATAAGCAAAATTTGCGAAAGCGTGTCTTTTTCTGTGATCTCAATCTGCTTGTAATAAAACATGCGTTTTTCCTCGTTACAGCGGAGACGAAATATCTCCGTAAAAAGAGAAACAGAGAACGAATGACGCCTTTGGAAGACAACTGTTTGCCTCAGACAATATCAAGGGAACGCATAAAAGCCCTTGATCAGCAAACATATCTGACAGATAAAGGCTTAGATCTCAAGAATTTTATCAAAAGCGTACAATAGCGTTTGTTTTGCATGTAATTGTACAGTTACACAATAGTATATGGGATGAGGCTCATTGGAATGGTGTGCCCTGTTCAATATATGACTGTGGCATTGTTTGTGAAAATATGATTACGCCTATACGTTCGGGGATATTTGTGTTGATGTATTTTTGTGGCTTATATGAATATGGCTATGTCTTTCTATGAAAATCTGCGGTATATGTTCTGTGGACATGAAAACGCACACTAGTGATGAGCGTTCATCTGTTTTGTGTGTATATATGTGTGCAGATATTCGGAGAAAAATAAAGTATGAATATGCTTGTATATTTTATCTGAGCCTAAAATGAACGAATAGTAATAAAGTTTGGAATTCTTTCGGTTGTGGTTGACGTACTCGAGAGTTGCTTTACATTTCCCTAATTTATTATCTCGCAATCAGTCATCCTCAACGAGTGTCGGTAAAGATTTTAAAAATTATGTTATATCCATCATCCAAATTATTATTATTATTATTATTATGAAATACACGAAGCTTAATATATCCATCATGACGCCCAGTATGATAAGGGCATATCAGGCACATGTATCACATTCAAATATGCGTGATATGGTGACAAGTTTTGATAAAAGCATATGGGATTCGGTTAGAAATACCTTCAGGTCGGGTAGAAAAGTCTGCTCAGACGCTCTCCGATTGAAGTCGTTAACAACTATCAGTTACTTTGATGGCCTTATTCTTCAAAATTAAAAAATCTCTCTCATGTAATGGTGGTAACTCACAGCTCCAACTATTGAACAATGTACAATGCGTCCGCCTCTAGAGGACATGCCCAACTGATTATGGACAGGCAATTGACTAGCAGATCTGTGATATTAAATGAGATATTTACTCTCGCTTATCCTAATTCACTAAAACAAAACTGGTGTAGCATCAATTAATTCTTTATTATTATTATTGGTGGTGGGGGGTAGTACTTTTTATCATGATGATAAAATGGATTTTATTCACATTATTGCGATTATTATAACTGATGTTAGCAGCATTAGTATTGTCATAGTTGTTCTTTTCTTCTATTTGTTGTTAGTATCATTATTGTGACTGAGGCAAACATTCCTAAATTTTCCTCTTCATTAATCGTCAAACGTCGATAATGTGACAATTAACAATGATAACTAAAGATTATATATATATTGTTCAATACAGGAATTTTATATTTGGAGAGAGTTTTACTTTCTGAATCAAGATTCTTTATATGTCAATTTCAACGTATTTGAACGGGATTCTGTAAATTGATATGCACATTGCATATTTGATCCAGTCAGTAACACGATTTTAACTTGCTTCTGATTGTTAGAGTTATATCATATGAAATCAACTTGCCTAAATCATTAAATCTATCACCATGCTAAATAAAATGTAGTAAAAAGATTGTGCAATTTGATGAGAAAATAAATGACAATTATTTCTCTTTCTCTAATACACACGCACACGCACTTATACATACATACATAAACACACACATGAACGCACACGCACTTATACATACATACATACACACACACATGAACGCACACGCACTTATACATACATACATACACACACACATGAACACACACACACGCACATACACACACACACACACACACACACATATATATATATATATATAAACTATAAGATTAAGCTCCTTATGCTTTCTGATGTATGAGTAACTTTTTCCCTACTTTTGTGCATGTTAATTTTTATTTATAACGGCGTGTTTTGTTTGCAAACTTCGTTAAAGTAAAATTAAAATGCGTAAATGAAAAAGGCCGCCACTATCAAAGGATGAAGAATTTCAAAATCAAAGTTGAAAAATTTCAGAAATTTGTTTTGTTAATTTTTTGTGCATGTTCATGGCAAAATTCAATCAGAAGAAAGATTAATAAATTTTTCTTTATACACTTCATTTAAATTTTCAGTCTCTTATTTTTTCTAACTTCAGTCATTGGATATTTACTTCATTCTTTTCCTACTTGCTACAAGTATATTTTTCTTTGATTTCTACTTGTTTTTATTCCTTTGTTCCTCTTTTTGGAGTACATCTTGACCTTTCTTTTTCAGCCATTTTATTTCCCTTCATTTGTTTTATATTTTGTTACTTTTCTTTTCCTTTAACTAGACAATCTTATTTCCTCCATTTTTGATACTTTTCGTCTTATTTTATTTTTCTTCTTTTATTGTTTTATAATTCTTTCTGTTCTCTCAACTTTTCTTTCGTTTCTTTTTCAATCCACTCTTCCTTGATGGATTCTTTGATGTGCAACCAAAGTTTGCTCAACAAACTTATTTTCATGTTCGTGCATGCACACGTAATATTCCCTTCCTCAATCTTCTTAATCTTTCCATATCCACCAACTTCTGTTTGTTAGCCTTGTTTATTTGCTTTTGCATTTCCCCATTGTTTCCAGAACACACAGCTATGGCTCAAAGCTTCATAACAACGCTGGCTGGTGGCACAATTGGCTTTTAAATAACCCCTATGGCTTTTTATTCTCTCCGCACTCTGAGCTATTCCCAAACCACCGCCCATATATCCATGGATTCTTTGAAAATTCTTCTTTGCTACGCTTTACGCTTGATTTCAACACATCTTTTCGAAGCTAACTCTGGCACTCTTATTTTTCCGCACGGATGCACCAGTTGGAACAGTGTAGGCGTTTAACAGTTTAGCAGAGCTTGTATTATTTGCTTTCAATGCTACGAGTCTTGCTATCTATCTATCTATCTATCTATCTATCTATCTATCTCTCTATCTATCTATCTATCTATCTATCACAAGAGTATACATTACTCTTTACGCTTCTATTTTATGGACACACTCATACATATACATATATGAATGTGAGGTTGAACGTTACCACTTATATTGATGCATACAGGGGTTTGTATTCCATGGTGTAGACGTACTTCATTATTTGTGTATAAAACTCATTTCAAACGAATGAAAAGCTTGAAGTATAAAGATCATATCCATTCTTCTGCTATGTGCCGTGGTTATTCAAAAAGTGGATGATCATGGCTCTCTATAATTTCCTATCTTTTGTAGCTCTTAATTAGATTTGTCTTTTCACCATTCCTCCCATATCCTGTTCTGCCATCCATTTACACAAACTCTTAGGTATGTTACTCACTGTTTCCGTCTCTACCTTGCCTTCAACATGCCCTTTGAATGTCAAATTCTCCCATCACTCCTTTCTCATTGTCTTAGAAAATTAAAGTATGTATCTTTTTTGTTTTCATTTTCCTTAAACATTTCTAGTTATTCATATGCTCAGTTCATTGGATTCTCAGTATCCTTCTGTAGAACCACGTATTTGCATCATATCTTAATCCGTGAGTAGATTGTCCAGCATTTACTGACATAGATGAAGTTTGATATTAGATAATAGGTCAGCACTCTTTTCTTTATTTCTAACGATATTTTTCTGTTTCTTAATACTTTGCTTAGCTTTTGGAAGGCCTCGGTGGAAAGATAGCTTCGGATTTCAATGTCACATTTTCTGTCCTCTGTTAAAGCACAACGTAGATAGTTAATGTTCGTATCCCCAGTTGGTAGTTCGTATATTCTTGCTCACAACCATATATTCTATCATTTTACAATTGATGTTTAGTCCATTATGTTCACTTTCCTTTACTAACTTCTCTAGGATAGGGAGCTGTGGCGATCCATAATCATCCACGACTTGAAGGACACAACACATAGAAGAAGAAGATCTTCCGGTATGTCACCACTTTTATATAATCCATTTATTATTTTCATAATCTTTACAATGACGAAATCATTTAAGTGTGCAAGCAATTCTATTACAATAGCATATTGTCCTTCTGCTTCGTTCCTGTTCATCTTGACCAGTGATGATCTCACTTCAGGCTTCATCTTTTCAGGTCCTTTCATATTTTGTGCATTGCAGGTTTCTCTCTTTCATTGTGGAAGAGATCTCTGGCGTATTTGTTCCGTAAGTGAAGTATTTTTCATTCTGTATTATCAGCTTTCTTTTTCTTTTTGATTTTATGGATCTCTATTCTTCCTTTTTCTGCATATGCCTTTAATTGAGCTGTTCTTCTTTTGCCTGCCTGCATTTCTGTCTAATTTCTTTGTGAAAGTTATGATATTCATACCATACCTTTGCATTTTCCTACCATTCCAAAACAAAAACTATGATCTGGAATTGGAATGAAAGCAGGGACGGCATGTATACTGTTTCTATCATAAAAATTCAGGATCGGATCTAGTAAATATTAAATACTCGTAATACTTCTGTGTATTGATCGGCAAGAACAAATTTAGTATAGAAGATAAGTAGATTGAAATAGCCCCCCACCCACAAGAGAAAGGTTCGCACAACACCGAAAATTGCAAGAAAGCCAAAACATTAAGCTGAAAACTCGAGTCGAACGGCGACTTTCATACGCGGATGTTATCCATGGCGCCAAACCAGTTCGAAAGTATCTAAACTGTTAACTGTATTTCTCAGATAAATGATTTAAATGACTTTGAGCGAATGAAGCCTGTAGGTCTCAGAGAGTAGCTTCAAAGCTTGTAGACTGGTGTTACAGAATCACAAAGTAATGTACCAATAACAGAAATGGCACCCCATGAATATTTTCAATACGAGCAAAAACTAAAAATGGATATCACATGTAACACGAAGAGAAAATAATGACATAATCAAGATTTTGACGTTCCAGACTACTTGGGGACTACCAACAACATCAACAAAAATGGATGGCACAGGTAATTCGAAGAGAAAATAATGATATAATCAGAATGTTGAGATTCCATATTACTTCAAACAAAAAGTTAAGAAGGAAGCCCCCATTAATACGAGAAAGATTACTGGCCGTTCTTTCAATGAATACCCTATGTTTCCTTATAAAGAAACGGCTAATATTGCCATTACCATTCTCATCATGTGAATTTCATCTGACTTATGCTCCTTTAGTCTTCCTTGGGGTGATCTTGTTTGCTTATCTCACTAAAGCTTCTCTTAATGCATTCGCATTTGAATTTCCATTTTCATTTGATTTATTGTTTTTTACTTTTAACGATGTCCATATAGACCATTTTGAAAGGTGGCCCGTTCAAGATTTTTGTACTATTGTAATTTGGGTGCTAATTTGGCTTTCTTTAATTTCCGTAGTTTTATTCTGATATATAACTGGAAGTTAATCATTCCCACATTCGGCACATGAATATTTTACACTGTGAAAACTGTATTCCTGAATCTCTCGTTGATCGTTATGTAATCGATCTTTTTTTTGCTCTTCCTAGATTGCTGTGTCCATAAGCATCTTGAACATTCTTGAAACCAGCTGTTGGCTACTGCCTGGTCGTTTGCTGTGCATCAATGGAATTATTTTTTCCGCGTACATTACCAGGTTCCTAATCCGAATTTGCCAAATATTTCACCAAGTTACCCCTTCCCTACTTTAGCATTATGATCTCTCAGTGAGCCTTGCAATTGTTTAGTTTGCAGTAAAACGTGACATTTCTCCTCTGTAATTTGTTCTGTTGGTGTATATGAAACTAAAATGGATAAATTAAACGGATTCCCTTTCAGTTTAACTACAAGAATTATATCAGATAGTTGACAGTATCCCAGAAAATATTTCTTCTTGTCTTGGCCCAATATTTATCCTCTCTCATTGTTCTCCCCGCCTGCATATATGAGCTTGTGTCTGTCGATTCAAGTTACCCTCAAGCGAAAGGTTTGATTAATGTTGAATCTGAACATTGTGTTTATATAATCTTTTTTTTACTAGCACTATTAACTGTCAATATATAAGTGATTTTCTTTGATTTTGAAAATAATTAAATTTAGAATTTTCAATTTTTCTTTGAGGCTGACTTGGTGAAAATATGTATCCTGTTATTAATTTGCATTTTATTTCTCATTCCCACGACCAAAACCTTGCCCCCGCGACCAAAACCTCCTCCCAAATACAAGTCAAAAATGGATATAAATGTAGTAATTTTTAATTCAAGTTTTTTTCTGAAGCCAAGTGGACATTTTGACTAATCTATCTAATCTGAAGAGTGTTTTTATATATTCTTTTTACTGTCACTGTTATCTCAAGAATAGCCATGGTATAAGTGATTTTCTTTGAGTTTGAAAAGGTTCGTTTCGGATTTTCCATTTTGTTCCCTTTTAAACTATTTTGATGACGATATATATTTTGTTATTAACCGATATTTTTCTCTTATTACCACACCCTCACCCACCATAGCAATGATAAATCTGGGTAAATTCAGGCAATAAGTTTTTTAATACTAGAAATCATTTAATATTTAAATAAAAAGTAATATCAGTTGTATATTCATTGTGGACGATTTTATAATTGTTTTCTATTTATGATATAATATACAAATTAAAAGTAAACTGACAGAGTGATCCAACAATCTGAGAAAATTAGCTCTGCTTTTCAAATGCATTTTTCTCATTAGTGTAAAATTATTTCCGATGTACATTTTTGTCCCGGACATATATTCTGTCTTGTCATCTCTTAGTGTGACGAAAACTTCTCCAAAATTTTATGATACCATCAGCCCTCTCGTTGTTTTTATTTCACGCTAATCTCTTAAGATTTCAATATGTTGCAAAATTGGACACAGATAATTGCTATTTACGTTAATAATAATAATAATAATAATAATAATAATAATAATTTTTACATATTGGAAAATATGTATTGTTTTTACCCATAGAAGTGTTTTTAGACATTATCATTGTTATTTTCATGGAAAGTAGTGTGGAGAGAACGCGCCTTCTTTGGTAGTTCTTTTTTATTAGGTGTGCGTCAAAAAGAGCGCTGTTGACTACTGTGCACACCTAATATGCTGATTTTGATCAGGGCTACTCTGCAATTATCTACTGTCTATTTCTTTGATGAATTTCAGCAAATATTGTAAAATGTTTCTCATATGAAAAACATCCAATACATACTGTTCACGAATCATATTTTGTTATACTATCTATACGAATTTTAGATTTCCTTTCTCCGTTTAACATCTCTCATGAAAACCATGATCAACAAACCATTTTCTTACATATTTCCCAAATTTTGCTTCTTTGGTCTGCTAAGTTTTATAAAGAATCATTACAAAGTTGAGTAAGATGTCCTATTAGAATTTTCACACATCAGAAGTAGGCATTTTGCCTGTCACAACTTGTAATTGAACATTTTGCAGCAAGATGTTATTTTTTAAAATTTAAGTTCGTCTTGCTTTATACCGCCCATTCTGATATGCTTTCTTCCGTCAAGTTTTCTTGTAACTCTTGTGGTAGTCTTTGATTGTTGATGAAAATCTTCTGGACCCTAGATCATACATAGATTTGTTGGCTATTTATCTTGTAAAGACGTCATACGCTTGGCCGAGTTGGCAGAACGTTACCGTTCCGGCCATGAGACTCGGATTCGAACCAAACTATAGTCTATTTGCCTAGGAGGCTTCTTGTTAATATCGGCTTGTGGAGACGATATGACCTCACTCCCATTGGTGAGGTGAGATTATATTAGACATTATTGCCTGTAATCCTGTCATAGCCTTAGAACGATTCGTTCGATCTTTTTCAGACTCGTAAGTCATCACCGTTCTTTAGGGAAATTAATTTGCTTTTAAAACGTTTTACTAAACATACCTGGAAAATCTCTCAAAGTAGACAGATAAAAAATACGACTTAATCACATTTCATCAGTATATTTTAGGCTCTTGTCAGCAGTGTTGGGTCATCCTTGGTGAACTATTTTACTCACATTTATTGTGAACTATTTAGTATACGTGACAGTTTTAGTCATTAAATGAAATACACAGTCTCAATTCTTCCACACCTTTCCAGCTGTTTCAAGAGTATACTCTACCATTCACAGTGCTCCAGCTAGTAAGAACATAACCTTCGCCTTAATATGCACTTATTTTCATCGCTTTCCAGTTGTTGTTTTTCTCACTATATTTTAATTTAATACAGGAAAAGTGACATTCTGTTTGGAAAGTTTTCTTTATTATCTACATTAACTAGTTGTTTTTTTGTAGGTTAGACAGAATGATCTGTCTGTATTTTAAATTCCAATTTCTTCTTAATGTTTGAACTATATCGTTGCTATTTATTTCCATAGTCGTATCGAGATCATTTGCAGACATTTATTGGAATCTCCTTCATTTAACAATCATGTCCAGTATTTTATTCTATGTACCAGTCAACTCTATTCACAGATTACGTGTCAACGTTTCATCTTTCATTTCTGTTAAGAGATTTTTCCTTTGCACTCATAAGTTTTTAAATTGATGCAGTTTTTCCGAATACTATTCTTTTGGGTTGTACTTACATATAAGACATTACGGGTTTCTGGTATCCTTTGCATAAACACGGGAAGGTCTATTTTCTCAGGCATTTCATATTTCCTGAACTACTTGTGTACGTGTTTGAGCTTTGTGTTGTTGATTGCTCAGTTTGTATCTATATCCCAAAGTAACAACACATTATCTGGGGAGCATATTACAATTTTTTTCTTTCATTTTGGAACTGCAATATCATCATCAGCAGCAGCCGCAGCAGCAGCAGCAGCAGCCGCAGCAGCAGCAGCAGCCGCAGCAGCCGCAGCAGCAGCAACAGCGGCAACAACTTGACGGCCCATGCACTATAAATCAAATAGCCAATAATATTATCGCATCCCGTTGAGAGAGAGAGTTGGGAATATTGGTATGACGAAAGTTTGGGGCAGATCCACTAGGTTTCTGTGAACATTTCTTAACCCAGGATTAGTATTGGGATCATCTCTGAGTCACAGACAAAAAGATAATACATGCGGTGGAAGTTCACCTCCTGATCTGCTCCGAAACAGGCTAAGGTCGTTTCATCTACAGGGAATGTGATAGTCGCAGTTTTTGGGATGTAAAAAGCATTGTGTTTACTGAATATCTTTAAAAGGCCACACCATCATTGGAAAGTACTACTTCAACTTGTTGAGGCAGTTACGAAATGCTATCGAGACCAAACACCCAGGAAAACTGACAAAAGTAGTCTCGTTTCATCGAGACAATAGTCCAGCACATGTTTTTGTATTAATGGCTGCTGTGCATAACTGGCCTTGAACTGGCTGATAACCCTCCTTAATCTCCTTATTTGGTTACCATCTAACTATCATCTATTCCCCGACATGAAAAATCAGAATCACACCGATGATGGCGTCATAACTAATGCTGGTGATTTTTGACAGGATGAAAGCTTCTTCACCAATGGGATCCAAGCACTGCAACAGCGATGGAAGAAGTGCGTGGACCGCACTAAGGATTATGTTGAAAAATTAAACTTCATTTGGTCACATTCCATGAGAGTATCTTTGTTAGTCTATGGACTTTTCAGCTGACAGTCGTATTACAACAACACCAACAACAAGGACTAAATATATTTAATTGTATTAATGTGATAGAAACAAAGTGTTATATTAGTATTGTCGCCAGGAACTTTACAAAACGAAAGCAGAGAGCTTATGAAGATGAGTGCATCATATAAAATTCGAGTAGATGGTTATTTGCAGATATAAAAATAATAATAATTACTAAAAGATTGATTAAATGAAGAATATGATGTAGGAATAGCTACATGCATTCATTAGAGTTATGAAAATCAAGAAAAATTAAAGGAGAAATAAAAATAAAAAATGGTTGAATGAGTACATTGAGAAAATGTAGTGTTGGTTTTTAAGGTAGTTTAACTTAGCGAAAGCTTCTTTACTGTCTAGGGAATTACTTTAGAAAAAAGAGATCTGTGTCTGTAAAGAAATCGGCGTAGAATAAAGCTGGAATGTATACAATAAGAAATAATGTCAATCTCGAAATACCACTGATAAGAATCTTACAAATTTGAAGATTTTCCAGTCGCAAAACTGGTTTCCAGAAGACGAAAACCAGTTGGAATGATTTGATCAGAGAGCGCTCTAATATTACTGAGTAAAAAGTCACTGATAGCGATATTTGTTTCTTTGCTTTTCTATTTGAAAGATTGGCACAGTTTTCCTTCTTGCTTCATCGTGAGTCAGATTTCGCTAAGCTTAGGAAATGTCTATACATTCTTAACTTCTTGATTTGCAGAATTATTTTGAAAAGAAGCTCTAATATATTTAGCAATCGGATTGACATAGACAAGCTTGGTCAAATTTCACTGTTTCTATTAAAATATCCTTTTATTGTCACTGTCTCTGTTTATATATGTACCTATCGTCTATAGGCATTTCCAGAGACATTTGCCGAACTTCAAAGTCGATTCAATTTTCATAAACTTTATACGATTAAAGACAAAGTACTGGAGAATATTTTCATATAAACGTTTTGTGCATAAATTATAGCAAAAGAATAATGATGTGAAATATATTTTTCATTTATTAAACTATTTAGCTGTAAGGATACTTAGAAATAGAGCATTAACTTATGAAACACCTGTAATTTAAAACTCTATGTACATCCAGCCAATTATTGAATTTTAATACAACCATTTGAACTTAACGACTCAATTTATATACTATCTTTTAAAGAGAAACATTAGCGGAAATATTTTCTTTAATGTAAACCCAGGCGCTTAAGAAATATCCGTCAAATGATACGTGTTGCATGTTTTAAAATAATTAAAACTACATAAATAATTTTTACGATAAAATGCGTACTAGAGTTAAAATTATGTCGTAAATTAAAAATTTCATATACAAAATAATATATTGATTTTTATTGGCAGATTTTTAATATTGTTTTTTCAATTGTAAACTTTTGATATGTAACAAAGAAAAATACATCATTTTTAATAAAGATGAAAAAATTTAATTTTTTTATAATATAAAAATATTGTTTAAATTCGTCTGAAGTGTTATTAAATAATAATGAAGTTTTAATGAAATGAATGAATCAATAATCATTATCAGCTGTATTTTAATAGATTCTTTTGTTAAGAAAAAAGTACACATTTTAGACAGTGTCCCATTCACGCAATAAATATACCATTTTCCTTGAATATTTTGTAAATATATGAATGTATAGACGACTGAGTGATTCAAGGAGTTTTCGATAATTATTGAATGATAATTTATGTGGAAATGTTATATTTAGCTACCATTTATTAAAATAAAAATGGCATACACACACACACACATATATATGTATACATACATATATATATATACATGTGTGTGTGTAGGCCCTAACTCTTCTTGTTTGTCTGACACGAGGAATAATGAGCCTTATCCTGCCGTAATGTGTTATGGAATTTTTTGTTCTGAATTTTGGGTTATCCTTCTGTTAGAATGTCTCTCATCCCTGACAAAAATTAAAAATTACAATCTACGCTGCTATTTAATCTACTATTGGGTGTGGCAAGAAAAATGGATTTATCTATGAGTGCACATTTATCTATGCACACAGTGACCTCAAACGGAATTAGATCTCTGTCTGCTGATTCCCGTTTTCTACGTCAAACACCACTGCACCAAGTGCACGCTAGAAACACACTTGAAGCTGAGATTTTAGCCCAAGGGTGAGATTAATGTGAACGAGATGACGCAGCTAATGAAGAAAGTGGACTTTGCCGGCAGTTTTAAAGAATGAAAGGAACACTGGAATAAGTATGTGAAGTCAAAATGTTAATATAGAGTTTTAAGAAGACATTGCTCTAGGTGGGTTATTTTTTTAATTATTAAATGGCTGGATACTTTCCAGACATATATTCTACATACATAAATGCATACATGACTATCTGTGCGTATGTATGCATACTGATGTATTCAGAAACAAAATCTGAGACCTGTATGCACACATAATCTAGAAATATTAATCTTTTAAAGCAGTCATTTCTCACACAAAAATTCAATTACCAAAATCATTTTCCAAGGAGGTTAAATTGAGTTATGTAATGATATCAAAATTTATTCCATTAAAAAGCTGACATTCAAATCTTTCATCACATTTCTGCTTCTTATAGAATTTTGTCTTGATAGGTTTTTGTCTTCTATGAAGCCACTAAACGATTTTTTTACCATCTACCATATTTTAATTAAATACACCTTCAAAGAAGTAATCATCACCAACATGCACACAAGTATCAGGAAAATTTTCAGAAGAGATGAAAGCTGTATTTTGCCAGAACAAAGCAAATAAATCAATAAGGTAAAAAGTCTAATTAAATAGGGAGAAAGATATAAAGAGATTTCAGCCAATTTTAATATCTCATAAAACGATTATATCCAGAAACACAAATCTCTATGTTATTACCAGCAAGACAAAACCGTTTTTCTTACTATCATTTAATTATCGCAGCAAAAACATTATATAAAATGAGGTTCATTCAAAAACTGTGTGGGTGTGCTGAAATGGTTTTCCCTTCCGCAAATCTGACCAACAATGAATTTTTTAGAAGCGCCACTTGCTCAGACCAAGAACTTTTTAATATCCTTTTGTGCATAGGTGGATGTTTTCAGGCACGCAATACTCATATACAATGATTATTTTGCTTGTTCCTTGTTACAAAAATACAATTTTTTATTAAGGTTGTTTTCACTGATGTATTCTGACTTAAATTTCTGTTTTGTGTATAGGTGCATAAAATAATCATATGATGGAGACCCTGTCTAAATTGATAAGAGTGATAATGACAATGTCACACATTAAATTATTATGGAAAATAGATCAATTTACATAGTTAGATAAAGAAGATGACTATTTAGCCAGAAGAAACTCATTATCTAGAAAAAATATTCTCGATCATTTTTCTATTAATCGCTCATGGATGAATCATCAGTGTCGCAGAGCATTGGTTCCATGCAGGTCGGAGGTTTTTAAACATAACCTGGCATGACATCAATCAACGACAGATTGTGGACTAATGATCCCAATGAACTTCCGCGCTTTCTTTTTCTGATCAAACTGGACGCGAAAGAGCTGCACACAGAGATGTTTTTTTTTTGTCGATAAACTCCACTGCACGCGAAGGGGTGATTCTTACCCCCCTAGTTCTTTAATCGCATTCATCCCGATCAGAAGGTCGAAACCAAGTGTCTTTTCTCGCGCCACCGGTACGTCAATCTTGACAAGACTTCCATTTTGCAACGAGAAAGCAACGGCTCCGATCCCACAAAAGGCTCTGGTCTCCCCATCTATCGTTGTTACGCGTACAGGCCCTGGCATATCGCTCTGCTGCCTATAGACAGCGAACAACCAGCGCGGTGACGGTTCTGCCATCAACCTGGACCCCGATTACAGGTAATGCTGGGCTGGAGAGGATACTGGCACTGACATATCTCTTCTCACGTTTACTCGGACAGTTTGGAGACATATGTCCCACGGTTTGGCAACGGTAACAGCGCATGGTATTGCTTTGTCCTTGCTCTCGTCCTCTGTCATATTGTTGGCTCCGACAATCTTTTGCCATGTGGTTAATCTCATTGCATCAAAAGCACTTTATGACATAAACGCCCGTACTTTGCATTGGCCGAGCCGCTGCTGCTATCACTTCCTCCATCTCCTCGTCTCTCATAATCGCCCGGGCTCGGGCAAGCAACTAGTCAATAGACATCGCGTCCAATCTAGACAACGTACGAAGAGTCCGTTTTACATTGCCTGGCAACCCTTGCACAAATGCGCTAGCCAGCATAAGGTCACTCGTCTCGCCTAACAAGAACTCAAGTTACTTCAATTCAGCTAGCTATACATCCACGGATTCGTTGCACCGTAGATGTCGCTCAATGAGCTGTTCGTACGCCATAAACGAATACGTAGCAAAGGCTGTAATTAAAGCAATGTTTATCTGGTCAACATCGGATTTTGCTTTGTCATCCAGTTATTGGTAAACTGTATATGCTCCGCCTGTAAGTCGCAAAGGGTTCACGTGCTCCAAAGACTTAACGCCACATAGCCTTCAAATGAGTTCCAGCTTCTCTAACCATTCAACCGGACGCCGATCCGTCAAACTCGGGAATTAACTTGGAGTCTGCCATCGTCCGTCAATTGCCGAAACAGTTTGTGTTCGTCTTGTGTGGTTTTCGCACGTCTGTACGTTTAGAGCACATCATAATTTATTGCACAAAGGTACAAATGTGATACTAATTCAACCGCAAGCTAGACTTATCGCGGTTGATCCTGGCCCATGTCACCGTCTCGTACCCTCTGATTTCTGTGCAGACTTTGTTAATTTTGGCACTGCTCAATACAAGAACCAAAACGTCGTCAGCACAGGCTGTGTACCTGGCTAAGGTGGTAGTAGCAGGTAGGGAAATTCCGCGAAGGAACAGATTCGTCTTCAGTTAAAATTCCAAGGTGGAAAAAAATTTAAAAATAATAACGGAAAGTAGCCAAGAAAAACTAGAAATGTAAAAGCCTAAGTGGGGAGGGTGCGAATAAGGCGACTGACAAGTAAAAATTAAAAAGTCAAAAGAAAACTACTTTTTTTATAAATCCAAATAAAGGCTTTAGTTTCTAAATAAAAAACAAAAAGAAATTAGCAAAGAATGAAATAAAACAATAAAAAGAGAATTGGTGAAACTTTGTTACACCGGAGAGAAAAAAATATGGGGCTGGCGGATTAAACCCGACAAAGAAACAAACTTAAAATTGAAAGAAAAAAAGAAAAGAAAAGAAAAGAAAGTGACAAAGAGAAAGAAACAAAAATATTAAAAAAAACATCAATTCAACCAAAAAAGAATAGAAGAATAATAATAACCAAAATCAATTTCCGCAGGTTAAGTCTTCACGATATCTGAAAATGAAACAAAGCGGGTCCAAAAACATCAAAACTTTCGTTTTTCGTCTTACCACGTCGAGAGGGCCTCTATCGACTGGGCAAAACACTGGTGTAATATAGCTCTCCACGTCCTAGACCCACGCTAAGTTCTATGCTAATAGTTTCAATGCAATGCCAATCGTTATCTACTGTTTTCTTGATTACTCTTCTATTGCTCTCGCTCAGTAATGATGTTTCACTTTTTCTTATCTTACGCTCGTTAACCCCTTGTATTTTAGTGGCTTCACTGCCATCCATGGGGTGAAATGATTAAAGAATTTCAATGTTTCAAATCTAAATATTTGCGAGCTTTTCTCCTCTGTCATGGAGGAAATAAAATAACATTGACTATAAATTGTAATAATTTAAAAAGAACATTTTCTGAAATCTAATTAAGAAATTCGTGATGATTCAAAAAATAATCAGAAAAATGATATACAGAAATTATTTAAAAGCATCAAATATTGAATATTTTCTAAAATAACTTGAGAGAAATAGTTTAGAGGATTTACAAAATGTGTTTCTAATGTTATTAGATTCTTATTAAAATATTTTATAACTTTTCGCTGGTGATATTTTCAATTACTTTACAACGTTTGACATCACTAAAGAAATTTAATTTAAAATATTTAAGAAAAGTGAATATTCCATCATAAATGTATTTTCGTTCATTTTTAACAGCAATATCTACAGTTTTGCATTAAAAAATACACATTTAAAATTAAAATTCTATTGTTTTCTTTTTTAAAATATGGCTAGCAATTTACAAGCATAGAAAACTATAAATACAATTATTGACATATATCTGAAAAGGAGATCGCTCACAACCTTTCACGATAAGAATTTACTACTGTTATTTTCTACAAGCACTCCAAGAATCAATTAACTTTGTGTATCGCTTTATATCGAGAATGGTTCTCAATAAACTTATCACGTTACCAAACAAATGCTTACAAAACATATGATGTTTATTCTTTTATCAGCTTCTATTGAAAATTGAATCGGACAATTTGCATATCTTTTTCGAAACTCATTGTATGCAGCAGAATGAGAACTCATATAAAAGAAACACGATTAATTATTCTCTATACTTGCTTGGAATAAACATGAAAATATTAATATTTATGACATGCATTTATTCCTGTATGTTTACTGACACATGATTGGACAACTGAAAAATATTTACATGATATATTCGAAGAGCCCTAAAATGTTTGAAATTAACGAACGCAATGTATTTTGATGTGAAGTATAAATAGTTTCAAATATATAAAACTTCTCTTGAGAAAGGCAAAAATAGCAATTGAAATATATTTGTATGAATGAATCTGGCAACATTAGCATTTTATTTTCACTTCACGTTTAATCACTCAAGTCCAGTTTGATCACGGAGCCAATTTAAACAATGGCCCTCTCAGTCACACATTGTGATTATGTAAGAAGGAGTAGGTACCTAAGCGTCTCAGCCGAAAATTCTCTGATCAAAACGGTTGCTAACAAATAGTTGTAATTTCATTAAAAGGATAAACTCTGCTCGCTTAGTAGCAATTAACAAGATTTTTATGATGTCATCAGAAAGGCAAGCCTTTAGTGCTACGAATCTTACATTCAATCTCAGTGGCAAAAACTGGGGATTTGTTAGGCTGATTTTTCTTTGGATAAACTAGCCGAAAAGGGTATTATTGATCTAGGTTTTAACATCAACTAACCGGACTAGACGTTGGTGATTTCTATCAATATCAATATTCGACTTAGGCGATTTCTCTCAGGAACTGTTACCAGAATCTGGATTAGGTGATTACTGTACGCATTTTCGTATGACTGGTTTGAACTATGCAACACTTCACCACTCTCTCCGAAACTGATTTTACCGTCATTGCGCATCTGAATATATAGAGATTACCTAAATTAACTCCACCGCATGCAATGCAATCCGACTAGCTCACCTAATCACATGTTCCAAAAAGGGTCATTTTTTACGCGGTTATCGCCTACCAGTTCGTCCTACTGGAAGAAAATGGCACGCAACAAAAAAGGAGAAGTCTATTTTCTCATTACGTCATCACAACATCATATTTATTAACAAGCAAATTCCAAGGTTTCAATCCAAAACTTTATTTCCACAAATTCAGTTGTCACTTAAGCTCAATTTCCGCAACGGTTAACAAAACAAACACCTGAGTTTATTTTTCGCAATTTTTTCGATAGATATTTTTGTGAACTCAATTTTACTTCAATTGTTCTGGTTCTCCACTTGTCATTTCTCTGTGTATAAAAGTAAATTTTATGTGATTCCCTTTCTGAAAAAGAGAGAATTTTCATTCAGTACGTTAAAATCTTCATCAGCTTCTAAAATCCACAGTTTCATACTATTGCCGCACCCAGTATTCTTGTGTAATGATATTTGAGAAAAATTTTCAGTCTCACTGCCCCATCCTTTCGATGAAAATATTAAAAAAATTTTCAGAAGAAATTTAACTGATATTCAAATTAGATGATTTGGAACACTTACTAACAAACCAGTCTTGATCTGACTTTGTTTTATACTTTCATGTTGAAATGCTGAACAAAAGTGATCATCCAATAGATGCCGATAATTGGCCTCAACCATAATTCTTTAAATCAAGTTGAAGTATGACTTAATCAATAAATTTACCTCTATTCTAACTCCATCACGTAAATAAAGAAAATCGTTTTTTCTGACGGCATGTCTGTTAGTAAACTTTACTTTTTCCAATTGTGCCTTTTACCATATTAATAAACTTTTCTCTAAATTCTAGTGCTAGTTTAGACATTATTATATGGATCACTACTACGAGCTAAATCTTTAACCCTCTCAAAATTCCTTTACGTATGTAAAAGTCAGCTGAATTAAGTGATGCTAATCACTTTTAACAGGTTTCCTGTAGTTAAAACTATAAGTAAACTGCTTATTTCACTATTTTATTATGGTTTGAGCTCATTAAGTTTAGTTATAATGTTCAACTTTAGAAAAAGAAGAACCGGCGAATTGATTGAGTCATACTTACGTGACGTTTACTCTGGAGAATTCGAGAATAGTTGAAAGTTACTTAAACATAAGACATAAAATTACATCACTTAGCATTCGTCATAATTTACTTTTCAGTTAACCTGATGTATATTTATGAGCGTTTTTAAATTAAGAAATTATGAAAAACTAGCAGCATTTTTACTTTTGTTTATAAGTAATTATTTCAAAATAGTATCCTTACATTTGTCTTGATAAAGTTCATCACTGGATGAAATTTATTCGGGTAAGTTTTCCTTTTATTGTTATTCCTATTTTCCTGTACAGATGTACAGATATATTTTTAGTTATATCTGAAATTTTACAAACACACACACACACACACACACACACACACACACACACACACACACACACACACACACACATATATATATTTCTTATGTATTTCTGTGTATATGATAGTACGATCTTCTGGTTTGGCAAAAGTAATAATATTTTCAGTTTGGTACGGCAACATGCAGGGAATACAACCAGGCCCACATACAGGAAGCACACGAGGTCGTTCACCTAGGCGATATCATCGATCGTTGTGAATAGAAATTCTCGTATTCGTGTAAAAACTGTGTATTCTTATGGCTTAAAGTCTCAGGAATATTCCTCAGGAGGAAATTATTTTTTCTTTTAAAGTTGAATACTAAGCTTTCAAAAGCTATTTGGGAACAATATAGAGCCCAAACGCAAGTCGAAAAGGATTATGAAAAAGCGTTTGAGTATTTCTTTGTACCCACCTATTTATGTATGTATACCTATATGTGTTTACAAATATAAAAATCTACTTTTTGTTTTTTTTATTTCCCTACCATCTTCCTTCTTACCTATATATATATATATATATATATATATATATAGATATACTAAATAGATAAAGTGAGAGAGTGAGAGAGAGAGAGAGAGAGAGAGAGAGAGAGAGAGAGAGCGTGTGTGTATTAAAATATACCGTATTTAATATGTATTAATATTTTGCATATATTATACAAAGAATTAAGTTCTTGTTCAGTTCTTGTACAAAGATAAAAATCATCAGAAATAGGTAAAAATAACGAAAACCATACAAAAGAAAAAACACTTTTATTTGAATATAGTTTGAAAATGTTTTTCTCTGGCTGGCTGTTTAAGAACAAGCTCTCGTGTCTACTTTTCTTGTAAATATTAACAATATAGATAAATGGTTTCAGCACTTTTAAGCATTCTTCAGATCACGAGGAAAGGTGTTTACAAAGCAAATATATCAACTCTATGAAGAAGATATCATACATGATTCTTAAATAAAACGCATTTTTAATATAATATTGTGTAGGTATGACTAATTGATACTGGATGAGATTTCTTGCAGCTGCAAAACTCATTTATCTTCATTTATTATATTCGTTAACATGTATTACTTGCAGAAATAGGAATCTTATAATTTTCCTAAAAAGCATCATATTCCTTTCGTAAATGCTCATAGCGTTTGATAGGTCCCACAAATATATCAACTATAAATAGTTTTTGCTGATAAGATTTAAACTCTTAGTGAATTCTCTAATGAATTGTTAAGTAATATTTTAATATTTAATATTTTAATTTCTAAACAATATATAGATTAATTTGAAAATATCAGTCAGCTTGTAGAAAAACAATATTCTCTTTTTTGGTCCGATACTTTGCGTGCGTTTATGCAAAAAGAATAAGCCTTGTATTTAAAAAAATGTTTTACATATTGTGTGGGAACAAAAGTTCATATTGTTTTTAAGTGAATTTCAAAAGCAGTATTTAGATATTTGTATATCGTTTTTTTCCACCGCAGATGTGCCATTTTGTTTCACTACATTTGAAGCGGCTTCATGATTACATCATTCCAGAACTTGGCATTTTTGAATGATGAACTGGTTCCAGTGGGTTTTACAGATCAATGACGTTCTTTCCATTAAGAAAATTTCGTAGAGATCAAAAAAAGTGGAAATCTGAAATTGCAAGATCAG
This sequence comes from Acanthosepion esculentum, assembly GCA_964036315.1. Lineage (NCBI taxonomy): Eukaryota > Metazoa > Mollusca > Cephalopoda > Sepiida > Sepiidae > Acanthosepion > Acanthosepion esculentum. The sequence goes on along the minus strand of OZ038494.1, from coordinate 36,439,295 downwards.
GTGAATACGCCGGGTATAGTAGGACATCCCAACAAAACTGTGCCAATTTCGTCCGGGTTTGCAAAATTGGGCTGATGGAAGTCGACAACCTTCCGATTAAACAATATTTTCGCTGATGGCTGCCTTTAATCGGTACAGTTAAGAACAGTAGATTTGAAAGATCGTGTTCTTAATTCACAATGCCCTCCTAATCCAACCAGATACACCACTTCACATTTTTTGGATGCAGAATAGTTTGGAGTGATTAACGATGGGTCATTTCGCTTTCTTAAGGATGTTTTAGCACCATATTGTTGTAATCAATCCATTTTCCTTCACCTATGATCATTCCTCACATAAATGTTGCGTTTGAGCAGAGAACCGCAGGTAGAAATGCGATTCATTAAATCTTGTCCGTTAAATCGTAAGACACCTAAACATCATCATAGTGATTGACGCATCGAAATTTCTTACAACGCTAATATATGTGGAGTATTTATGCGATGATCGGTGTCCTGTGAGCTGGATTGCTTTTGTTATATAGGTATAAAGTGTCGCTGCCGACACTCGAGTTTGAACAGATCGCCAGTGAGCAAACACTAGCGATCCCATTATTCAATTAAGTGGATCACGTGACCTTGGGAGAAACGCATGCGTACGTATTAGTGTGAAGTCTAATTGATCGCATTTCTAGTCTATCCTCTATTACTATACGGGCCACTGTTGTCTACTCTATTTACAATACTATTTCTCTATTTGGATCACTATACGGATTACTATTCGAGCGAGTATTGTCGAGCAAGTAGTATTAGTGCGAATATTTTTCGAAGGCGTTTGTCAACAGTATTGTTCAAGGGCGTACTATAGTTGTATCTGCGATTACAAAGTCTCTACTACAACAAGCATTATGAAAGTGACAACGAATATTCGTTGACATTACAAAAGTGTCAAACGAGTGTTCGTTGACATCACAAAAGTAGCGACAAGGGTTCGCAAGGATTCCTTGAACTTACACAAGGATTCGTTCAGCAGAATACAGTAAAATGGAAGGACTAAAAGCTATGATGGTTGAAATGTTGACGCTACAGAAGCAACAGCAAGAACAACAGTTGCAGCAACAAAAATTACAAAAAGAACAACATTTGCAGCAACAAAAACGACGAACAGCAATTACAATTGCAACTACAACAAAAGAAGCTTTTGTGTATGTTTACCAAAACCATGTAAGAAAAAACTTCAGATTCATTCACTCCAGATGCTGTTGCTAATTCAATCAGTGAATTTGTATACAATCCAGACGAAGGGATAATTTTTCCGACTTATTATAGAAGACACGAAGGGATCTTCAAAAGGGATTGTTCGCATTGGAATGGTGAAGAGAAAGTTCAATTATTATTAAGGAAATTGACCTCTGCTGGACATGAAAAATATGTAAATTATATTTTGCCGAAAAAATCAGGAGAGATAAATTTGGATGAGACTGTTCTGATACTATCAAAATGTTTTGGTGAGAGGAGTTCATTATTTAGTCCACGATGGCGATGTCTTAACTTAGTAAAGTCCGGTGATGATGATTTTGTCACTTATGCAGGAGTCGTGAACCCTGAATGGGAGTAGTTCAAGCTAAATGAATTAACACCCGATTTATTTTAATGCCTGATGTTTGTACAGGGTTAACTTTTAATAAGGACGCAGAGATAAAATTCAAGGATACTTGCTGAATTAGAAATGGATTTCAAATTAACTCGCCAGAAAATAGCGGAAGAATGTCAACCTATTGTAAATTTGAAACTCGATACTGCAAGGATTGAAGAAAAAGACAATTCACATGTTCATAGTGTCCGACCATGTAAGAGGAAAAAGTACAAACGTTTTTCAACTCCTAACGGAACAGTAAAAAAGACGATGCCCCCTTCAATACCTAATACTTGTCATAGTTGTGGAGGTAAGCATTTTAAAACTGATTGTTTTTTCAAGAACAAAAAATGTTATGAATGTGGGAGATTAGGACACAAAAGTACGCGTTGTAGATACAAAAAAAGGGAAAAAAGAAAACGTATGTGAACATGATAAATATATGGAGTAACGATAAGAAGACTTAAAAGAGAAATTAACAAGACATTTCAAAAGAGGAATCTTTTTGTGCAAATTAATAATGTAAACATAATATTGCAACTAGATACAGGATCTGATATCACTATCATAAATGTACAGACATGGAGAAAAATGGGTAAACCCAGTTTATTGACTTCTGATAAAGTCGCGTATGGAGTCTCAGGGAAGAGATTCAGCTGTTACATTTCTTTTGTTCGAAAAACCTAAAAAGCGGTGGTGTTTGTATTAAAGAATACTGCTAATCTTTTCGAAACATACTGGATTGCATTATTTGGTCTTTGGAACCTTCCAGTTAACTCTTTTTGCAACAAGATAAATGTTGTTACGACTGGTACTAATACGGTAACTATACGGATTACTATTCGAGCGAGTATTATCGAGCAAGCACTATTAGCGCGAATGATATACGAAGGCCTCTGTGACCAGTATTGTTCAAGGGCCTACTATAGTTGTATCTGCGATTACAAATTCTCTACTACAACGAGCATTACGAACGGGACAACAAGTATTCGTTGACATTACAAAAGTGTCAGTCGAGTGTTCGTTGACATTACAAAAAATTTTAATTAGTGATTTGATTTTCATCGACTGAAGGCTTGCCTGGACATCGTCGGTTTTCTAGATCAAAATTTCCAATTCTGATCTTAGCGAACCGCTTAAGAACAGTACTCTCAGCTATGACACCAACATCTAATAGTACATATATTTATTTTTGATTTTTGTACAACATTTTTCTAAGAAAGTATTCTGATGTTTGCTAATTTGGCCAGATTTTACGAAGTGTTTCTCATATAGCAGTTTTTCTAGATTATTGCCATGTAATTATGTTACTGCACTTCTGTCAGTTCTTGGTCTCAGAAACTGATTCGTTGAATAGTTTTCCAGATGAGAATTCTCGATTTCTTTTGTCTTTTAGTTGATTCTCTCGCATATATTTAATAATAGACTTTACGTACTCGGGTAAAAGTCTTTGGAATACAACATCTTAGTCAGATTTGTCCTACCACCGTTTATTCCCGGGTTTGCTGGGAACGACTGCATCGCCATTGAATTAATCAAATATCAAGATCGAACAATCAATTTTCCAAATAAGAAATCCTTTTCTTGTTAACGCAATACAATCTTTCTCCCTGGCCATGTAGCGAAACTATATATATATATATATATATATATATATATATATATATATATATATATATATATATATATATATATATATATATATATATATTCTTTCAGAGAATCGATCCTAGATCGAAGATAGATAGAACAAACACATTTAGTTGGTCTATGTGGATTTATTGATCATTAAAACTGTTATATATTTCATACATTCATAAATTCTTTCATAAAATCTAAACAGGAACTTATCTTGTCTGTTGTGTACACGTTTTCCTAGAAGGTTTTGGGAAAGGTTGGGGATGTATTCGCTAAATAGCATTTTAAGCAACACTTGTTCACAGTTCTAATGCAATTACAGTCTGATGTCGGAAATTTCAAAACATTACATCGAATCAAATCAGGCCATCGTTAGCTAAATGGTGGTTGTTTTTATCTATTTCATCTGGCAAAAGACTTTCTTCTTTATATTTCCGTAACAGTTGTACATGATCAAAAGGGATAGAGGTAATCAGATAAATAGGGAAGTCTGCTCAACAAAATAGTGGATAAATAGGAAAGAAAGCGACCGAGCATAGAATAATGGGGTACAGGAAGGTGAAGCCTTAGCAGGGAGAGGAACTCTGATAATGATAAACAAAGACACAAACTGTATTAGACACAACAAATATATGGAGATTATTGCTCTCATGAAAACAATTGTAACATTTTAGTGTTTTTATCTGTATAAATAAACAGTGTAAATAGTAGAATGTTGATTATCGTAATATCTCACTAGTAAACCGATACTCGACAATGTTTATGGAATGTACACAAGCATAAAACAACATAAACTTCAGCTAAACGTTTTAAGTTTATGATTGCTCCAAGTAGGATCTCAAGGATAAATACATCTGACAATTCTAACGGAATATTTCTTTAGCTTATGTAAAGATAATCAACGAAAATTATAAATGTGATTTCACCGATGTGCCGGGTAGATTAACCTATCGCATACTTTATAAAGTTCGATAGTTTTGTTGGCTTATTTAACTTAACCAGAATAGCTGCATGAGGAATTAATCTTGTCGGTGGGAGAATTCTTAGCAGTGCAGCGGTTAAGCATGCTAATACCGCAAGCCATTAGTCGTAAATTTCCTACTGGATGCGAATATTTTAATTAAAGATTAAGAAATATCGGTTGATCATAAAGATTTTTAAATCATGAAATAAGCAATGGGATTATTATTCGGTTTTTATTGCCTGCATATCCATTTGATAAGTTCATCTCTCCAACAAAAATAAATTTAATATTCTTTACGTTGTTAATTTAAGTAAACAATCTCGAATTATACATGGATATTTAAATATTAAATTAACCAGATTATTATTGTGAAATCATGGTTTGTAAACTATTCTTATTATTGATAAGAAATATTAAATGACAAATCTCCATTTGTTTTCGGAATTTTATTTTCCTTCACTTTTTGAGAATCATATTTCTCTGGGGAAAACAGTTTATTTTTTATGATATCATTCCTGCTCTTGAAGTAGTGGCAGATAGAAAAGTGATAAAAAGTAATTTCAACTATAGATTATTTTGATTGATATTACTGGTCCGTAATATTTCTGCTCTTAAATGAAATAAACTATAAAAAGGTTACTACAGTTGCCATAGCAATATATCTTAAGATCTTTAAATTATTACTATCTGCTACAAAATTTAAATAAATACAGTTACATTTATTGTTGTGAAAATCGAACCTATATCGATAACTTTTTATGTGATATTATTGGACGTTTTTTTTTAAATAAGTTGTGGAACAGTGTGTTGCATTTGACTTTGATTTAGCATTTATAATTTCTTCGAGTGAATTAATATTTGCGATAAGTAACTTTACATTATTTGGGGCCAATTAACAGAAAAGATCCAATATTCGAACTGAAATTTTATGATTTAAAAAATAGCTCGTCTTTTAAAGCAAACCTTCAAAATAAACCTATTCTATATGCTTTTTTATTTGCTGGACAAGTATTTTAAAAATGGCATAAACAGAATGACATTCAAAAGTAAAACCAATATTTTTAGTAGTAATATGTATAGTAGTCTTTCTAGCAAATGAATAGTCATTCCACATTGTGTGTAACCTCATCGAGAATCTTTAGACAAAGACTTACATGTCAGCTGCTGACCCGTCAGAATTCTTAGTGACTCATAAGACTATCTTGCTTCATCTCGTGATCATAAGACCATTTCTGGTGTGAAAGAAGTCGAATCCCTCCAGAATAGTACCAAACTGTCACATGACATTATACCGTGCATGGTTATGGTTATTCATGTGAAAAGGATTTGCCAAGTGATCTATGAAATGAGGATTTTGCAGTCTTTTGCATCCTCAAACAAAATTTTACCGACATTTTCTGAGAATGTTTGAACTGGGCGTCGTAGAAAGCGAATAGATTAACAATGTTAAAAGTGATAATTTAACGGAAAAATTTTCTTGGGTTTTAAATTCTCATCTAAGATTTATTATTCCTTCTTTCTCTTCCTTCAACATTTTCAAATTTATTATTGATTTCGAACTACGCTCTTGTGCGAATTAGTTTTCTTTTTAATTGCATGTATAAGTATGTATATATATATATGTGTGTGTGTATGTGAGAGTGAGAGAGAAAGAGAGTTATATGAGTGCATGAGTGTGTGTGTATGTTCAAGTGTATGTGTGTGTATATATGTGCGTGTGTTTGTATATGTACTGATGGAGATTCAGACAGAAATAAATAAATAAATAAATACAATGATGGGGAAAATGTTTAAAACAAAGATGAAATAAAAAATGATAATTTGAGAATTTTTGGAGAATTTGACTTAATATTTTTCTTCCTCAAAAGCAATATTTAAATTTTAATATAAAACTGAAAATAACTCCAGAAGAAATATTAAATTTAAGAAGACATATTAAATCTGAAAGTGAATCTTAAAAATAAGAATTCGTAATTTTGGCAAATGAACGAAGTACAAAATGATCAGAGATTAAATGCATTCGAATTTAATGTTACATGATTTTAATGGAATAACTTTTTCAAACTGTACTTGACTCTATTTAGCAAGTGTTCAGGGAATGGATATAGCATCCTCTATTATTTTAATTTCAAACTCAAGTTCATATATATATATATATATATATATATATATATATATATATATATATATATATATATATATATATATATATATATATATATTATATTTATAATTTTTAAATAGCCAGAAAATATACGAATAATTTCCCCATACAGTTTTAGTTGATCTTTTGATTTGTTCATTTCATTTTCTGTATATATTTCGCTAAAATGAATGAATATTTTGAAGACTTTCTTATTTTAGAATTCATTTTCTCTTTCTCTTGTCATTTTTTCTTTTCTTCTCTATTCGATCTATTTTTATTTATTTATATCATTCATAATCTTTCTCTCCTCCAGTCTGTCCATTTTAATAAACCATGCCTTTGTTAAAGATTTCCCTTTTAGTATTTTTAGCTGACAATATTTACACAACACCTTATTTGCTTTTCTGTATCGATTTCTTTTAACCTATTACTTTGTTTTGGGGATGTTTTCTGTTTTTACAGTTTTTTTGGGACTCTCATTTGACCTTCATCTATAATTTCCTGTCCTTTTTTCCTCTCTGTAATCACGCACGTACGCCTAAGTTCATCACTAAGTCTGTAGCCTAATGAGAGAAAAAACATTTATTTTACATAACAAATATTTATTTTTACCATAATCTTCCTTGCCAATTGACTTAATTCAATGGCGAATATTAATCTAATATATCGAAACATATAGTGGAAATTTCAGATTAAAATTAACCTAATATCTACATGACAGCCTACAAATGTATTGATTCACCCTCTTATACACACACCGACCCCATATATATATATATATATATATATATATATATATATATATATATATATATATAGATATAGATATATATATATATATATATATATATATATATATATATATATATATATAGATATATATATAGATATATATATAGATATATATATTTCGTACGCTGATGTATGTCCATTCTCCTTTCGTCAATCTTTCATGTTTCAAGTTTTCTCTTCATTCTTTCTTTAAAATCTATTATTTTTTATTTTGCCTTTAAAACACTATTGCGCCATTATTTTCTTCATCGTTTGGTTCCATCGTTCGTTTTGCGTTTCTTCTATCGAGGTTATCAACAATCGACTTCTTTCCCCAGCGAAGTAGAGGTCGACATTTATTTGCCGTTGTTTGGCCTCATTGCACCACAAATGCGCAACATGGCAGTGACACATAAAACAACTGTTTATACCCTGCTCAACCAGAAGCAGATGGAGTGTATGCGTAGTAGACACTGAAATCTATCTATCTATCTATCTATCTATCTATCTATCTATCTATCTATCTATCTATCTATCTATCTATCTATCTAATCCATTTTATTACCTACTTATTATAATTTATATATCTGTCTACAAAAATGGCAATAAATACAACTACAACTCCTAATACTATGACTATTATTAGTATGTGAATGTTGCTCTTCCGGAAAACCAGTTCATTGATGAAATTGAAAAGCTAGAAAAATATCTTGTCCTTGTTAGAGAACTGAAAAAAATTGAAACATGAAAATGCTTGTTGTGCTGATCATAATTGCAGTCCTTGGAACAATTCCTGAAATATTCGCAAAAAGATTACAAGAACTAAAAAAAAGAAAAAAAGTAAAGCTATAAACTGAAAGAATCCAGATGACAACCTTCGGTGTGTGTGACGATCAAACAAATATTTCCTAACAGACTTGATTACCATATGCTAACACAGTATGGTTACTATCTACTTGAAGTTGCCCTGCCTTTAAAGCGATACAAAACTTTTTCGAAACACTCAAACAAGCGGAAGTAGAAGGAAGAAAAAATTAAGCTTCTAATAAATGTATATGTCGGATTCTGTGCTTTATGTCAAAACAATTATAAATATGGCAAAAAAAGACGAAGAAAATAAACGAAGCAGTAATAATAAGTGGAAAATTATTCTTTTATTTTTGTATAAACTTTTATATATATATATATATATATATATATATAGCACCTATTTTTGTGTTCCAAAATTAACATCTTGGTAGACGAGAAAATATTTTCTTATCTCATAAATTGCTCATTAGTATTTCTCGTTATGTTTATTATATGCTATATGTTTCGTGTTTTTCTTGAATGTTGAAAAACAAATATTTAAAAGTCCCTGGTATCGTATCTTCTGTTAACAGAAAAGTCACAATCGCTCTAGATAGTGAAGTCCGAAGAAAGAAAAAATGTATCCGGTAGGTTGAAGCAGATATTTTAGACATACATATTTGAAATTATGAAAATAATTTCTTGCTATTTCAAGGAAGATGCGATAAGGACACATACGTTTAAAAACCTTGATTTTATTGATTTAATGCCAACAATGATGAGGATATTTTAGCAATATTATGTGGTAAATACTATGAGAAGAAAATGAAATAAGGGAATATACATATATATATATATATATATATATATATATATATATATAGAGAGAGAGAGAGAGAGAGATAGATAGATAGATAGATAGACAGATATACAGAGAGTGAGTAAGAGAGAGAGAAATAGGTAAGACAAATTTAAATGCTAATTTTATTTTGCTTTTAAACGACGTTTGTATATTGCCTAGAGCAAAAATGTACTATCTATCTATCTATCTATCTATCTATCTATCTATCTATCTATGTATCTCTCTATCTATCTCTTTTAAATATTATGTTTACAAATGTGTGAGTAGAATTTGGTGTAGTCCATTTTTTAATTGAAAAAGAAAGTAAATGACAGATAAAAGTGTTGTACCCGTAAAAAAGAGGGAATTACCGCAATTCTACCTCGGATTTCTGCCCCCTTACTTCGATCAAAATGTCACCTCAGGTCGTTCTTCCCCAAATCAGTGTTATATCGGTGTTGCGTACAAGCACACACAAAAAGACAATAATTAACAATGCATTTACATACACCGTTAATTACAAATATACTGACTTTTTAGTACTATTTTCTCACAAAAAATATTAAAATACAAAATTTCTTCACACGGTTAATGAAATCCGTAGCCAACACTACGTATATGAAAATATTTTAGTAATTCTTTAATACCTAATATTTAATTAAAAAGAATTATTAACCTCTCTTTCAATTTAATCTTTTGTATCTTTTCTACTCTAACAGTATAAAATATGTGATATTAACGATATGTAATTTTATTTGAATAATAAAGTGGTTAAATGAAAATGGAAAATTGCGTGAGATACGTAGCATTCTCTTAAAAATATTTCTTATTTATCTTTTTAGTTTTAATCTTACTGAAATTCTGTTTTTGACAAATGTCACTGCGATTGAAAATATATAAGTATTATTGTTGAGATTTTATAAGAAGAGACAAAATTGAATGAATCCCCAAATTCATCTATTTAAATAAACTGAAGTTTTTTCGCCAGATTAATTTTTTTATAAAGAACAAATTGAATAAAATCAAATAAATAGGGAAAATATTATTTCGTCATAATTGCGTTTTCTACGGAATCTGGTTAATTCCATGTCTAGACACCATGATGCTAAAAACATTAGGATTTGCTTTATCGTTAATGGCACGGGGATTTAGAGACTATAAAATTATGGTTTGTAGGTTTTCAGTCTCTGATAACTAACTTCTTTTGCCTTCTAAATTCTTTTATTCTATTGTTCGTATTTATGTCTATTTTTATTGTTTTATTTTTAAACTTGCAGTACAACAGTATATCTCATTAAAAATATTTAATTTAACCTGTCACTATTGCTCCCACTTGGTAACTTAGATCGAATGTTATTCATGACCATATTGACATATCTATCAAAACTGCATTTCCTATTAGCCTCACATATAGATACGCATTTACTGGCGTTAATTTAACACAGCTTGCTTAATTAAAAGGAAGAATAGATGCTGTGTTGAAATACTTTTTTTTATTAGCTAATCAATGTATATAATTTTATGCAATTAAAATCCTTTGTTACTATGTTATGTTTTTTAGTTGTCTATGCTAATCAGCTCTACGACTAACCTGTTTTCCAGGAGTTTCGATATCTTCCTGAATTAATCTTGTGTGTCATCGATTTTCCCTTTTCGTGAAATAAAGTGCAAGTGCTTCTGCTTGTGTTGTTCACCAAATGAATTGTTCAGTCTGTGCGTGTACTTTTGTATAAATATACGCCAATTTTTAAACATGTTTGGCATGGTGAAGATGTCTATTCGTGGTTATGAAAATGGAAGGAATTATTACACACAAGTCCCCCCCCACACACTTAAGTATGTATGTGTGTGCGTGCGTATCTGTTTGTAAAAAGGGCGGGGGTTTGCGTATATCTGTGAGTATTTCTTTTATATATAACTATCATTTGTATTAACATAAGCAATGTATGTTGTTTCAATATGTCCCTATTGCAGTCTGGCTATTTCTTTTATTTTTTTAACCGAGCTAATGACTCTAGTACTTATTTTTGATATTCATTCTCGGTATGATTGTATGTGACAGTGACTATATTTTCCAATGTCAATTTGTCTACGAGAGAGGCAAATGCAAAAAGGCGAGGACAAAGTTCAAATTTTTAAGTATACAAAATATTTTTAAAAGTAAATTCAACCGTGTAAATAAATTACCTAGGCTTTCCAAATTTTTACAGGGAATTCAAATGCTTTATTCCATGAATTACTTTTCCGAGTAGATATTTCCCCAAATCTCCTGTCAATCAGCTTCAGTGAAAACAACACACCTTCTATCGAGTAAATGACATACCTAATTATCTATTCTTATTAGAGATGTTCATTTTTGATTTCAGATGAACTCTGTATGTGGCGCTTGAAAATCTCATGATTCTGATGACGTCATTTAACCGTTTCTCTGGCAAGAACTTTTAAAACCCAAAACTACTGTGTTTTCTTTGGAACAGTTTCCAGACTAACCTAGAAGAACTTAAACAAACCAATGTTCAATCATTTAGAAAATGGGTCGGGCTAAGAACTTTTCAGTACCCACGTGTACGTGGGTACTTCAATAAGTGGCAGTCTAATGATAAAAAAGCGTTTATATTAGGCAATAAATATTTATTTATCAGCATAATCTCCCTCTTGTCAATACATTACGCCAGAGTTTCTCTATTAATCAAATTATAGAACATTATACCATGAAAAAGTCGGAAAATATTCAAACGGTAAACTTACTGATCCACCTTCGTAAATATTCTTTAAAAAGAGGCTCACCAAAACATAAAGAAAATGAGTCATTTTAGCTCGGTCTTCTCAAAATGGGTTAAATAATTGTTAAATATCGGAATATTAAATATTTTCTTCTTCATTTATATGACATCTCCTTACAGAATGTTGGCGATCGTGACTCACCACAACTTCCATTTTTGCTCTAAGCAACCCTTATCTCTTATCACATCTCTTTGTGCTTGTTGTCTTTGTTCTGCCAGCCATTCACTGAAACTCATTATTTATGTTATTCGTTGTTGCCTCTACTTCGGGTGCCTTCATATGTCCTGTTCGTATTAAATTCTCTAAGCCTTTTTCCTCATTATGTCCCAACGATCTTATCAGTCTCTTCCTGATTGTTCGCTGGTTATACTTTTTCTTTAACAGAAGTAGAGGTTTATCCCTTGTTTCCTGTTTAGAATTGCGTTTCCAGTTCCTTCTAAAGTTTTCTCATCCCCTTTCCCTCTCATGCGGCTTAGTGGCATTATCGCTTTCTTTGGGATGAATTGTAAATAGAAAACGACATATCATAATGTTATGTGGCAAGCACCAAGTTTTAGCATTTTTCAGACTTATCGAGAACTTAAAGTCGCCACTTTCCAAATTGAAAAGCATGTCGCCCTCGTGGCACAGTCATCGAGAACAACGAATTCAGAAATAGTCAGTTTCTAGAAAGTGGTCAGGCAAATAGGAGGAACGGCAGGTGGCTTTTTGCGGACACAGTGGAGGAACCCACAGTTATGCGTACCAAGTTCACATAGTTCTGGTTGTGAGCATTGTGGACATCCCCATTTCTTCTTGCAGAGCTTCAAGGTCAATGTCAACTTTTACCGAGGTCCTTCCCGAAGACGTACGAGGTGTCCGTACGTGTTGCAGAACGACTCTGCGCCATCCCTGTATTGGTGAATTTTCAGGACCATGTCACTCCCAAATTTCTTCATTTAATTCGTCCACATTACTTTATCTAGACCCTCGGGATGGCGGGGGGGGGGAGATAATTCAACAACCCCACAATACCAAACATTCCTTGAAGGCAGCTATCATTGAAGTTATGGCCGTCTGATTCGAGCATGTAGCCGTTTCCTAATCCGTATCGAGGCATTCATTGAGGTTGATGGTGACATTGAATATTTTAATATAATTTGAAGTGTCTACTCAACCTATAAAGTAAATAAAAAAACGTGTATATATATTTGTGAAAATATATTGATTATTTTCTATTTAATATCTTTTTTCTTTATAAGTTGTTCTTAATATACTGGTGATCTATCTATCTATTTATCTATATGTATATATGTTGAGTCTTGACTCAATGTTGAATCTCGCCTAATGCATGGAATAATAATGCAACACAAAATGTACTATAAAGTAAATAAAAAAACGTGTATATATATTTGTGAAAATATATTGATTATTTTCTATTTAATATTTTTTTTCTTTATAAGTTGTTCTTAATATACTGGTGATCTATCTGTCTATCTATCTATTTATCTATATGTATATATGTTGAGTCTTGACTCAATGTTGAATCTCGCCTAATGCATGGAATAATAATGCAACACAAAATGTACTATAAAGTAAATAAAAAAACGTGTATATATATTTGTGAAAATATATTGATTATTTTCTATTTAATATCTTTTTTCTTTATAAGTTGTTCTTAATATACTGGTGATCTATCTATCTATTTATCTATATGTATATATGTTGAGTCTTGACTCAATGTTGAATCTCGCCTAATGCATGGAATAATAATGCAACACAAAATGTACTTAGAACAAGAATGTATTATAACAAGAAAGTGTACACAATAAGTACATATAGTATTTCTGTATATTTCTGGGAAGACGTTCCTGGAGAATGTGCTGACTAGTCGCAGTCGATCAGAGTCTCTAGTTGGATCTCGTGATTCCACCCTCGTCTTCCGGTACCAACCATTATTTATATAGTTGGTAATCACCTATGCAGATTAGGTGGATCCTACACAACAATATATAATGTATGTTTGTGTTTATTAGATGTATATAATACATTTTTCAATACACTCCTTCAGTCATTTAGAATATTAATATACACTATGGGTTCAAAGCCATTGGTAATTATGGATATATGTAGTCGAACTGTGCATTTATATTAATTCTTTCTATGTTTTGACTTATGATTAAACTCTGTTTTTATCTTCCTTATAAAAATGAGAATAATAATTATAATATTTTATTTAAGCATGGCTATAAACGGATGTAACATTTCGAGAAATCCCCCCTTTCAAATTATCTTCAGCTAATCTGCCACTGATTTCATATATCACTATGTGAGAGGAGCCAGATTTCATAGTTTACGCTTATAACTCGCACGAAACATACAATTTTGAAAGCCAGTTTCAAAAATGATATAGGATGTTATAAAAGCTTTCAGTTTCGCCCCCAGGTCTAAATATACATAATAAATAAATAAATGTTTTTGATAGGGTAATAAGAAATCGGAAGGGAAGTTTGAAATCCTTTGCAATTTTTTCCCAGCAATAATATACAATCGATTTCATCCTTCGTCCCGATTATCTGAACACAATTTGTATCCCGGCTAAAAGGAATCAAGGATAAAATGAAATTACTGCACCGCGTCGGCATATTTATCTGTCTTTCTTCATGAGGAAATAGTAAATAAAAATAATTTTCTCCGATAAAATATAACTTTAATCGCAGGTCGAGTTACTACAATATACTAAATTGTTTTTGATAGTAGTTGATAAATTCCGGTTATCCAATTTAAGACCCGAATTCATTTTTGTACGTTGGAACTATTTCCTCCAAATGGAAACCATTATCCGTTTTCGATTTTCCTAATATTCTTCTACGTTCATTCCATATTCACATGATGGCAACAGGACAAGAAGTTCTAAATTAATTCTTATAAGTCCAGAAAATCACTAATGTAATGATATCGTTTATTCATTAAAGGGACAAAAGATGCTAAAGATGTTTAAAATATTTTCTCATCATACTTCTATTTGGTCCAAAGGCACAATAAATATTATCATTTTTATAATTATTGTTTTTTATATCTAGAATTTATTTCATCGGGATACTATATCTATAAGAAGTATACGTGGACTATCATTCTTTACTATCATATTTATAGTGGACTCTCCTGTCGATTTCGACGTATGAGGGCCAAGCAACTCAGTTCATAATCGACTTCCAGACTACTTGCATAAATCAATTGAAGGTTTGTACAGAACCAATCACTGTTTTTGGAAGAGCCAAATACAGGAAACTGGTGCACAATGTACGCAAACAACCCTTTTGAATTCAGAGTTATCCGTCTAGTTGGAAAAGGCTATAGTACTCAGTCTGTCCTATTGGCCGGAGAAAAGGTGGATTCATACTAATACAATTCGTATTAGCGCGACTAATTCGAATTCGGCTCTCCGATTCCTCAATCCGAGCCGCTATACACTATTCCACCGTGCCTACTTGTCATATATATATGTCATATATATTCCACATATATGTCGGGTATATATTCATAGTAACTTGAAATGAAAGATAATTTGAATTTTCCAAGATGAAATGTATCACAGAATAAAATATTTAATTGATGATGTGTTGCACCTGGTGGGGCGTATCTTTTACGAGGATGACTAATTAATAAATGACTAAAGATTAGTAGTTCATCTACCATCTTGTTCATCAGATGACAAATCTTTTTCCTAGTATATTACAGTGAAGATGATCAAAGTTTGATGATGTTTCTCATCTGAACCAGAACACACATTTACACATACGTGCGAATCTATTTTTTACCTCGAATATCGGGCATTTTAAACATTTACAAAGATTAAAGATTCCAGATTCAAATTGCAAATCTGTGAAGGCTTTTTACATTAACAAATATTATTATTAAATTTACGAATATTTTATTAGCCGATACCAGCCGCCTTACAGTTGTTGTGAAGTTCAAAGATCGTGTAGAAGGATTTACAAATTAACGTTGGTTCATTTGATTGCTGCGGTATACGGGTCACTTTATATATGCGATCCATAGTCTTAATCACAAAATCATGTATTTAAAAACATTACTAGTTCATGTGTTCATTCAATATCTCTCAAACATCCCATCCACAGGTTTTAATTTTGTC
The DNA here is from genome assembly GCA_964036315.1 of Acanthosepion esculentum. Classification (NCBI taxonomy): domain Eukaryota; kingdom Metazoa; phylum Mollusca; class Cephalopoda; order Sepiida; family Sepiidae; genus Acanthosepion; species Acanthosepion esculentum. Next base: position 36,423,613 of record OZ038494.1, on the reverse strand, counting down.
AAGCTACGTTGCAGAAGATATTACATTTCTCTTCTAAGATTTTCCCTTGAACGTCATTTCTTCAAGGCTTTCACTTGAAAGTCCTTCGAATTGTCTACTTACATTATTTCCAACTCTTAATCAAGCTATTGATATTCTCTAAAATTAGCCACAGAGGAGATAGTGAGGATGGTATATCTATCTGCTTTGAAAATTATTACTTAAAATCCTAGGCATTATTTGGCTATTACTTTATCACTATCGATTAATTTGGACAAAATTCAGGACTTGACTTATGAATGTTTGAAAAATACCACTAAAATTAACAACTTGTTTTTCAAGAAGTCATCAAATTTTGCTATGACCTAACTTTATAATAAATTATTTTTAGGAAATACTATGACGTATGCTACTGTTGAATGACAAATATAACATTATGCAGCATCGCATGATTTAAACGAATATTTTATTTCTATAGATATGAAAATATTTTTTGGACTATATTCATATAAATTTCACAAAGGAGAAAATTCACAAATAACAAAGAAATTCAAAAATGGTTTAACGTTTTCTTGGCTTAATTTATGGCATATTTAATTTATTTGTTTTTTTATTATTAACGTTGTGAAATCACAGAAAGAAATTTTATCCTCATTCAAGATTGTTCAAATCTGTCGTTTTCATTTCCATTTTTATTTTAAATAATAAACTTCAGATTTGATTTGATTTTTTCAGAGATCAACGTTTCACGTGAGAGCAGAAATCATTCATCACGTGATCATGCGCGAGCAGATTAGTGACGTTTTGACATCTTTTCTCTTTCGATAGTTTTGTTTTCTGTTTAACCATTTGAATTAGAGATAGTCGAACGAAATTATATAGGGTTCGTCAGGTAATTAAGAACACATCTTCAGCGGGCCATAAATAGAAAAGGTTACGTGGCATGCAATAAATTTTAAGGTTCTTATTTTTATTTCAGACGTATTGAGAGGATTCACATGAGAACTTCAAATCTAACGTAGGAAATAAAGTGATCATGGCACAACGCGACAATGACAGGGATTCGGTGCTATACATATTCACGGAAGTTGTTGGGAAGGGCATCATAGTTCAATTTCATGAACAGCAAAAGAACACGGCATCAATTTGATTGAAAATTTAAAGGAGGAATTAGAAAAAACCGTCAATGACAAGGTTCTATTTGCAAAGTTGACTTGTCAAACCATATTCAAGATAGGTGAGCCCAGTTCGATAAAGAATATTGCTCTTCGTTAATAAAGTGCATGCCTCAGCGAAATAAGGTTCTCATAAAATTACTAATCGTGACTTTTTGTTGATGACTATAATTATCCTCAACTTTGCGTAATTCTGTAATTTAAAATTAGTTAAAATAATTGCATTAACTTTTATGATTGATTGATTTCTTTTTTATCAATCTTTTGCAGGTTATTTAAAGCCAGAATATATTTTTAGATAGAAGAATCTTTTGTAGATAATAATGATTTACTGATGAAATTTCTACTAATTAACCCATAGATGGTTTGAGTCGAGGTGGATTCATATCTTTCCTAAGAGTATTTGGGCATAACGGAATATAATGACTGTAGAGGAAAACAGTGAGTAACCTACATTGTAACCTAGCTTTGGTAAATTGAGGACAGAACAGGCAGTAGGAGGGAGGCGAAAATTGCTTAGAGCTACGAGGGATAGGAAGTTGTGGAGAAATATGATGGCTCACGTCCATCATGGTTCTCCACAACTGGCAATTAAAAAAAACTCTCGGAAATACTATAATTGATTTCTGTTTTCCGACAGAATTTATTACTTAATAAAATTAATATGCTGTTCTCACTGTTGGGCTTTGCATAGCATGAATTGTCACTTGTAATATTTTATATTGTTTATATATATGTGTAATAGTATATACGTATAGTATATTTTATATATTGTTATTGCATTTCATATCCTCTGTAGTTGTAATTATTTCTCATACCGACGTAAATTAAAATTAATTTGAAAAATGAGATTAGTGTCTGTTTCTATTTTCTTTAGAATTGATCCGTTATGATTTCGTTGATTGATAAATGTTATTTTTGTTATTAACAATTATTTAAGTGTATGCAAAAGACTTCAGTGCGTTCTTTTTAGTAAAGATAAAATATTGAATACACAGGAGAAAACCGACTAAATAATTAAAGAGATTGAAAAGTCTATACATCCCCAATAGTAGTAACTATTTGTATCGAGTGAAAACGAAGTCAATTCCAGTTTATATATGTGCAGAACATATGTATAGAGGCATTATATTTAATAAGTTGTATCCAGGTGTTTTTCTTCTCATGGAATTGCTGACAGAAAATGAGCCCGTATATATAATGGAGACTTCCACCCTGATAGATATGAAAAACTTAGACAAACGGATATATATATATATATATATATATATATATATATATATATATATATATATATATATATATATATACAAAAGAGAGAGAGAGAGAGAGAGAGATTGACTGTTACAGACAGGCATGTCGAAAGGCAGATAGTTATAAATTAAGACAGACATAGAGAGACAGACAGACAAAGACAGAGACAGAAAGAGAGCAAACTAGATATGAATAAACTGAGACAGAAATAAACAGACATAAAGATAAACGCACACACACACACACACATATATATATATATATATATATATATATATATATATATATGTGTGTGTGTGTATGCGTGCGTGAATGTAATAAATAAATACAAAGAACTACCTATATTATATATACTGAGACTTTGTATTCACTCATGTCCGACTATACAAATAGATAAAGTTTATTCTAAACATATTTATACCTATTTTTAAATATCTCAATAGTAGTTTTGCAATTTTGCATTGAAATACTGTACGAAAAGAAATTTCAGCATTTCAATGCAGTAGGCCTTTTCAAATTTGAATTTAGAAAAACAGCTGCTGCATGCAATAACAGAAAATTGTTCATATTTCAACGAATTTATAAACGTCTATTCTTGATTTTTCGTCGAGATATTCATATTCTTGTACCAAATATAAGTTTGTGACAACTATCAATTATCGTATTATTCTTATGAATATTTATCCATTATTGGAAACGTCAAGTGGCATAATAGGGATAGAGATTTTGTCACGAATGATAATCCATAGATTTATATCAATTTAAGGGGGAAATCGCAGCAAGAAAAGAAACAGATTCTTCCGCGAATAAAAAGAATGCCGACTAAATAGAAATAAATGCTTGAATAAAACCAGAATCTTCAGAGAAATGTAATAAAGAGAAAAGCTGGATGTTTGTAGCATCTATATTCTACAGTTATTGTTTTGAAGATTTCTCCGGACGATGGCTTTTTGCAATATTTAGTGAGATCGTGATAGATCCACAAATATGTATGTGGAGGTTGTTTGTCGTGCATGTTGACATTTGCAGCTCCCATATATGTACGAATAAGTTTCTCATACGTACATGATGATCGATGCATTTGTTTTACATCTTTTCTTACATCTTATTAGCGATTATATTCATTACATCTAGTTAAACCTGTCAAAGAAATTGATGAAAAAAGACGTCTATTTTTAACAAATGTTGACTGCTTTATGCATCAATAGCTTGAGGCATCTCATATTTAAAATTTAAGGTGAAACATGAAATGAATAATAAACTTGCGACCCTATCTTTCAATTCAAAGAATAACTATTTTGGGGTCCCTTAACATTAACTAAAGATTTTAAATATAAGCTATCGTTTTTGAGATTTTCATTGCTTTCCGAAAAAGTATAATGGCCGGAATCGAGTCATTAAACCAAGAATTCTCGACGTAGTAATCCTTTTTGCCTGTTCATCCACACACACAATCCTTCAGGTGACCAAGTCCACAGAAACAAGCGAAACGGTAATTTTAACTATAAAAAAATAAAAGTGATGTTGCATGTAAAATATTGACTTGCATTCCACTCAAATGCACACGCTGTCTATTTGTCAGGAAGCATTCAAAACTAACAGCCAGGGAACATTTTCATAGATAAAGCTAGATCCGTTTCAATATCTACATCGTAAAGGCTTCACTCAATCTCACATTGCAATTTTCACAAAACCTGGGTAATCTAGAAAATAAAAATGAAAAGATTTATGTATGGATTATAAACATACACTAGTCAATAAAAACATATGCAGATATTTTATAGGAAAAACTCAATGAATGCTCAAGAAAAATGTATATATGGATTGAAGACATTTTTTACACACACCCAAACATAAACACACACACACACACCCGCCACACACACACACACACACACACACACACACACACATATATATATATATATATATATATATATATACGCGCTTGTGTGTGTACGTGTTCGATGAGTGTGAGTGCCTTTTATGTAGACGTGAGGCGTGTGTAAGGCAAAATAAAAACTTATAAACACCAATGATATATTGAACAGACATATATCTTATTTATTTTCATTCACGCGCATTCATATAGACAGACATATATCGGTGTAGTTTTTAAATGCAAGTGAATATGCATGCAAACATATAATTATTAGAATCTTGCTTTCTTAAAGCGACACAATTTCTGAATATCACTTTTCTCTTTATGTCCTTATTTTAAGTGATTTAAAAAAAATAAATCCGTTCCCTCAATATTGTTCAATTACATAGGTATTTTATAGGAAAAACCTGAATACATTCACGCACAAGAAAAATATATGTGGATTGAACACGTTTTTGTACACACACACACACACATACACACACACACACACACACACACATATATATATACTTATATAATAATAATAATAATAATGATAATAATGATAATAATAATAATAATCCCTTTTCTTTTTCTTTTTTTTCTTTCTTCGCGATAACCCCCAAGTTAAATCCACCTCTGACCATTCATCTGATAATGGCCATTTCTACTTATACTAATTTAAACCTATTATAGTTAATACCATTTCCATATCCGTATGTTACTTTTCTGAATGCAGGTACTAGATGAAGAATTCTCGAAACCTGGTCTTTTGTCTATAACTCCCCTGTTTCATGGCCAGGTGCAGCTCTTTAGTCTTGGTCGACAGTCGTCCTAAGGCGCTAGTATTTCGAACAAAATTACCCCTTGGCGGTCAAGGATAAAACGAAAAACAAAAGAAATCAACAATAGCAATGCTTACAAAAATAGTCATACAGGATCGGTGGTCACCCGGGTCAACAAAGGGCGCGTCCCTCAGAGAGGAAGCAGTCTGGGTCCGAAAAATCTGTCACTGGATCAAACTCTTTCAACAACTATGAGACACCTGGTCACCAAACCCGGACTAACTCCAACCTTGTACCAAGTGACTCAATGCCAAATCAATTAATAAAAAGAAAACGAACTAAATGGAAACACGTAGAGTATCAACAAGTTATGATCTCTTTTTTCACCGAAACTCGAAAATCGACAAAAGAGCATCACGGAGCAGACATATCAAATATGGAGAACTATGGTAATAATTGGAATAAGACCATATCTCAACCAAAACAAGCTTGCCAATAGCCGCAAGGAAATCGTGCAAAAAAAGGCCCTCAAATGCAGAGATGGATGAGATAAAACGAAATACAAGATAAAATACAATAACGCATCACTCAACCAATAATGAGGTAAAAGTGGAAATAAATAATATGAGAGAGGGTGAGGTAAAAACTAAAATAAATGAGATACGAAATAGTAATCTCTCAGAAAATGAAACTGAAGAATCTACCTGCAGCATAAACAATTGCAGTTATTCAGATTATGTCACTGAAGAAGAATCAACGACCATAGGGCAGAATTCACTGAAAACAAGAGTGGTGAAATCACTGAAGCGAAAAACCACATTATTCAAATACACAGCAGAATAAATGTCAAATAGAGATCAGCTCCCAAAATTCATGTGCCGAAGTCCAATAAAAATACTGTGCAAATGTTGCACTGCAAACATTGTAAACTGACAAACCACTGGGAAACATCAGAGAAGTAAATAATATCATATACGCAAAAGCTTTAGCAGCTACTGGGAAGCTTGGTGTCAAGACAAAGAAAAAATCAAACTACAGACAAAACGAGCCAGCTAGGAAGGCAAAATTAAAGCGAGAAATATAAGAAATCAGATGTGAATTATCGATACTAGATGTGATCTCAAGCAACCCAAATGTTTCAACATGCAAATGCAGGAAGACCAAGCGGAGATATAAAATCAAATTACTAAATGGAATCCCACCAGTCAAGGAAATACTTAAACAGAAACTGCAATTAAAGCACACAGAACTAGACGATATGAAAAGCGTTGCAATTTCAATCGTCAAAATAAGACATTCCAAATGGACCTTAAGAAATTTTACAGAGAAATTGGAAAATCAGATATAGAAGTCAAAAAGGCAGCATCTATTGAGAGAATACTTGGAGCAGCCTAAAGAAATATAATCCCAATGTAGAATGAAACGAGAAGAAAGAATGAAGGATAAGTCTCTACAAGAATGGAAAATATGACCAAGAATAATATTAAGCAAGCCCTAACGAAATCCTCAAAATGGTAATCCTCAGAAAATGACAAGCCAATTCACAAAAATCATTGTGCAAACTTTGTCAATGCTAATGGGTAATCCTAATGAAATTCCAGAATGGATCACTGAAGATATTACATATCTCCTATCAAAAACAGGTGAAACAGATGATCCAAAAATTATAGACCACGTCTGTCTGATGTCTGTCTGAAATAATAATAATAATAATAATAATAATAATAATAATAATAATAATAATAATAATAATAATAAGAAGAAGAAGAAGAAGAAGAAGAAGAAGAAGAACAAAAAACTCGAAATATACATAATGGATCGAGATCCCTTTCTTTACTAATTGTCCAAATAAATGACATTTAACATTTTTCAAAAAGAAACTATTATTTGACCAAATTTTAGCTTACACAGAGAAATGTAGGAAAGACATGTTTATCGATAAAGACTTCTATTGAAAATCTTATGTTTCCTAATTCCATAACACTTAAGATTCTAATTTTAATTTAAACTTATTTTGTACTAGAATGGCTTTGAATTTAGAATCATCCTTCTCCTAGACTGGTGGACCGTCCAAGACTACGATGGTCGGTTGAAAAGTTTATAGTCTAACCAAGGTGGAATGTGACTAGAGGAATTTTATTTTTCAACTTTTCCCTCTTGCGCTCGACCGGTGATGCAGTGCTTGGATACCATTGGTTAAGAATATTTCATCCTGTGGGTCAAAAAGTCAACAACAGCAAATATGACGTCATCATCACTGCAATACTAGTTCCCAACTCAGTTTTTTCATGTTGGGGAACAGATGATAGTAAGATGGAGCAAGATCAGGAGAACAGGGAGGGTGATCAATCTGTTCAATGGCATAATCACGTACAAAGGCCATTGAAAGCAAGGAATTATGTGCTGGAGCATTCTTCTGATGAAACAAGACTACTTTCGTCAGTTTTCCTGGGCGTTTGGTGTAGATGGCATTTCGTAAGTGCATCAGAATTTTGGCATAGTACTCTCCATTAATGGTGTGAGCATTTTCAAGTGAGTCAAAAATACATTGTCTTTTGCATTCAACAAAACTGAGGCCATCATCTTTTATGCAGATAAAATTCTCTTAGACTTCTTTGGAGCAGGTGAGGAGAAGATGTTTCAACTGCATGGATTGTCTCTTTGTCTCCGGCTCAAAGTGACGAACACAACAAACAACCTGGGTTAGGAAATGTTAAAGAAAAGCTGGTTTTGCTTCAAACGATGTCAGATTTTCCCGTGATGTGATCACGTTTTTGATCAGGTATCAGAAGACGTGACGCCCACCGAGCAGAATCCTTTTTCATGCCTAATTATTTATGCAGAATATTCCCTCATGGAATATGTTAATAGCATTGGTTATTTGATTTATAGTCAATCAGCTGCCATGTGGTGAAGACGATCAATGTTTTCGTCGGCGATGGCAGTTGCAGGAAGTCCAGAGCTTGGATCATCTTTAAGACTCTCCGTTTCCCTCCTAAATTCAGTTTCCAACTTTTGCACTTTTCATGAAGCTGAAGTGTCATTAACTCATCTAGGAATAGGGTAGGTAGATTTCGGAATCGTGGTATAGCACTGATTGGGGTTTGACATGATAGATAATGACACAAAATATGTTTCCAAATCGTTACCATTGTTTGAAGAAACGAGGTTAAATATTAAGTTTCGGTTCAAAATTGGAGTGTTGGAATTCCCCTCCGGTTATCAGTGAAAGATTTAACGCTGACAAAAAATTCCGTACTCATATGGAAAACAAATGTGTAAATATCATTTAAATTTTTTTCCAAATGCAACATTTACCTCGTTCTCAGCAAATCAAAGAAAAATAAATCAGAATTATAACTAATATAAAAATAGCCACTTTATAAAAGATTAAATAGAATATGTAGTTAGGTTGTGGCCAGCGATAAAATTTGATTCCTTTTGTGCCATATGGCATTTAGTTTTGTTATTTTTCCGTGGAAAAAATAAACTAATTCTCAAAATAATAAACAAACACCATAAAAGCTGATAAAAAATAAATGTCTTTAATTTTAATCAACATTCGTTTATGAATTTTGTTTATGGATTTTGTTTATGAACTTTAGTTTAAGCATTTTCTTCCGGAACTTTCTTCGATGGATATTATTTAAGTTCTCACGATTACAAACATTTACCTTCGAACACTAATCTTTTGTGACTGAAATTAACTAATTAGTTGTTTTGTATTTTTATACAACAGACTTAATTATTTTAAACAGAATGTAAACATTTTGTTTAATCCACATAATTTTGTATTTTAGAAGTGACTGGCATTTATTTAAAATGTGTTTGTTTATTTCCGTGGAAGAAACTATTTCCATGTAGGAAAATGCTCGGACGAACTACATTTCTTGGTTCCGTCTAACCTTCATAGCTAGGACCCGCCATGCCACTTAAATAGGAACAAACCATTCTATTCAAATACTGTCAAAAAATATAAAAAAGTACAGCTGTAGGTAGATTGAAAGATAGCAACATCATTATTCTACACATGTAATCTCTAAATAAGATATTTTCCAGCAATGTCTTCCAGTGAAGAAACAAGCGATGACAGGTTTGAGCTAGAGAGACAGTCTAAGGGAACGCACAGTCTTTTAATATGCTATGGAACTTTTTAAGAGTGATGCATTTTCCAACCTTGGGTAATGGTTTGCTAATACCCTTTTATTAGACTTACAATATATGAGATTTCTTTATCCAAGCCTTAACTTAAAGGACATTATCATTGATAAGTCAAAATTAGGCAGAGAAAATGCTATGATGCCACCCATCAGAATCATGTTCAAAACCATAAAACTATCATCTTCATTAGTGTTAATTGCAGAGTTGATAAGGACAAATAACAACATTTCAGAGGAAAACAGCAAAAATATTTAAGGAAACCAAAGGACTAGAGCACCACTTGACTTTTTGCAGAGATGCACATCGAAAGTAGATATCTCACGCAGAATTAACCTTAACATTGTTGCAACTGGTGTTTTTCTAGAAAAGCATGTTGCTGTTGTTTTAGAAGCATTCAACAGTGTGAATTCCATTACGGCAGTTCTTGTGGACATTATCAGTAGAAACACAGGTTGTGAGTTACTAATTTTATTGGTCCTCTAGGGAGGCTTTATGGAGATTATTACCATGTTTGCCACAGGTAGAATTTGACACTGACAGTGGCCCGCTGAATAACCTATATCTTACTGCAAGTACAATGGAAGACTTAAATGGTGATCAGAGACTGCTTTTAGAATATGCAGGTGGAATTTCTCGAGGGAAAGTGATTTGTTGCATGGTAAATTGTGTATCTAAATTAAGCAATATGGTCAACTATAGCCATCAGATTAATGTACTTATAAACCATAGGTGACTATCCACCATAACACGATGATAAATTGTACAGGCTTATAAGATTTATAATTGAAATATATGCAGTTGGTTGGTTTGAAATTAAAAGGGATAATAAATTCCAAAACCAAAAACTTCCACAAAATCCAGAGAATAAATCAACAGTCTACTGAAATACAGAATGTTGCATTAAACAATTTACATTTGTTTGTTTCAGAAGTAGCGAGTCATCAGAGACAAGATTAAAAAATTATATTCAACTCTGAAGTTATAGCCTGGTCAAATTTGAATAACCTCCCATAAAATGGAGGTTGTGAATCTGGGCTTGCAGAATGTCTTTCAATTAATGAACTACAAGAGGTTCTCATGAATGGAAGAACATTGGAGTTGCCAAATTTACCTGTATATTCGTAAAGTGTGGAAAGAGCAGTTAAATTAACCACTGATGCTTCACAAATTGTATATGGACAAGAAGCAAGGAACAAACACATTATTACTAAATCATTGTGCCATCAAATAAAATCCTCATTTACTTCAAAGGGAAATTATATCAGACAATTTAGGTATATTATAATGTAATACAGTCCAGTAAAACAAACTAAAATCTACAAAGTTCACTATTATTAGAGTGAAGATGTATCCTTTTCTTTAAGCTAAAGCACAAACTACTCTTGTTTACTGATGAATTTTAACTTATTAATTGCTTCCAACAAACCGAAGCAAACATCTCTTCTGGTTAAGAATTATGTCTAAACGACCAAAATAAATATTAAGGACTGGCCTGTACAAGTCCTAACTTAAACTCAATAGAAAATCTGGAATAATGGAGAGTGAACTGAAAACCAGGTTCCATGACAGAGAGACCAAATCGGTGGCAGTATGAAATATTTGGAAAAGAAGAATGGGCTCTCGTAACTACTCAAACGTCTCCAGGCTCTTATTCAGCACAGTGGACTATCAGCGTCGAAAGAAGGGGGAGGGGGACTAAAAATTTTTACCTTTGTATTTTGGGGTTTTGGGAATAAAATTTTCAAAATTAAATATGAACTTCCTAAATAAAACTATAATATTTAGAAATGCTATGTTAAAAATTCCTACTTCTGTTGAACAGCATTCGTAAATAATTAAAAAAAAATTATATGGGTAGCTAATAATTCTGTTCTCAATTTACACACAGACACACACACGCACACACACACACACACGCATACACACACACATCTATCTATCTATCTATCTATCTATCTATCTATCTATATATATATATATATATATATATATATATATATATATATATATATATATAAAGCAAATATCATTAATCTTGAAAAATGAAAACCGTGTAAATAAACAAAAAATTTCCGAAATGTCTTATACACAAGGGTAATTGTTCTTGCATGATCCCCCTCAATATAGAGATGATAATAACAATGGTGATATAAAACGTGTTGCTTCCTTTTCTAAACAGACATTAAGATTTAATCCCATATTTTCCACTCCATTCCCGGTACTTGTTTATGTAAGATCAGGAGTTTAAATTGATGTACTGAATATAGATAGTTACATCACACGAATAATTTATATCTTCTGAAAGCTTGGCTCAGTACCAAGACAGACAAAACGCCCTTTCACTTCTTTTTCCTGAAATTGATCAAACGTAAGTACGCTACTCTCCTGAAAATTCTCCTACTCTGATACAATTGTCTACTGGGATCACACTGAACTCTCTTTGACCATCTCAACCTCTCCCTCTTCCTTGTCCAATCTCAACATCCCAGTTATTGTCGGTGATGAATGGAACAAGGAAATGAAGAGAAACTTTCTTCACTCAGCTATTTGTCAAACTAGAAAAAACAAAGGACAAGAAACTCCTGCATCATTTGCCTACAGCCGCTGATTGTTTCTTTTTTCATTTTTGTTTTTACTTCTGGGCGTAGAATAAATTGTAGAATCTGGTGAAAGATACCAAACAGAGAGCAATTTGAAACTTAAACCAAAACTACGCGGGGTGCCACCTATTTTCATGATACAAACTTATATAAGCCAATTATTTCATACAAGATTAGATGAATGAAGATCACACACACGCACACACCTAAGCAGATTATAACAGTGCAGAACATTCATTCGTTTTTTATGCTTCTCATAAGTCTGCATATTTTATTTTAAGAAAGTTTACATTTATTTTCAAGTGTCCATCATGTTGAAAGGTAATGAATCTGCTTTACATGGAGTTTTTCATCGACTCGTTTATTACGTTCATTTCTATTGCACATATGTATTCATGTCTATTTTAACTAAAATAATATGTCTACTCAAGAATGTTTTGTATGTACAGATGAAATAAACGAATGGACATTATAGCTCCGTGTTCAAAGATATCTGCTTATATACGATGTCTTTGAACACGTGACCGTTTTGTGGTTGTTGAATAGATGAATTTCCATTACATTCAGCTGTATATCTATTTGTATAGAAATGGCAATCTGAGTTCGTGAATTTTCTGTACACGTTTGTATCTTCGTATGCAGACGTTTATATCTTTATCGTGTTTAAGCGCGAATCTTTTAATCCTAATATATATTTGAAGAAACAAAAAACTAGCTTGACTTTGACATGTTGACAGATCCCAAACTGACATAGTTATTCTCTTTAATACTTTTGCCTGACTATCATATTGCTGAAGTCATGAGAATATCTTGAGTTTTACAGCTAATTTGAAAATTTCATCAGCTGACATAACGTGAAAATATCAATTTTACGTTTTAATTTAAATATTATTCTCTGTATATATTTTCATACATTTTAACGTCTAAATCGTAACAATGGGCTCTCAGACAAATTTTAACTTTGGAAGATTCTGTTTTTGATAAATAATCGTGTAATCAAGTGGGGATATGATCTAGCCAAAGATTATTTTAGTTGGATCTTTGTGCGCGTTTATAATTTGTGTCTGAAAGCCATACACATTCGTGTTTGTGCAAAACAGAGAGTTTGTATTCGTATTTTTATAATTTGAGTGCATATAAATACTTTACAAATGCGCCAAGTTAAAAAATATGTTCCATACAATTGATGGTTTTACGGAATCTATATAACATTTTCTCTATTTTCGTATTGATTTTATGTCGAAATAACATAATCTAGACATTAAACGGTTTCTTTATTTACTTAAGCACTTTATCTGCCATAACGCTCAGGGAATGCCAAAAAATATGTTTTTTTGATATTTTGTCACTCAGATGAATAATATTTATTTTTCGCAGCACGTATTGGGGAATTCATAAACCGATTTGCAAACTTGTTTGTTGACATTATTAGGTTTGTGCCATTGAAATCACCAAGAAAATGATTTTTTTCAAAATATTATTCGTCAAACGAATAGTGTTTTATAACTATATGTAAAGTTTATGTGGCTGCTTAATTATTACAATTTCTATCTGTCATCATTTCATTTAATAAATACAATTAAATTATTTAATGATTAACAGCCTATCATTTGACATCTCTATAGATATGATTATTGGTGAATTTAAACTTCAAGATATGGATTCGTTTTTACTGTATTTTTGGATTTATTTCATCATATTTCGATTTTGGGGAATATGAAATGGATAAACGTTAAACAGGACTGTTTTGTGTACTTCCCACTTTTGACGGAATTTTAAGGGACATTTTATAAGCATAATGCATATTCTAAAATCGTAATAGCTGTTTTTTAATAGTAATGTTCACGCAATACAAGACCTAAGAACTACTCAACTTAGATTACTGCTGTATAGTGTTGTATGAGCGTAAGAAAGGGCAAATGTATAACTCATGGGGTTATGTAGGAATGGAAAACGCTTAAACCTAGACCTCTTCAACGTCAAGATTATAGTTGTTGGGAAAAATCATTCCTGAAGACGGTTCCAGAAAGCAGCAGTTCTTGGAAAGAGGTTTTCCCAGTGGAACTTACTAATTTCTAATGGAATACAGACAGAATAAGGATGATTCATCCTTGTGTAAGTGGCATGACCAGTCTCAGGACATGGCTGGTGGGATTCCGCAACATAGGGCATTAGAAAACATGCCATGGAAATAGCTATAGAATAGCGACAGTCTCACAACTTTTTGTCTGTGGAAAGGGCGTTGTTGGATGGACAATAAGTCTTCACCCACAAGGTCGTGTAGACGCTTTTTAATTCTATCAAGATAAGCAAGTGGGGACTGGTCAAGTCAAGTTAGATATGACGGCAATACTCCATTTTTGGTCTAATCTGGCTCTTGTAAGTATAGAGTATAGCAGAGGTGTAAGTTATTTATTGGAGCGGTACAATGAACCGATCATTTTTCCAGCATCTTTAGCAATAGATTGTATAATTCCACTTGAGGCCTGGCGTGAGCATGAGTCCCAGTAGGCATTCAAGGCAATGCACCGCCTTGAGAGAACATTCGCCATCATGATAGGTGAAATTACAGGTTTTGCTAGGTGGTGATAGTAGAATGTCCGGACTAGTGGCTTTCTTAGAGGCTTTTGATAAGTCTGGAAACTTCCCCCGTCTTGATAGATATATTACAACATCTGTACTCTGTGAGGAGTGGGAAACCATGTAAGGGGTGCTCCTTGTCATCTAATGTTGAGTAGAGGCAAAGTTAATTGCAAAGAGCCCTGCCGTTTCATAATTTCAGGGTCATTTATGATAGCTGGTACAAACGTTTTGTATCTATTGAGAATTTTATTCGAGATTTTCCAGAGCTCACAGGAAACAAATCTTGTTTTCAACATTGGCCTGGATTGACTGTGCTCTTTGCCTTTTCTCTTGCAATGATTGCTTGTAATCCGTAATTCTACAACATTTTCTGTGGTAGAAATGGATGTAGTGGTTACGTTGAGCTATGGCTGCAGCACATTCTGGCGTGAAGTAAGGCTGTCTATTTGATTTCTTTTTGGTATTTTTATTAGGGATAAAATTGTCCATACCCGAGAGGATTTATTCAGAGAGTTATGTTTTTTTTATATATGTTTTGAAAGAAGAGAAGTTCACTTGTCCAACTGCGACCATTATACAACTTCTGACACTGTGTGACAAAACCAATCGTAATCACGCAAAAACTGAAAGAGAATTGTAATGGCAACAATAAATCAAAATCTTAATCCTAAATGTCATTACATGACAAGCAGCTAGTATTATGTTTGTTCATGATTTTCTTTGATCTATGAATAATTTTTTCTGTCTCGTTTAAGTAAGATAATAATAAAGGAAGGTACATTTTGTTACCCTTACAAATTCAGTTTAATTATTAAGAAAGAAGATTGAAAAAAAAATAACAAAACATGATATCACCAATAATGGCAAAAGTATATTATCAACATTATAATATTGACAACATTCTACACTACTACTACTATTAATACTACTAATAATAATCTAATAATCTTGAATAACGAGAATAATAGATAGTTGATATTATTCCCCCAGTCTCCTGTAAAGTACATTTGAAAAAAATAAATAAAACAAACTGGAAAAATATAGTCCATGTAGGTTACTCTGCTCTCATCTCTATTGGCGAGCATGAAAGAGTCTCGAATTGCTTAGCAATAAGCTTGGCACATTTGAAGTCAGTATTTAAATGATAGTTGACAAAAATACTAAACCATCTAATACTAAAGAGAGTGCTAAAGTTCGGGAGGATATTTAATGTTACTTGTTGGCCATTGAAAGCAATCACATCAATTTCGTATATGAACACTTAATAACGATAACATTAATAGTAACACACCTATTGTCTGTCTGGCGAACAGAAGAAACATTTAATCAATTAATAAGCGGCTGATGATGAAATAAAACACAGATACGACTGAATGGAG
This sequence comes from Acanthosepion esculentum, assembly GCA_964036315.1. Lineage (NCBI taxonomy): Eukaryota > Metazoa > Mollusca > Cephalopoda > Sepiida > Sepiidae > Acanthosepion > Acanthosepion esculentum. Next base: position 36,407,833 of record OZ038494.1, on the reverse strand, counting down.
AACTGATTCCTCCAGAAGTCTGGAAGCGGGTTGGATTCGGTTATATAACAGATGGTAAGAACAGAACCCAAAACAGTTTTTAAAAATAAGAAAAACGTATTTTGGATTCTCTCTTACAGTAGGGTTACTTAATTCGAACCAGACAGAATTTATTGTAGTAAATGATGCATATTTTCGGATGAGGATGAAATTGAGAGGCTGACTGATAAGATGGGAAAATATCAGGCTATTTCACAAGAACTGAAAAGTGCGCAATGTGAGTTAAGTGAATGCGATAATCACTGACGGGTACGAACATTTCCCAGATATCTGTAATTCCTCTAAGGATTCCTAACAGGGTAGAATGTAAGCACTACACCTTCAAGAATGCTGTGAAGTGCGCTGGAGAATTTGGAAAACTTACTGTATATTGATCACTGGCGATAACTACCCGATAATCCTGGTGTACAAACAGAAATAGCAACAATAATAGAAACCTGAGTTATTTGTATTTGCCATTTCGAGCCAAATATTCTTGCATCCGGAGAGGCACAAATCAAAAGAAGATTAATGGTCAGTAAGTTGGTCTTAGCAGACTACCTTTACTAACTGCATAAGAATGGCAGTTCAGCCGAGTATATTTGACATTTTTCAAGGCAAATATAAGGACATCTTGTATATTAAGAAAAAACGTAAAGGGCATTCGGCTTTGACCAGAAATATCTCTGAAGAAACCAGTAGATTAATAATACGCAAATGGACAGATGTTTATGTGCAGAAAATGACATAAATTCTGACAGAATCTCAAAACACGCTTACAAACCAACACATACTTAAATTAACATATAAATTAGTTTGTACATACTGATATATACATACATACATATATATATATATATATATATATATATATATATACAGATCAGAATACTACATAAGATAAAGAACAAATAGAAAATGTTTATCAATCTAATATGTTTCACTTTTATTAAAGCTTTGCCAGAGACTGAGATATTATCTTATACATATACAAATATATAATAACAGTTATATTTATGCAGAAGGTATACATTTAAAAAAGTTTGAGGTTCAACCGATAAAGTCTGATTATTGCATTTTTCCAATTTTCGAATAAAATGTTCAAAATTGTAGATAAACTATACAAAGTTCATCTTTTTGTCTTGTTTTCGTTCAAGTACTTTTTTCTCTCTCTGTAATTATCATGAACTGTATTCTGTCTCAAAGTAACCGAAACTATTATACAAAAGTAAGAGAGCATATAAATAAAGTATATTTCAATAGGCCTAAATAATAATAATAATAATACGTAGAAATATTTAATACAATCTTTTCCGTTATAGTTGGAGAAACATTTTACTCGTGATATCGTTTATAAGATACACATTTATTTGAATTCTAGCGTTCTAAAAATACCAGGATATAGGCAACAAAATGTTGTCTTTCTTACTGACAACATCGAGTTCTTGATAATGACTGAGGCAGTCGAACGAACATGAACTTTGGACAGTTTATCGTAAAACGAATTTGTAAGGGATGGTAGTACAGATAAACAGAGCATATTTAAGCTAATTATGATTTGCTAATGGATCAGAATCAACTGATGAGTTATAAAAAATGGTTGAAATAGGCACCGTTTCGAGATTAGTTTAAAACTGAAGCGAGCTAAAAAGTAATGTCCAATCGTAACGTTCGGAAAAAGATAATAAGAATAGGAGACGGAGAACGGGATAAGTGCAAAAATGCTCATACATGTAATGACATTGACAAAATCGTCGGAAAGAATATAAAACAACGTATGTAAAGGTGTGTAAAGGTGGAAGGGTGTAAATATTTAAAAATAGAAATACAATGAAAATCACTTTAATAAACATAAATTGAAAAATAATGCCAATAATTAGGGGTGCTAAATAAAATGTTCGAAATGCATCTATGGAAAGAACAATGCGGTTGATAACTAAGCGACTCAAAGAAATTAACACTGATCAGAGACCAGGACAAGGCGAGAGGTATCATAGAATTAATTAAACGCTACAGAGAGAAGTGGACAGGGCGGAGAGCAAGAAGAAATGATAGCGCTGGTGAAGTAAAATATTGCTTGATTTGTAGCCAATGGATAACAAAGGCAGTAGGAAATGACACTGAGATGCGTCTCATAAGGCATGGCAGAGAATGACACAAACACTGTCGTCATAGAAGTATTTGGGAAGGGCATTTTTCATGCAGTGAACAAGTAACTGGTTATTATTATTATTTTATTTCCTTTGGTTTCTGGTGTATACTATTTACTTTCCGGTTCTTCAACCAGAGACCTAAGATCAGAGATGGTATCATGACATTTTCAAGTGAGCATTTTTTTAGGAAAAAACCCCAAATCTTACGATCACATATTTTACATAGAAAAAAAGCCCTTCTTATAGCGTGGGCTGTACTTCTGAGTACATTTTTGTATTTCTTTAAGGCTTGAATTACCAGCAATCAATTCAATGAGTCTATCGGAATCATTTCCAATCAATCTGAGGGCTCCAACTACAAATGGAATTGATGATGTCCTCGTGTACCGCATTTTTGAGATTTCCATTTCAAAATCCTTGTATTTTGATAGTTTTCTTTTAGGATCTTCAAAGATACATTACAGTCTGCAGGGACTGTCATGTCAATAAGAAGGCACATTTTGTTTTTGCTATCTCTGGGCGATTAGCTTTGATCGTTCTGTCTGTGTGTATTGTAAAGTCCCATAAAATCTATACAGGTCCTGTCTCTGTAACCGGGTCTAGTTGATGTTCATACCAGTTTATTGTAGTTTCCTTTCCGTAGAAGTTACAGATTTCCCAATATATTGGCCCACTCTGTCATACTGGGTTTTATATTCAGTGGGTGACAATACTGTCCAACCTGATATAAGATGGTCAATTGTATCTGGATATTTATCACAAAATCTGAATTTTGCGCTAACAATTTTTCAGTATGTGTGTTTGGTAATTTTTAGTTATTATTATTATTTCTAAGTATATATATGAATATATGGTCAAGTATAGCCATATTCTTAAAATATATCCACAAACGGTGTGAATACTAAACTCTCCTAGATGCAAATAACATCAATCATCTAAAAGGATTGACGTTATTCATGAACATCACTCGCAGCGAAAATGCTCGACGGGTGATGAGTCAAGAGCAGCCGATGTTCAAGTCAACGTTAAGGTTAGTAATTAAGTCACCAAAACACGTACATTAGTAATATTGTGAATAAGGAAGTAGAGCTATTTTCTATTTAAATCGCATCGCTTTCTTTCTTTCTTTCGTTGTAACTTTGTGTGGCCTGAAATCAGATAAACGATTGTTATGCGAATGATCATGGTAAAAATCTTTTAAAAGGTCACTGTAGCGCTTGCTCCACTAATGCGTGAACTAGTCTTCTTTTCCATTGCATATTTCTGAGCTTTACTATTGACTTCCTGCGGTGAATAATATATTATCATTGTCATGAAAAGCGCGGAAATGTTTGATCATTCATCTTTTAGCTTAACATGTATAATCACGAAATTTTCTTACTAAATACACATACACATATACTCACAAATATACACAAATATTAAATGGATTAATGAGTATATATTTTTCATTTTAATACTTTAACACACACGCAAACAGATGTATGCATATATGTATATATATGTGTGTGTGTGTACCTGTGTGTGTGGGTCTGTGTCTATGTCTGTGTCTGTACGTGTGTGTGTCTGTGTGTGTGAGTAATGAAGAGTTAAAATATCTTCCCTTTCAGACCATTTATATTGATACATTTACTGAAGAAAATATTTAGGAAAAGTCTCCTGTCTAAAAAAGAAATGGAAATAGACAAAGAACCAAAAAAAGGGTGTTATATTCCGAAAACGCAAGTCGAATTTTATGACGGGAAGATATGTTTTTGTATTGTAAAAAAAAAGATTATTTTACAAATTTCAAGTTCTGCTTTCTTCTTATTGTGTTCAGAAAAATATTTAAAAGCTTGACAAATTCAAGTTGAAAAAAGTTTTTTTTGCTTAAAATGTGACGAAGTATGACATGGTATTTTATAAACTTTTACTTATAAGTATTTAATTGTCGTTATACATTGCATCTGCGATGTAACTTCATGTTTTATCTATTTGCGAAACCAATATCTTTGTAAATTTAGAAACCAAATTGACGAAGTCAAACAGCATAGACAATATGCTGGAATGTGAAGTAAAGCGAAACATCAAGATAACATTATATTATTGAATCCAAAACAAAAGAAATGTCCTGGTCTCAAAAAACACTATGGGGCACATTTCAACTCTGACTCTACTCAACTGAAGATGCTGAAGAAATAGAAAATACACCAGTATAAACCTGATCATTACAAAGTCTAAACGTAAACAATAATGAACTTAGTGATGAGGAAGTCAAGAAATCTATAAAAGTCTACAGAATAATAAAGCATCACATGATATCACCCCAAAATTATTGCACTATGGAAGTTTAGTCCGCAAGACCTACACACATACAGAGGTAACTCAAATTGATCCATTACGGCGAAAGTACTAATGAACATTGTATTTTCCAGGTCATTAACAACCTATGAAAGCAGCTTCTCAAACCAGTGGGGTGTAATGATGACATCAAACAACTCCAGAAAATTGCATACCTGTCCAATAGAAAAGAATATACCTGCTATGTTCATACTAGCATATGACCACATCTACACCCTCTTCTCATTCATTAGAAACCGCTTTCCAAGAACTGACTCCACTGAATACCTAGATCTGATAGAGGAACTATATAAGTTCACAAAGTTGTATGTCTGGAGAGAACCTCAATGTTGAAATATTTCAAACCGCACTAGTTTTAGGACAAGGAGGAATAAGAGCGCCAGTATTTTTATTCACTTCTTGGGACTATGCTATTCGCATACAAGCACAGATGAGCACAGACAACTTAAGCATTCCATAGCATTTCCCCAAATACTAATAGAAAACGACCTTGCTGCTTTCCCTTTCCTCCAGAGAGCGGTAGAGAATTTTAATGAGATACTAATAGGTTATCCAAAATGTCCTGTTTAGTACGAATATGAAAATTGAAGTGATAGTAAACATATGTATTCATCATACATATACACTGATTTGTTTTGGAGAATATGTCATGTGAAGATAATAAGACAAAGTAGAAAAGCTATAAATGACGCGTTTCGCCGAGAACGTCTGCTGATTCTTCAGGTTAGAATGGAAGGCAAATCTCTCTCTCTCTCTCTCTCTCTCTCTATATATATATATATATATATATATATATATATATATATATTAGAGTATTTTTTCTTTTCTATGGTTTTGTTTATTATTTTTCTTTTATGGTTTTGTATAAAATTATAAATTAAGCGGCCCAATAAAAATGGTAAAACCTTTTTATCATTGAAAAGCCGAGATGGCACCCGAAAAACGAATGTCATTCTTTGTGAGCAGGAACACCCAACCCCACTTTAACCCAACCTGATATATATATATATATATATATATATATATATATATATATATATATATATATATATATATATATATATATATATATATATATATATATATATATATATTAAGACATTTATTATGTTTATACATACTTTTTATAGATACAAATATTTAAGTAAATGCTCTGTTTTATAATAAACAGTATTAGTATCATTTACAAGCCTGAATGTCTGAGAAATCTTCATAGAAAATATTCGTTCTCCGACAGGAATCGAACCTGTATCCTATTACGGAACTGTCACCTAGCCTGACGTGTCTTAACCGATCGAGTCGATTTTACTATTTTTAAACTTCAGTCTTCCAGTAAAATCGACCTTGCTAATCGAACGATTCTCCGTGGCTCGATCGGTTAAGACACGTCAGGCTAAGTGACAGGTCCGTAATAGGATACAGGTTCGATTCCTGTCAGAGAACGAATACTTTCTATGAAGATTTCTCGGACATTCAGGCCGGTAAATGATACTAATACTGTTTATTATAGAACAGAGCATTTACTTAAATATTTGTATCTATAAAAAGAATGTATAAACATACAAATGTCTTAAAATAATTGTCAGACTTTGTTCATTTCATAATATATATATTAGTGTCTTTTTCTTTTCTATGGTTTTTATTATATAGATTTCTATATATCAGATGAATGTTAAAATACCCTAGAACAACTTCAACGGACGAAAGTACTGCTATTTATGGAATTATATATGTATAGGAAGTGGAGAGATATAAAATGCAAACGTAGATTATAATTTGGCACTGAAAAGAAACGCTGAAGGTTCAGGAATGCTGAAAATTTTAATTACATTTTTTTTGACGTGTCTAGGTCTGTAGTTCAGTCGATTTCATTAAGTTTTCTTTTATAATATATATAATTCTATCGACAAATGAAGTCCTTCTAGAAGATAAATCGCATTAAACGGAATGTTTCTACTTTGTCATTGATTATTTTTATATGTATGAAGTAAACACAGGAGCCATTACTATATTCACCGTCAATAAGTGTGGTGATGTAGGATATTCAATGACATTTTAATTAATAGTCCACAATGTGAAAATCATGTTTTCTAAAACCTCATTGTGTATACTTATTAGTTGTTAATTTTATGTAAATAGCCCGATTGTTTACATCATTTATCATGTGTTTTCAATTTAAACAACTGACACTGAATTGCTACTAGAAGTTAGAACATGTTAATCAGTCGGCAATTCTGCAACCTCAAAATAAACAGTCCTAAGCCCAGTAAATCATTTCAAAATATTTCTCTGATAGGGTCATAGCATTCAGAATTTATTCACTTAGTTTAGCTTATTCTGGCACAAGACAACAAATATGAGTCATCAGGAAGGATCAAACTCACTAAACGTGCAGTAATGGTTAACCAGTGTAGATTGATATCTATTACCCTTAACCGAGACACTCTTTCTTCATTGTCTTGTGGCAAACATAGCTTAGTTTGCCACAAGACAATGAGTTTGAGGCAATCAGAATAAATTGCTCACCATTATCCCAACCCGAGACAGCGTAATATGTGTGCGCATTTTCGATTTTGAAATAGTAAATGTTGAGAAGAAAAAGAATATGAAAGTTATGGATGTATATTAAGAGGAAACCAAATGCCGGGATGCGAACCTAATTTCATCCAATTTGTCTTTCCTAATTCACTATGAATATTTGAAACAACATTATTAGGAAGTGTTATTTCAACAAAGCTCGACGATTACTATAAAAGCCTTTACATTATTTCATACATGTCTGGATTAATTCAGTTGATAAAACTGAAAACACTTGTACCTAATCTCAGTAATCGCGAACAAAGTATAATATTAATGTTTTCGAATGCTATGAAATGAATATATTCAGCTCAAATATTATTATAAGTATTTTTGTTCTGGGCGAGCGATCCAATCAAATATCGCAACGTCCGTTTTACAACACAGAAATAAATATTATGATCCCAATACAACTATCCAGTAAGAGCCATCCGTCGCCAGCATAGTCTCATTCTTTTGAGTAAGGATACAAGGCCATTTCTTACCAACCCGTTGACAACTTCTTCTCGCCACGAATGTCCTTTATCATCAACTTATTATTATTATCACCATCACCATTTTTATAATAAATATCTTCGTCATTGTAATCGTTCTTACAAAAGAAAAGCATCAAAGCTATCACAATGCAATCCACTTCCGATAATGGCCACTATCAGAATCAGCACATCATTTCTCTAAGTACTTCATCTAATGGTCACTAAATATACAAATCTTCTTCACTATTATAAACATTCCTTTTGAATAAATTGTCATAACTGACGCGACGACGTCTATTAATCTCAACACCAGCGTCATCTGCTCTTATAACTGCTTTCTTTCATTACCAGTGCTCCAGTAACCACTTTTCAGTGCCACTACCATCTCATCAACTCTTCGCCTAACTTGATACCATCAGTTAAACCATCCACAATCATCAACACTACCTCAACTCATTATCAAAATTACATCACTTTTCACTCGATTCTACCATAGCCTCAGTTAAAATTATATCCTTTGCCTTTCTGTTGTTTAACAGATTTAAAAATTATTTTTCTTTTTGTTTCGGTGATGATTTGAACAAAAATGGCAAATATTGATTTTTTAATATTTTTCCGTTTAGCGACGAAGAGGAAAGGATATTGCCTTTGTTTCATTTTCATCTGAAATCTTTGCATTTAATACTTGGTTGGAGAAAACAAAATTATAGAGCAGAGCTGTTGCTTTTAGTTTTTAACATTTTAATGTGCATACACTTGTGTATACAAATATGTAAGCAGAATGTACAGAAAGACAGAAAGACATGCATGTATACAAGAAGAGAGAAAAGAGAGGGTAAAAGCTGGTGTTTAAAATTATTAAAATAGGATAGGTTTCTATTTTTCAAACTACATCCTTGAAAGAAGTTTCAAAAGCACTACATCTGTTCATAAAGTTACAATTATGCTTCTTAATATCGTTTCAAAATCATGTAAATGCTGTCGTCAGGATGTAGTCAGTTATTTAGAGTTTTTTTTTTAAATAACTGACTATCGTGCTTTACCCGTATTAAGAGACGTTTTTTAGTACAATAATTTTGGAATTATACCCTAAATGAGAATTAAATATTTCCTTATAAGTGAAAGTGTTTTGTCTATGTTCATTTCATCTTTCTGTCACTTTCTTATGAATGTTTTCATATAAACATTCATGTATAATCTGTTCAGAAATTCATTGAGAAAATCTCTCTGTGTGAATAGTTTTGGCTTCGATCCAGTATTTTGCTATTCTATTCTAGCGGCATAAATACTGAATTAGCCTCAAGTCAACGAAAAGGAAATTAGCAAGGATATATTTAAACATAGGACAGTCGTGTAAGAACGTTTGTCAATAAGGTTTCTACATTATGTTACTACTTTTGATTCTTTATATTTTGAGTTCATTTTTCTTATTGTAATAAAATTAAAAGTTCAGTTTTGAGTATTTGTGTTCTTAAAATTAATTTAAAATCCTGTAAATTACGTATTCACTTTTCAGTTGTCAGAAATAAATAAAATCTAAAATAATATACTTGTGTATATTGTGTGGCTAATGTGAAATCATCCGCTGTGTCGTATTTAAATCATTTATTATGAATTAGTGTATGTGAAGGCAGCTTCGAGAAGGGAAAAATGTGTTTGTGAAGGCAGAACAACTGGTATCAGGAAAGATCTCTAGCAACATTAATTATACATTTCATAAATTCGCTTATGAATTCAGATTTAGAACAAAAAATGGTGACATTTCGTTATCACTGTATAATATCGAGTTGCGACTGTATTAAAAACTATAACGGATAACAACGTTGCATATTCTGAATAAACAATTACCAAAATCTTTATAATTCTAGATAAAACCTCGAACTAATCTATAGTAAAAAAGTTGAGTAAATATTACATCGTAGATGAATAAGAAATATTAACGTCTATAATTAAAGAGATGATATATAAATTACATAAGTATTTCACTTAACCATGAACAGATATGAAGGTAACGTGCAGATGAACAATCAATTGATCTGTAGTTATATAGTCGTGGATACCAAATTAGAGAGGGAATCACTTTCTATTACGTACTTCTTTCAAGTTAAGTTAGTTTTGTGCCTATGTAATCATCATCATCATTTTTTTTGCCTGTTTTACTATTAAACTCCTTTCACCATTTTATATGCTCTTTTACTTGTGCATTCACTAATTATGGGGCACTAATCTATCAACCTTTCGTTTCAGCTATTATCCTCTCTTCGTGCTGTATGTCTTGCCCACCTCCTTTTCGGTTTGTTCTCTGACCCATGTTTTGACCCATTTGTTTCACTCTCTCTATATCTCTCTTTGAATTATCATGAGGACTAACCCTTTCATTGATCGTTTCTATTTCCAAGTTTGTTTTCATCTGATACTATAAGTTTCAATATTTTACACATTTACGTCATAGAATTGTACACTCATCTTACATTTTTGCCATATCGACAGATTGATTTTCATTATATATCCATCATTATTAAATGATTTCCATCCAATAATTATGAGTAGAATTTCCTTTTCATAGTCTTATCACTTGCGCTAAGTAGTTCATTATCTTTGTGATTGTTTTTGGAAGGTTACACGTGAATATTACTTTCCTTTCATTTCTGTTCATTTTCAAACGTACTTTGAAACTTTTACTGTTCAGATAATTTATTATTTGCCGATATAGTATTATATATTAAATATGTTAAGGAACTAGTTCTCATCGAACACATCTAAAAGAAAAAGTGACTTTAGGATCCCAAGTTATCTTGCTATCCATAATTCTGCAAATAAGTCTCTTTTGTCAGGGAATATTTCTCTATAAATGTAAAGATCACAAAACTTTTTTAAAACTTGGAAATAGTTTACGTTTCTTTTCCTCAGAGCCAAAACTGATAATTTAAACTAAGATAAAGAATCGAGAAACGTTCCGAATATTATCTATGGTGAATTTGATAAAATTAAGGATAATATTTCTTTTTTGAAAAATAAAAAATATATAATAAAAATATAATAATGGATAAGCTCTTATTCAAAACTGAATATTATAATTCTTTACATTATTCGGACAGTTGTCCTCATCTATGTTGCTATATTTATCACAACGTGCCATGTTTAATGGATGTCAGTTATCAGTTATCTTCTGTTAATTGCCCTCTCCTTGTTCTCCACCACCTTAACCAGGTATTTGGGTCCTGTCACTGGATCTAACTAACGCCTTTACCCACTGTGCCATGTGTCCTTGAGGACATTTGTGTATAAATTTCTAGGTATTACAAACCTAATGTCTTCAGCAACCATTTTTTACTAGTGCTCATATTGCAATTTTTGATCTTATCATTAAATGTTTTATTGCAATATGACATTCATTAGACATGGCAGATGGAACTAAAACAGTCTACCCCAGCGAATGAAATAAAGGGTTCAGTTCGACATTCCAACCACCTGAAGAAGGCCTGAGCCTACAATGGCCGAAACGTTGTGATAAATATAGCAACATAGATGAGGACAACAGTCCGTATAATGTAAATAGTGTGCATAATACTTCATCTCAAATATATACAGATTATAATACTTGTATGAATTAAGAAAAAGCATAGATCACATAACATTGTATTTAGAATGGTGTAAAATATCCACTCATCCTACTCGTCTGAACTGTTCTCGAAAATTGAGTTCTCTCACTCAAACGTTAAATATCTCTTCAGTTCTTTCGATTACTTCAGTCTCTAGTCCAAACTTTAGTCATTTATATTCTTTGATCACATCAGTCTTTAGTTCAACTTTCAGGCATTGTTATTCTTCAATTCTTCATTTCTGTTCTATGTGTCATGGCCAAACGTTGTCATTTCTATTCTTCTTCAGGAACCATAACTGCATATGCAATATAATGCAAAAATATCTATTGTATGATTGATTAAAAAAAGCTACACAACCGATTAGAGAACTCTGACAAGTAAATGATTGTATTAACACTGAAATCAACGGAATTGTTCAACAGAGTGAAAGTAAAATTACAGAAAGAAATTGTTAACGAATCCCATTAAGAAGCAACTAAGCCAAACTGAATGGGATTTCATGCGGAAATGCTAAGAAAGGATATGACTGATTTGAAAATAAAGAAGTATATATATTCAATCATAATCTTTTGGTGGGAAAGAGAATAATATAGTGGCACCATTTGTTGAAGCTTTTATTTAAATAATGTCTGTGCTAATCTTCGTGGCAAACTTGCTTAGTGACTCCATCTATCTTGCCAGGAAGTGATTGTAAAAAGATCATCGTTTTCTTTAATCAATACAAAAGCTTAGTAATAGACACACACACACATTCTCATATATTAATTCCAACTGTCTAGTCTACCATTGTTGATCACTTATATGTCTTCATTCAGTAACCGTTAAAGTAGCTCTTGGACCTTTTATTGGGGGAACATTAGGAAAAAAAACATGTTTTATAAAAATGAAAATGAAAAAAGGTTTTAATTTTTCTGTCAGGAAAAGTATTTTTATCAAGGCTAAATTTGGTTTTCTTTTTCTTGTTCGAAGAAATATTTTAATCCTTGTTTTAGTCTGAACGAACAAATAGAAATATGATAATGCAGTCATTCCTCGGATAAATCGATACATGAGATAATTTTATAGCCTGAGTGTTATGTTCATATGTTTTGTTTAAAATGAGGCTAGTAAGATGCACTGATATTATGAGTTTTGTCACTGTCAGAAAATGCAGCGTATTCTTTTTCAGTATTTAATGCACCTCCTCGATGGAGACAGTGGTTGAATATTATAAGATAAAAATCTCGTTTATTTCCCTTTCGAATGTATTTTATTTTGCATTATTAGAATTAAAATAATTATTCTATTAAATTTCTGAATTTTCTTACTAGAGTATGTTAATTAATATCAATAAAAATAATAGTTTTTAATTTAATGATTATTCATTTGTAGCATTTAGTGTATAACAACTACAAACTACGATAACAACTAGAGAAATTAAAAATACATCTCAAGATATGTCTTCCTCTGTCTTTCTCTCTTTACATATATATATATATGTATATATATATATATATATATATATATATATATATATATATATATATATATATATATATATATATATATATATGTATAGGGAAGAGGTTATAGTAGTTCCAACGAGAGAAAAGTGTGTATATTAAAGAGAAAGAAACGTTTGCGGTTTCTCTCTTTTTTAAATATATATATATATATATATATATATATATATATATATGAATAATTAAGAGAAAAGGAAACAAAGCAATATGCATATATATTCCAGCTGAAATTTCTACACACACACACACAACATATATATATGTGTTTGATGCTTTCGTATTTTGAATTTATACAGTAGGGGACAAATATTCATACACATACAAATTTTTAATTTATTGTATTTCCAACTAATGAATAAACATACTTTCCATATAATTAATTGTACACAGATACATAATAACTAAATATGCACAGAAAACAAAGAAATTTGATTTAATAGAAATAATTCCCATTCATCCATTTTAATGGGTAAAAATGTATTCGTACAATACAAATGAGAATATATAATCTTCATTTAATATTTTGTAGAATAGCCATTATTCACTTCTACAGCAACCAAGCTCTTCTTTTATTTCTCAAGTAATGATTTGCAAATTTTAGTTGGCATTTTTGTTCCATTCTTCTTCGCATATGGTCTTCAGATCCGAGATATTTGTTGGTGCTCTCGATTGGATTTGAATTTTCAAATGACGCTACAGATTCTTGAGTGGCTTTAAATCTGGGGACTGACTTGACCATTTCAGGATATAAACATTATTTTCAGTAAACCATTATTTCGTAGATTTTGCAGTGTGCTTAGGATCATTATCGCGTTGGAAGATCCAATCAGGAGGAAGTTCAAGATTTTCAACCAAAATCATTAAATTTGCTTCTAAATTATTTTGATATGCTTCGGCATTCATTCTACCATTTGTTACTGATATGTTGCCAGCAGCGTTTGCAGAAACCATGATACTGCCACTACCAAATTTCACTATTTGAACGGTGTTCTTTTGCTTGAAGACATCGCCATTTTCCCTCTATACATGATTTATAGAATTACGTCCAAACAACTCAATTTTGGTTTCGCCTGTCCATAATACTCTTTCCCAATACTATTTTCCTTATCCTTATCTTCATGAACAAATTTCAACCTGGCATCTCTCTGTCTTTTCAAGAGCAGTTGAGTTTTCCGAAGGGATCGTGACATTCGCTTGTTCCTATGAATTCCATTGCTTATTTTCCGTTTAGTGACACAGATTCCTGATGAAATCAAATCATCCTGCAACTCTTGACAAGTAACGATTGGATTTTGTTTAATTTGACGCATTCGTTTCCTCAAAGACATTGAAAAATCTTCCGTGGAACACCTGCTCTTCTTTGGTTTTCAACAATTTTGAATTTTTATAATTTGCAATGAATGAACGAATGGTTGTAGATGGAATATTCAGATTATCTGAGGTTTTCCAGTAACTTTTAACTTCTTTCCAGAGTTTAACAATCAGTTCTTTTTTCGAATTTATTAATTCTTTACCTCTTGCCATGATAATAACCTTCTTGTAAGAATATCAATTACAGAATGTCCTGTTTGTATCTTGAAGCTAAAAACAACTACAGATGACATTATTGGAACATTCTAGAATATTCCACTTGAATAATCTGGAGTAATAAAGCTTTTTAAAGTTTTAAAATCTGAAATTTGCATATTACCAATACTTTTTCACCCATTAAAATGGATACATGTCATTTATTTTTTTAAATTAAAAAGCTTTTTATTTCCTATGCCCATTTAGTTATTATGCACCTCTGTACAGTTAATTGTATGAAAAGTATTCATTAGTTGGAAATACAATAAATTAAACATTTTATGTTTACGAATATTTGTTTCCCCCACTGTGTGTGAGAATCATATATATATATATATATATATATATATATATATATATATATATATATATATATATATATATATATATATATATATGCAGAGAAAGAAACTTTGGTAGTAAGAATTCATTCAAGCATATTTTATTGCGATAACAATACTATCTGTTTCAAACTGTTTCTTTACGCTTGAGGTTCTGGCGAAGCTTATGTTTCAATGAACCTGAAGAAATAAGTTAACAGCAGTTTCCATATTACATTTGTTGTAAAATCTCATTAGCAAATATGAATGTTTCCTGTCCAATGAAGGAAAATAATATTATCTATTGCCAAGCTCGTAAAAATTTCCAATGAGAATAAGAACATCGTTAAACTCCTAGCATGTCAATTTTAAAATGAAGAAGAATTGAAATAATAATAACAATAAGCATAAAAAATCAATTTAAAGTTGAAATCTGTTTTAGATATGTTCAAGCCTGACATTAGATCTTATCGGAGTCACGTCCAGCTTATCGGCCAGAGATTGTGTTATTACCAATACAAGTTGATCATGTCAAAAAGATATTCAACACCTTAAACAACCGTGTTCAGAGTCTGAAGAGTCTATCTCGAAAAACTTAGAATATAAAGCCGATACATTGTGTGTATATATATATATATATATATATATATATATATATATATATATATATATATATATATATATATATATATATATATATATATATATATGTACTTACACAAGATGAATTAGAGACTTTACACGAGGAGAGAGGTGAAAAGGACCGGTGAAGTACTGACACATTTTTTAATGTTTGGGAAGTAGGAGATCGAAGAAGTTCCAGTGAATTAAGAAGTAGAATATGTTATCTACTTCTCTGTTATAGGCTGAATCAATAAATCAATAAAATAGATTTTACCAATCATATTAGACGTTCTTAAGAACTACGATAATACATTCATTTTTTTATTGACTTCAAATACTTTACCGGATCACAAAGTTTTGATGTTTTGACTTAGTACTCTACATTCCGATAGATACAAGGGAAATTTAGCAATGATATACACAAAATACACATTATTACAAACAACATAATATACAAATATTATGTTGTTAGTTCTGTATATTTAATTCATTAACCGGTAAATAATTTTAGTCACAATAGTGGGCACCAAGATATTTCAGGTATTTATATAAATGAGTGAAATGTCAGTGATGATCGTTTGTCTTTCTGTTTCCTCTAAGCCTCATTGATTTTTTTTACATGTTCCTTGTGCATGTGACAATTCTTTCCCAATTTTTAATTCTGGTTCTTTTTTATGCCTTGCGCAAGTGACATTTCTTCAATTCTTACCGGATCATTAACTTCGCTTTCTTTTTCTCTGTGTTGCGCATGTGACATTTTCACAATTTTTCTCTCCTTGCGCATGTGACATTTCTGCACTTCTTAAGCAATTTTAATTTCTCCATCTTTTTCTCTTCTTTGCGCAAGTGAAATTTCTGCCATTCTTACAAATCTTTAAATTCTTATTTTTCTCTACCTCGCGCATGTGACATGTCGATTCTTACTTGATCTTTAACTTCTTTTTTTTTCCTTGCACATGTGTCATTTTGCAATTATAACAAGATCATTAACTTCTCCAACGTTTTGCCACACTTGCGCGTGTGACATTTTTGCAATTATTAACACATTTTTAATTTCTCCTTTTTTCTCTCCAATTTTTAAATTCTCCTTCTTGTTAACTCCCTCGTGCATGTGAGATTTTTTTCAATTCTTACCCGATATTTCATTTCACTTTGTTTTTCTCTACCTCGCGCATGTGTCATTTCTGCAATTCTTATTCAATTTTAATATCACCATCTTTTTCTCTACCTTGCGGATGAGACACTTTTGAAATTCTTACCAATCCTTAAATTCTCCTTTTCTCTACTTGCACATGTGACACGTCGTCAATTCTTACCCGATCTTTAACTTATTTTCTTTCCTATGCTCATGTGGCATTTTGCAATTATAACAAGATCATTAAGTTCTCCATCGTTTTGCCACATTGCGCATGCGACATCTGCAATTCTTACCGGATCTTTAACTTCTTCTTTTTCTCTAGCTTGCGCATGTGACATTCTGCAGTTATTACCCAATTTTTAATTTCTCTATTTTTCTCTCCGTTGCCTAATATTTACATTCTCCTTCTTGTTGCGTCCCTCGTGCATGTGAGATTTTTCAATTCTGACCCGATCTTCAATTTGTTTTTCTCTCACTTGCGTATGTGACATTTCTGTAATTCTTACTTGATATTGAATTTCCCCCTCTTTTTCAACTGCTTTCGCATGTAGTATTTCTGCTATTCTTACCCAATATTGAATTCCCCGTTCTTTTTCTCTCCGTTGCACATTTATGGAAATCGTACCCTATCTTTAAATTCTCCATATTATGTTCTCCCTGTGTGGAATACGATAGAAACTTTCAATTACTCCCTAGAAGAGGATAACAATTTCGGGGATTATTTCAGACGTTATGAAGACATCTACAACATCGATTGTCAAAACTGGACAGAATCAAAGAAGCTACGTCTGTTGCTCAGAAAATTAGGAACTGAAGAATACACAAAATTTGTGGATTACATTTTGCCAAAAAAGACGAACAAATTAACGTTTGACGAAGCAGTTACATATCTTACAGAGCTTTTCAGTCCAAAAACGCCACTCTTTCACAAGAGGTGGAAATGTCTTAACCTGATAAAGGGCGAAAATGAGGACTATTCCACGTTTACCGCAATCGTGAATAAACATTGCGACGACTTCAAGTTGGCAGAATTAACACCGGACAATTTCAAGTGTCTCATTTTTGCTCAAGGGTTAGTCTCAGCAAAAGATAGTGAAATGCGCAAAAGAATGCTTTCAAAACTACAAAATTGAACCTGGACTAACACTACAACAATTATCAGAAGATTGTCAAAAATGCCTGAGTATAAAGAAAGACTTGAAGAACGTTGAGGAGTCAGGAGTATCACATATACGTAAGTTAAACAAAAGTTTACGTTCTTCACCCTCCCCGGAAAGAAAAGAAAAATTCTATAATAAGGGAAAAAGTACAACATATAGGGCAAATTATGACGAAAATCGAAGCAAATATACCCCCATCTGCATGTTATCGATGTGCAGGACTACACTGGAATAAGGATTGCCGGTTTAAATATAAAACTGTCTTGTGTGTGGAAAAATGGGGCACAAGGCATCACAATGTAGGAATAGAAAAGCTACTAGTAGGATAAGAGCTACTAGGATGCATGACGAAGACAATACTAACATAAGGAAATATGTGGAACTTGAAATCTTAAATAAAAAGATAAAATTGCAACTAGACTCGGGTTCCGATCTAACGTTAATTAACCTACACACATGGAAAAAGCTTAACAGACCAACCATGTTACATACACAAAAAATTGCTAAGTCGGTGACAGGAAAGTGTATAAAATTCGAAGGAGAAATAATCGTAAATGTTAAATTTCACGGGAAAACAAAAAAAAAAAAACTCAAGATATACGTAATGAAAGACACAGAAAATCTAGTGGGTACAGACTGGATGAAGAAGTTCGACGTATGGGATTCACCTATCAGCTCGTTTTGTAAGGGCGGAGCAAGAATTGAATTGAAATAAAATGCCCAAAAAGAAGCGAAACGCGCCATTTGCTACCACAGATGAAAACAGTAAAGAGTTATACAAGGCAGTAAGGGAACTACCTGTGACCTTGCGAGAGATAAGAAAAGAAGCGAAAAAGGATGAATTCATTCATAGTACGAAGGAAAAATAAATAAAATCCGGTATACACCGACAGTACTCAAGAGATCATTCAAACAAGAATGGGTCTACGTCAGTAACAATATGGCTTATGAGGAACCAAATACATTAATTAACAGACTAGGAAATGTGATGTACACAAAAGGCGAAAAATTTACCCACAGAAAAAATATTGACCAAATACAAAATAGACGGGTTGAAGAGACAAGCTCGTCGCCCGCAGAAAATGACGAGTCGATGGAGGCGATCTTTGAAGTTTTTGAGATTCAAAGACCACAAGAAGACACTGAAATTGGAAGGACTAGCAGGAAGAGAACATTTACAGTGCCTCTAATTGTCGACCATAAGAGAAAGGAAAAGATACTAACTCTCTATCTAAGGAGGGGGTATTGAGGGGTCTCCCCTTTTTACACAAATGGACTCACCCACGGTATGCATATACTACTACCAGTGAATACCTGGACAGTCTGTAATAGAGGAGGGTAGCACAAGAGTCACAGTTAGCGAGCACGTAGACTCAGTAAGGAGTCATCCCGCGATACTTCAATACCAAGACTGTATATATATTATTGCTACTAACCCGCATTCCTGGATCTACTAACCCGTATTACCAGTTTGTATTATTACGTTAATACATTTATTTTCCTTATCCATTCCTGGCGTTTGTTATTCATTGATATCGGATTCATCCCGGAATCCACAACTCTCCGCATGTAACATTTTTGAAATACTTACCTAATCTTTAAATTCTCCTTATTTTTTCTCCCTTGCACATGTGACATTTCTGTAATGCCTACCGAATCTATAACTTCTTCTTTTTCAATCTCGTGCGCATGTAACATTTCTGTACTTCTTACTCGAACTTTCATATCTTCTTTTTCTCTCACTTGATCATGTAAAATATGTGCAATTATAACACGATCTTTAATTTTTTATCTTTTTCTCTTCCTTGCGCATGTGACATTTCTTCAATTCTTCATGATGTTAATTCTATTCTTAGATTTATACTTAGGGGATCAGTCATTTTCTCATTTTTGCAGGTGTAAAAGTGACAAGAAATCTGTAATTACTGCAGGTTATGATATAGAACCTTTTTCCGGGACTCCTTTCATTAACTTTGTTTTTTATGGATGGCAGCATATCTCGCCTTATCTCAATCTTTTGATCCATCAGGACATATTGAATGATCTGGCAATGTATTTTTGTTCTCACGTAGTTCTTTGTCGAAGATAGGATTTTGGATATTTCATTTTAGCATTATATTTGGAGATGTGGATTTGATGAACTCATTGACGTGTAACATCAGCCTGAGTTTTACTGAGGTGACTTTTAAATGGAAATTGTATGGCTATATATGAACTGTATATTGTGGTTGGAAGATACATTTATAAGTTGGATTTGATGGGTATTTTGATCGCTTTAAGCAGTACTGAAGTGCCACTTTTCTTCATCTTATTATCAATGCAGTTTCATTAACTTATGTACACAAGATTACACCGAGAAGGTTGTAAAAGTCCCCAAAGAGTATCCCATTCATTGTTGGTATATTGTATTATGTTCTTTTATATATGATCTTGTTTTCGCTCCATATATAAAGTATTCTTAATCTGATTAATGAGCGGTAAAGCTTGATTAACGTTGCTCTGTATTCACCCCAGGAAGTGTCTGATGCAACTCTAAGAAGCTGGTATTTCACATGAGGCATAAATGTTAGATTTTGTCAAATGCCAATTTATTGTATTCTTCAACAACAGGGATATGAGTATTGTTAAGTTTCAAAATGGAATCTTGGTGCATTTTTCGATGTTAACAAAAATGCATACATTTTCTTTTGTCTTTTGAAAATTGGAAGCCATTCTCTGTGGCCCATTTGTTTATTTTGTTGAAGCAGTGTTGGAATTTTACCTTCTATTTTATGCATAAAAATTTATCAATAACGAAAAGTCTATGTGTAGAGTGCAGTCTTTTCTGACATGTGTATTTATATATACATATTTATATTTATTTTTATGTTAAAATGTGTGATAGACAAAATAGTTCCTTGTGGAACAGCAATTTTTTATTTTTTTGAGGTCGAAAAATATCTCCAATTTGTACTTAGAAATATCTGTCCTCTACAAAATTACGAATGAAAGCGGACATTCTACATTTTAATCCAAGATCTCACACAACGCTCCTTATATCATACTTCCAGGGAGTGTTGTGGGCCTTCCCGAGACATCAAAGAAAAATTGCTTCTTCACAAATACTTCTTTTATTAGGGTTTCCAAATAAACTAGGTTTATTTCTGTTATTTCTCAAACATTATTGATATTCAGTAATCTGATAGTTTGTCTCCAAATAACATATCAATGTATTGTTAACAATCCTTTCTAGGGTTTTACAAACATAACTTTATGTGATAGCAATGGGTCGATAGTTTTGGCGTTTGCTTTGTTTATAGTTGGAGAGAGGCTTTCTTCCATATTGTAGCGATGTTGTTACTGATAAATATATTATAAATTTGTAGCAAGTAGTTTAAAAATGTTGCTGGTAATTGTTTTAGAAATTGACAATGCACCTCATCAGGGCCGATGGCTGTGTGTCATTGACGCTACTTATCTCCTTTTTTTGTTGTTTGAATTTTTGAAAATTTTTATTTTGCTTTTTTTAAATGTGATTTCTGAGGATTTCTAAGCCAGTTTGTCTTGCTGTGTCTTTCTTCTCAGTTATCTCAATATTATTGCCAATATGTCGTTCTTAATATTTTTCCGTGATATGCTACGAATTGTATCACATACCTCTTTTGTTTTGTAATCGGGTTTATTTTTGATCCATAGTTTCTTCATACATTTCGTTTGGATTCTTTAATAATTTTACACTCCAGTTTACATACAGGGTGCGATGAGCAAATTATCCCCATTTTATATGTTTAATTTCACGTATACGCGTTGTTTGTTTTTTATTTTATCGACTTCACAGTACGGTAGGGTCAGTTGGGCACCGTCTGTCAAAAAGAGAACCATGACGCAATTCACTCGCCAGAAATTTGGAAACGGCATGATGTACTGCTTGGCATTCACACCATAAGCTCCAATACGAACATTTCAGAGTATTTGGGTGTCAATCTGAAGATGGTGCAAACGATTCTCAAACAGCTGGATGAGTCTAATGGTGATTACAAAGGTACGGTAGCTCGGAAAATTCACGTTGAGCTGCCGAATTTGTTGGCGAGGGTCTTAGATTCAACACGGAGGCCTACATCAAGTGCCTTGAGAAGTTAGTGCTGTCCTGGGTCAAGATGGTGGCTGTTGGAAGACACTATATCTGGAAATAGAACTCTGCACCATGCCACACAAGCAGGAGAACCCAATCATGGCTGTCAGACAATTTCTGCAACCATATCACCCCTTATATCTGGTCAACTAACTCGCTAGACTTCAACCCCCTTGATTATTATGTGTGCGGCGCAGCTGAGCGAGAAACCAACAAAACTTCTTGTAACACTAAAGATGAACTGAAGGCAAGGGTTAGGCAGCATTCACCAACTTAAACAAGGAGACCGTTCAGAAAATTTGCTGATTCCGAACTCGTCTGGAGGCCGTGGTTGAATCGAGAGTATTTAAAGATATTTTTGTGTAATTTTGGTAAATATATCTGTTAAAATGGGATATCACTGTTATTTTTTGTTATCTAATTATGGGTTATACTTTTCTAATACGACGAGGAAATACGCACTTCCAAATGTGCCGTCGTGAGTTTTCAAGGCATCGTTTCATATATATGGTGGAGTCGCATATTGTTAAATCGATTGTAGAATATGTACCGGTTGCTAGATATAGATATATGTCTTTCTTGTTATTGAATAAGCACAAATGTCCTTGGTTCTGAATTATTTGTCAGTCTCTTGACTGCCCCACAACCCGTGACTGTTGAAGTAACACATAAGAAAGAAAAGCTTTGGTAATTGCTGGATTGATTTGTTTAGATCTGTTTCATTGTTTGTCTCCCTTAGAGACATTATAACGAACTAATAATTATTATTTCTTGTAATGTTACAGATACTGCAAGCGCAAGTATATTTGTTTTTCACTCTGAAGAATGTTATTATTAATGAGTATTGATGATCCGCGCGAAGTTCTATCAGCTTCTTTATCTAAGCGATTGTATAATATGTAGTGTTTGATGTTATGTGTATAATTTTCTTTCAGCTGGGATTCTTGCAGGAAAGTAAGTTGTAATGGGGAGTAGTTCTTCATTAAGATTAACTTTAACACCTTTTATGTTTCATTGTATTATTTTGTTTGTCATTGTTTATGTTTTGAGGTTAATGTTGGGACGGTGGTTTGGATTGTTGATTTTTTCCTCAATATACATTGCTTCTAAACATTCAAATTTAATTTCTAGTCTTTGATCATGACCCTGTGGTGGAAGGCTATACTTCTCGCTCTCTTTTTTATTTGTTTCTGTCCGAGTTAATGTTTGTTTAGTGTCTGTCTTATAAGGGTTTTCTGTCCTTTTTCTGATTGTTCGATTCTTCACTTGTTTTATTCCTCTTGGTCTATTTCGTCTTTATTTTGGTTTACTTCAGGACAGGTTTTTGTATTGGTAACATTATTCTTCTTTATTGTCGGTTTATTTCACTTATAAATTTGGTGCTATTTGTTGGTCCTAACTGCTATTGTTTTTTAAGTACTTCGTATTTGTTATTTACACTTTCCTTTAGTTTGCAGGTTTTTTTCCACCATTATGCAGTATATACCTATTTACAACTGTCCCGTGATGTATTCAGCTTTTTTGTTATAGAACATCACCTTCAATAAAAATGTCCGTGTGTTTCTTTTTCACCTCTCCTAAAACTGTTCCATTATTCATATTTTTTACGGTTGTTGGAGTTACGTTAGCGGGAATGACCTTTTGAATAAAGTTCAAGGAAAGGGGATAATTTAGTCAATGGAATCTCATCTCCCGATTTGACGATGATAAATCTTGGAAAGTGTTTATTTTTTAGAAATATTTCACCACTTCTATTCTCCTCCCGTCACGGAGTTCAATTTAATGGGAAATAGTAAGGGAAAAACATATTTGACAGAGCTACAGGGACGGTATACTCGCTTAAGAAGATTAAAAGCACTTCATTTTCCTTTTGTTGCACCACCCAAGGAATAGTGAATCAATCTGAAACGTACAACCATGTTAGAGCACATATCTTCTAAACCGCTTGACAATACACCGCATTCTTATTTAGACTTTTGGAAAAGCATTATTTTAGGTGTATGATGTGGTGACTATGCTAGCGAAATTAGGGCTTGACGTGACCAGCCATTTGATCGGTTCACGCTCTTCCAAATTCACGTCCACGAAGTGGAATTTTGCAGTTTGCATGGCCCGGGTCAGGGACTGGAATCACGGGTCGCCACATACAGAAAACCGGTGAACTAATCTAGTGGTAAGGATTAACCTTCTGCAGAGGTTCAGTCGGTATACAGTCTCAGCCGACAGGGTCCAATAATGTTTGGTAAATACATTACAATATTAACAAACCAAATACATTTGTACATTCTTAAATAAAACAATACTCTCTCTCTCTCTCAAACACACACACACACACACACACACACACACACACACACACACACACACACACACACACACACACACACACACACAGATATATATATATATAATGGCAATCGTCTCTTTATTGCTTTGATTATTTGCTTATTTCTTATTTTATACATAGAAATATTACCAGGGATGAAATGAATCATTGTTTATGTATAGGAAGATGATTTTAAGTACCGGGAGAGAGAGTTTTATATATACGTTGACAGATGGAACACGTAAACTTATCTGTAGAGTTGTTATTGTGGGTATGGTAACATTTGGTGGCTGGTCGCCGGTAACCTGATATATATATACATATATATAATAAAAAGGCTTAAACACTAATATTCCATGGTCATAATTTATTCCATTGGAATCGTGAAAACGATTCAATTCATCAGACCTACAAATTCAAAAAGAAAACAGAAAAAACAACTCCGGGAAAAAAAAATATATATATATAAAATTTAGTGAGAGTGTATGTATGAGAGTGTGGGACGAACGCTTGAGCAAATGAGATCTATAGAGAGGGGTAACAGACGAGAGAAGAACAGGAAGGCCTAAAGATGAAGGGGGACTAAGATTGAACAGAGAGAAGTTTTAAAGAGGAGGGGGGGGTGAAAGACGATTTAAGCGAGAAAAATATGCATATTTTCAAATGTCCAAAGATACACCGGAAAAGTGTATACATTTCTTGGTGACATACGCACACAATAGAAGATATAATCTTAAAGTTTAGAAGATGAGAGAAATAGAGGAAAGGATGGAGAAAAAGGGGTGGGAGGAGGTGTGGTGGGGGAACAAAAAGCGAATGGCGTTTAATAGGGCCGCTGCGTAATCAAGAAAATTTGACAAAGGTAATATCAAAATAACGATTATCTAACCAAGCGAGGACCTCAATTTCTATGTTCAAAAATACATACGTATACACACATACACAACATACACATATATATATATACACCCACTTATACATATATACATACACACATATATATACATACACACATACACGCACATATATGTACATACATACACACATATCGATACATACATATACACATACATCCATAAACATCCGCTCGTACAAATATATGCATCTGCACACATACATACATACGGACATACACATACGTGCACATAAACAATATATACATAAAATCTTACACATCTCCATACAAATACCTACACCCACCCATCTAAACAGGTAAACGATGAATCTCTCTCTCTATCCGTCTAACTATACATACATACGTACATATACGCCTATATACAGATATATATGTATACATACTCAAACATGCACAAACACGCATATAAACACATCTAAATCTACCTACATATACATACATCCATATATGCATATACATATATATCCACACATACATCCATATATCTACATATACACACATATATATAAATATATATATATATACATACATATATACACATACATTCATATATATATATATATTCATATATACACATACACACACATACACACACATATGAATATATAACTCAAAATGTACAAGCTAAAAAATTTCTCAAAATCAAAAAATTAATTACAAAATTAAAAAAGATTTTTGGGGACCACATCCATCCATATATACAGTTAACATATAAAAATATACGGTTGGAATTAAATTAATTTATACCTCAAAAACATTGAGGAAGACAACGTTAAGAATATTAAAAATACTAAAAATATTAAAAATATTAAAAACAGGCTGAGTGAGTAACGTTTATCTATCTCTTACGTTTGTTTATATACTTAGGTATATAAATATCATAATACTATCTGATTTTGCAAATCAGTTACTAGGGGAAACGTCTACCTACATACCCCCTCAGACATACATCACCATATGAAAAAAGAATAACAAAAATTTGAAATACATAGCGCATCACATAAACATACACAAAGATACACATAGATAATAGTCATTCCGTTAAAAAGTCCTGTCCGATGTTATTGATCCAAGATGCAAATGTCACAAGCGACAACACGTTACAAAACCATGTTTATGTTTTGAATCGTTTTTTGTGCCTACATTTAGGAAAGATCTCACTACGAAGATTTAGCAACTCATCTTGATTCTTATCTTTAATAATAAAATTTTTTTCCGCAATCCACAGATCACACCGATCACGGAAGTAATTAGGGGTACTAGCTCTTGATAAGTATCTCCATTCGAAAAGTGGGGTTAGTCCCTTATCCACCAGATCCCAGTAATGTTTGGATAAGGAAGTTTGGTTTTTGAGGTATCTATATCTAAAAGAGCGTCTATGGTTGTATAGAAGCTGTTTCCAATAACCCGCGGATATACCTATATATCTTTTTTTCTCGTTTATATTTTCCTAGTGGAAGATAGTTGTCTCGTACACTACATTTTTATACATACATTTACCCCCGATAGGACAAAGGTCTATATTCCTACAACTGCAGGTAGGGTCACTAGATTGAGTTTCATTATTATGGTAGTTTCTAAGTATTTTACAATTATGTGAAAATATAATTTTCTCCATATTTCTAACGCATGAATAACTAATTTTCAGCGTCTTCCTATTGAAAATCTTATGTAGTGGATGTTTATTATGAAAGTGTTTATCTACTAATCTTAGAAAGAAACTTCCTATATCAATGTTAGAGAGCCTGCAATACGATAGGTTAAACCATATTACCTTCCTCTTTCTGTTTTTAGTTCTATTATTATTCTGATTTACTAGTTCTCCGTTAAAGTTTAATTCTTGTCTAAAACCACTATTTTTGAGGGCCTGGTTGTATATAAATTTATTATCTTCAAAGGTTTTATGATTAGAAGATTTTTATTCTCGTATTCACAGTTTTGGGGATGTGATCTATCACAGATTTAGGGTGGTTAGATTGGACGTTGATGTATAGGGGTGTCTGATCAACTTTATGGAAAGGTTTAAAGGTATCATTAGATAGGTTAAGTGTAATATACAAGAAGTTGACAATTTTCAGGGTGGAAGATATTTCAATCTTAAGGCCTAGGTATTTTAAGACCCTAACTATCTTATGTAAGCTGGAATTCAAGGGGCCATTGCTAGTAGGGACAAAGATTAGACCGTCATCTCTATAAATTCTGACTTGGTTAAGGCTAACTACTCTACTTAAGGTATCAAGAATGTATATGCCCACTACATCTGCAATTTGGGCAGAGTCGAAAGCTCCCATAGGTACATCGAAATTCTCATTATTCTTCACCCAAGTTAGTTATTATATATATATATATATATATATATATATATATATATATATATGGCTGGTGTGTATATATATTAAAGTAAGAACGGCAACATGTCTAGAAAATGTCAACAATTGAAGGAAAAGAGGAAAAAGAGAAAACGTTAACTGTAAAGTGAAAACATCAACGAAAAGGACAAATAATCGTGGCATGCTAAACGTATGCACACACGCACAGCCAAACTCACACGCACACACACATACATACACACACCCATACATACACTATGAAACAAACTTGTACAATTGAAAATCTATATGAAATCGGAAAATCGCGTAGTATAAGCAGTCAATTGGGTCCGTCTACGAAACATCAATCAACTAAGTGACAAACATTTTACTTGTATTAATTAATTCTCTTTCTTTCTCTCTCTCTCTCTCTATCTATCTATCTATCTATATATATATATATATATATATAAATGAATGGTACTCGGTTACATTATACATATGGGAAAATAAATTGAAAGTTGACAATATGTATTTACAACAAAAACTACAAAAAGAATAATACATGAAATTTCACTAATAATGGTTTTTAGTGCCATCAGAATTTTCCTGGCCATTTAACATGAAATATATAAGAAGATTTTTGTACATACAAACAACAGCAAAAAATAGAAAGGGATAACACAGATATTTTCATCTTATTCTTAACTGTTCAAATGTTTATAACAGTTTCAGATAACCACTAGGGATCTTATAACGGGTTATAAATTTGATTTAACCCTTTAAAAGTTTTGCCATCTCTGTCATGGATATAAAAAGCAAGTTTAGTCTTACTGTCACAGCTGTTGTCATGACGATGTTGTGAAGTATCAGTGAATTGAAGGATGAAGGGATGGTGACAACTCTCCCCTTCTGCCTATTAAGCAAGCTTCAGAAGAAAAACCTGCCGAAAACTGATAAAAAGGCGTGAATCCGTCCCTTTTAAGCTTCTCTAAGGCGTGTCTAAGCCCTGAAGAGTCACAAGAAGACCATATTTGGGCAAAGTAAACAAATAAGTCACTCTTTCTTTCCTTTTCTCGCTAAATCCCCTTTTTAAAAACAGGCTTTAATTAAAACGTCTGACACTTTTATAGTTTATTTTAATATTAAAATAGAATTTATCAAGAAAATAAATGTAGATATGTAGATATGACCAAATATTTATTTTTATTATTTTAATTTCCAACACACACACAGACACACACTCAGACACAAACAGACAGACAGACACACACACACATGCACACACACACACACACACACACACACACACACACACACATATATATATATATATATATATATATATATATATATATATATATATATTCAATGATAAATCCAAATCGAAAAAGAATAAAATATTAGTTACACGTTGCTCGTATGTTTTAACAATAACATTGCAAGAGATTATTGTGTTTTCATTTTGTTAGTCGTGGCTGTTTTAAACGATTGTTTATACAGGCTGAGGCAGAAATACTTCTCAAAATTATCCCCAACACATAATGATAAGACATTAGCTAGATGAAGAAATCATTGCCACTAATGTATTACTATTATGTGGGAGGTATTTCTTGGAAGTATATGTGGGAGGTGTATCCTGTACCAGTCATTAGAATGATATAGCTGGTCAATGATTCCATTTTGGAACGATGTTGATTTCAAAAACATGAATTGCATTCAAGAAACTCGATAACACCTTAAGCGAAAAGCAAAATTCCATTTATTTAGTTTCAAAGTCTGAATATCAAATCTTTATCAAACTTAAAAAATCTTTGAATAAATGCTTAATAATTGAATGTTTCTCCGTTCAACATTAGACACTGGAAAAATTACTTTAATTTTCCGCTGCTAAACTATCATCAAGATTCGAACTTGACACATATTTGTTGAAATTATGAGAACCTTCCATTAATTACTTTCCCATTTCACATTTATATGCTTCACTCTGAAATGATTTCAAATAAACAAATTCATTCCCTTAGTTTTTTAAAAACATCATCGTCTTTTTTCTTCATCTGCTTGTCAGGGATTGGGCATTATACTGTTGAGTTATGACTCAAAAGATAGACACGTATAAAGATAATTAAAAGAAATAAGAACTAAATTTTCAAATTTATATGTAGAAATTTTTTATGTGCTACTAAGAGAATTCAGAATTTGGTGTTATTAGAGAAGTCATCTGTATGGTCTTTGGCAGTTCACAATGCTTCCTTTCTTGTCATTTTGCCCATTATATCCTCGATGCCTCATTTTTTGGTATTATTTCATCTTTAACATTACTACTGTTCTCCCATTCAGTAGAACTTTTCTTTCCACTTTTCCTTATCTCTTCATACAAGGCGTGTTTGTAAGCATTCGTGCTCGTCTTGTTAAAGTTGCTAGTTTTGCCCGCCTGAATTATCATTTCACTAGGTTCATTATTTTTAAGGTATCTTCTTTTATATTCTCCTGTAATTCATTATTGCGTCGTTTAAATTTCAGTTCTTTTACGATTGTGAACCTGTCCCTTTCGAAGTTGAGTAAGCGGTCATCCTGTGGGAGACGTTTTCAGGATTTGAATCCATAGTCCTATGTTTCTTCGTTATTATTTCTTTCATAAGGTTGAGCGCTGAATAACAATTTCCACCACATTCTTCCAATGATACATTCTATTTTCTGTAATAGTTTGGTCTTGTACTCTCTCTCTCTCTTTGAGTAGCATTATATTCTTAGCCGAATACTTCACTTTAAATGTTTCCATCGTGGTGATTGTAATATAGTATAAGGCAACTCCAAATTCAGATGTTTATTTTAGTTTATAGAAGTGCACAACCGTGACGGGGAGCTATTCCCACACAAATACTAAGAGTAAGAGCTAAAGCTTAAAATAAGCTAAAAGCTTAAAATATAAAATAAACCGACAGAGTCGACAGAGCCTAAATGTAATATATTATAATAACATTGTTAAAACAATAATATTAAAAGTCGCTATTCAGACTTTCATGTAATAACGGTCATAGGGCGGATATAGGCGGGTATATGCGGTTATATATAACGTTCATAATAATGTAAATTTCCAATAAGATAATGCCAGCAGAATGTAGCTAAGATTTTGTCTGAGATAAGACAACATTTAGTTCCTGATACGGACCAAGATGGCTAAAAGCAAACGAACAAAAACAGATAAAAAATGAACTTTGGAAATATATTCACCATTTTGATCCAGATGTGCGACAATTTATTCAAAAATTAGAAAT
Organism: Acanthosepion esculentum; assembly: GCA_964036315.1. Lineage (NCBI taxonomy): Eukaryota > Metazoa > Mollusca > Cephalopoda > Sepiida > Sepiidae > Acanthosepion > Acanthosepion esculentum. The sequence goes on along the minus strand of OZ038494.1, from coordinate 36,377,414 downwards.
ACTCATTAAAAATGGAACAGATAAACCTCGTCGGTTGGATTTAGTAAAATCTTTTTTCCGGTTAAATACACACACATAGGCACGCACAAACACAATATATATATATATATATATATATATATATATATATATATATATATATATATATATATATATATATATATATATATATATATTATGCTTTTATGATTCTGTATCAAGCGATGTATGAGTGCTTATAGAAGCAAGAGATTTGGTTTCTGAGTACTGCAAGAACTTTGTTAAGTAGCTATTTAATGTTGGCTATGTTAATACGTTCATAGTCACTTCTTTTTGATCAATGACACCAGAGCCATGCAATGAGTGCCTTGTCGTAAAGGGCTGGCGTAAAATGTCAACGCAACACAGAATTAATTTCACCATCTCTGAAAGCAAATGCTAACCTCTGGTCTTGTTGAAGCAGTCAAGTAACCCCAAACATCTTTCACCCGTTGTATCTGACACAATGGACGACATGACGAATCTCTCATTCGGAAATAGCTAACATTTAGCTGGTAATGTCGACAGAACCACCCTTGAACTGCCCGCTCTTTCGGCTCTGTCAAATTGAGGTAGTACTTTTAATTAAAACAACTCCATCCACATAAACACTAAAGATTTAAAGTCTAATTTTAGAGAACATAAGTCGTAACGAGGTCGTATATAAGTTAGCTTTCGTTACGAAAGAACATTATTTTGTGGAATAATAACATTATTCTGATTCAACAATTTTCATTCGAGTCAGCACAAAGCGATACTTTCACTAGCATGTTGTCTTAACAAAATAGAATAATGCTAAATAAAACGTGATCATCTGCTTATGAGTTAAAAGTTCTTAATAGCCATTTTGTTTTTCTTTATTTTATTTTGGAGAGAGCTGAATCAACTTCATTACTAGTGCAACATTAGCATCAACAAAATATTGTACTACAAGTTGAGTAACATATAGAGTTAAAGAAAGAAAACTGTTCGTGAAATATACGCAAAATTACATGCTTCATTGAATATGGTCTCTTTTTACGTCGCTTTTTATAATTTTATTTTCATACGAAATCGAAAATATTTTTATCTGAAGGTAAATTGTTAAAGTATATTTTAATGGATTAAAAAAATGCAAGAATCCTTGGACACGACCTGCACCATGAACTATCATTCACAATGAAAATCCCGTCGACATTTTAATAGTAGACTTAATAAATATTTACACTATTTATATTGCTCGGAAAATTATCCTCATTTTCATATTCACGGCATTTCGGCCGTTGTACGATCCGGCTTTCTTCAGGTGATACACGTTGGAATTTCGAACTAACCCTTTATTTACGGGTGTAGACTATTCTAGTTCCACGTGCCATGCCTTTTCTGGATATCTCAGTTTCAGTACAACGGCCGAAACGTTGTGAATAGACAATAAAGATGAGGAAAACAGTTCGAAAAATACATATAGTGTAAATATTTACAATACCTCATCTCAGGAATATAGACAGAGTTTTAAAATATTTAGCGAAAAGAGGACGGAAAAGAAATTCGTTTGATGTGCAGCAAGCTACTTTGACCAACAAAAATAAATAAAAATGTCATATTGAAGGTATTCTTTTCAGTTTCCTATGGATAACCTGTAATCAAAAGAAATATAATAGGAAGAAAAATGGCGAACTGACTGGAAAGTTTTATTGTCAAGATGGTGGATTCTTAAACCGAGCAATAATAACAAAAATGTGATGATTATATCGACTCTTGCAATTATTAATAGTGAAATGATAGTCTACTAACAAAAGGGCTGGTCTTACTGACTCATCATTCAAAAGTTGTAAACCTTGAATATTTCAACTGAAAATAAATCATACGAGTATTATTGGCACAAACAAAAATAATACTTTAAAAATTGAGAAAAATATTTTCAGATGTAAATAAAGATTTATGAATTCCACAATATTTCTTGACATTGCTCACGAAACATATTTCTGTTCTTTACTCGACTGTTTGAAAATGTGTAACAGGAATGCTAAAATTAAACAGAACAGGCACAGCAAAAATCAAACGGAACAATAAATTTGTTGATAGTTTGGGTTTGATTTTAGTTTATTGGTCAGGAGCATCTTAAAATTCAGTTTTAAAAACTGGAAACGAGGCAGCACTTTCTTTTTAACCATTGCTATCAATGGTTTCTGAAGGATGTAGACATATATAAAGCAGTTTACGCTATTTTTTATCTGATTTTTATATGTGTTTAGAAAGATTAGCTACACTACAAATAGGTAGGCAAAGGCGAACTATAGTCAATGTAGAGATATATCAAAGTGAAAATTCTAGTACAGGAAACAACGAACAAACAGACCTAAAATGGTTTCTGAATTCTCCTAACAAAATTAGGAATGCCAATAGTTGTTGTAATAATTGTATATCTCTGGTATCAATGGAGACAGTATTGTACTGAAGATAGATTGTTGATGGTTCCAATTTATTGGCGGATTATTTTCGGAATTTGTAGTAGTTAAAACTGTAGTAGAAATATAGTGTTTGGACAAATCTATGTTTATTACAAGTCCAACTCTTTAGAATAGTCATTGAAGAATGAACTGAGCAAACGGAATGCAGATGTTACTACTCGAGATAATTATGGCAACAATAGCAACTACCTGTCTACTTGAAATGAACATTCCAAGTGATGTGTTGTTAAAGTTTCAAGCAGTTGGAAAATAGCTACGACTCTGTTGGCAACATAAGGATGGAACTGATAGTATCTAGCCAGCGTGAGTTAGTTCTCACCGGATATTGAACACTTAGGTCCGCGTGGTGCAGGCTGACAGATCTCCGGCTGTCGGAAATAGTTGGACTGGTAAGTTTTTATTTGTAAAATATGGAAGGTAGCCAAACATAGAAACTTGGAATTGGAAACAAGAAACTTGCAATTCATGATTTTCGTGTTTGTAATTTCGTCTTGTTATTGAACGTCTGTCTGTCAAGACAGATAAAGTAAACAAACTATAAACAGTAACAGGCACTTTGTTCATTTTACAATATAAATAAAAAAAGAAACATATCAGAGAGAGACGGAAAGAGAAAAAGAATGTAAGTAGAACTGGTGAACTTACAGCATACATTATACACACGCACAAGTTTCATATATTGATAAATAAATAGGTAGGTTAAATTTTAAGCTTCATAAGTATAGAGGTGATTCAATTAGGACAATATTAGCTAAAATTTACTCAGAAAATCACAAGTACATAACATATCTTGTGTAAGAAAATGCATACTTTATATTTATGGCTCAATTGTCTTTAACCGTGGAAGTCATGCATGATACATTCATATCATTTTGTGTACACTACAATATAAGAATCAGTGTGAATTACGCAAGCGTGCATTTACGTTGATAATGCATAGGTAATCTTTCTGATACTTCGACATTCGCATGAAATAGTATGTATATATATATATATATATATATATATATATATATATATATATATCTATAGAGAGAGAGAGAGAGAGAGAGAGAAAGAGAGAGAGAGAGAGGCAAAGCAGACAAAAAACTTTTGTCTGTTTCCTCTCAATCTCTGACGAAGCTTTAATAAAAGTGAAACATGTTAGATTGATATACGTTTCCTATTTGTTCTTTTATTTTAACATCCTTTCGGATTCCGAACCATATTTGATTATCGACTCTCTCTCTCCCTCCTCTCTCTCTCTCTCTCACCCACTCTCTCTATATATATGTATAGTGTGTATACTGAGGCAGCATATTTTCATTCAAGCAAGGTTGGTTAAATAATTTAGACACATTACATTGTTGATGAACAAATTAGACAAGCTATTAGGAATATTAACATAAATAAAAATGAATACAATGCATCTTCAAATATCTCTAAACATATCAAATTACTATATCATAATCAAATGCATTCCAACTAAAAATTCCTAAAAACTCATAAACACTAATATATCGCCCACTGATCTAAGTAAAAAAATAAAATTAATTATATACTATGCTAAATTTAATATAACCAACCTACTTATTCAAAACAATTCTTCTCTGCCAACTAGCGTCTTGCAAAATGCCAACATTTTATATAAATTTCAATGTCCTTTAGGAGATTGTATCGCTGATAAAATTCTCAATACGTACGTTGACGATGTTAACAAAGAGGCTTACATTTCATTTAGCCGAGCATAGTTCAATATCTCAGCATGTAAAGGAACACTCGGGCCCACACTCACAAATTAGAACGATATTAGTTGAAAATAGATCTATATTACATAAAAAATAATAAGCAAAAACTAAAACTAATTGAAGCCTTTATATAAGAGAATTAAAGCCCAAAATAAATAAAGTTAACTATGAGTATAGCAACAAAGTCCTGAAATGCTAATATATATATATATGTATATATATATATTGTTATGGTCCAAGATCCTCGTACCACGGTGATGGTCCCAGGTAGAACCAATGAAGAATAACTCGAACACAGGTATGGAATAACACAGATACATTACAAACAGAAATATATATACAGAAGTAGAAGTATTAGTAATGACAATCAGATGTGGTTAGAGTGAACTATGTTGTCTCGACAAGTATCACTATTTCAATGTCTTACAGAAATCGTCTCACTCTGTCTCTGACTGTCTGACTCTGAACGCTGCTCCTTCTTGAGGCGCAGTATTTATGATGTCCGGTATAGTCCATTATTACTATAGGTAGGTACCCAAAGTACCCCCCTTCCGAAGCTTTTGCGTAGCAGGGGTTTTTAATATCTTTTTTTCTTTGGATCTTTTTCCAAAGGATCTGTAAACTTCCTTTTTCTGGACGATTTTCTTGGTTCTGGCATTGTTTGCGGTCTTTTTATATCAAATGTATCGAAAATCGTGTCCATCACCTCTTCCTGAGGTGGACCGTTAGCATATTGTAACAGTCTTTTCCTTATTTGGTTTACGTGTCTTCTATGTGACAATTTTTGTCCCTGTACTATGTAAACCATATTGCCGATTCTTTTCTCAATTGTCCCTTGCTCTCAGTAAGATGTATTATTTTTATATGCTTTAAAAAATTTCCTCCTGGGAGGAATTTTCTTTTTGCTGCGTAGGGCTGTGTTACTTGTTTCATTTTACGTGATAGCAATTTATCAAATGCTGATCTGATTTTTCTAGCGAACATCACTTCTGCGGGTTGATGGTATAGCATTATTTGGCGTTATTCGATATACCTGAATAAATTGCTGTAATGATTTTTCCGTAGGCACATCATAGGCTTTTCGTAACGCTCTTTTGAGTGTATCAAGAAATCCCTCCGCTTGCCCATTTGTTCTTGGGTGATAAGGCGGGGATTTTATATGTTTTACTTGATAAATTTCGCAAAACTCTTGGAAGTCTGCTGACGTGAATTGCGTTCCATTATCTGTGACTAGGCAATCCACTACACCAAACCGAGCGAATAGTTCGTGGAAGCAATTTATGGTCGTTTCTGAAGTAGGATTTTTGCAACGAAACACCTCTGGCCATTTACTATAACTATCAACTATGATCAAATAGTAAAAACCGTTAATTGGTCCTGCATAATCTGCGTGTATCAGTCTCTGGCCATGGCTTATGGATGATTGGCGGTGCTTTGGCTGCTAAGATACAACCCTTGCACATTTCCACCATTTGAGTAATATCCTGGTCCATATTTTTCCAATATACATAGCTTTGCATAAGCGATTTCCTTCTATTTTTTCCAGGATGACCCCTGTGGAAATCCTTTAGGATTCGCTTTTGTAGTGTTTTGAGAATTACAACCCTTTCGTTGTAAAGTAGCACATTATCGCATAGAGAAAAGCTGTCCGATATTTGCTTATCTTTTTCTGCTATTTTTGCTTTTGTTTCATTTATAAATTCATCATTTTTGGCTTCATTTTTATGTCTTGTAGTGTGACTGGGATGTTTCTAACTGTACAACATAGTACTGTCCTCATATCTTCTTCATTTCTTAGGGCTGCGATTACCGTATCTTCCAATGGCTCTGTCTTTGTTGGTATAAGTCTCGACAGACCATCCGCATGCCCGATCTTTTTCGTTGGTAAATATCCCAATCTGAAATTGTAGTTCAGAAGAATTGTTCCCCATCTTAGTAACCTATTTGCAGTGTAAACCGGTAGACCTTTTTTCGAACCAAAAATTGTTAGTAACGGTTTGTGATCTGTCTGTAGAGTAACATATCTACCATAGATATACCTATGAAACCTTGTGACTGCGAAGATAATTCCTAGAGCTTCTTTCTCTATTTGTGAGTAATTTTTCTCCGCTGGTAGTAAGTTTGAGAAGCATGTGCGATGGGTTTTATTGTCCCATCTGCCATTTTCAAATGTTTCCTGGCATTGATCTGTCCACTGCCAAACCTTTTCTTTCTTTAGCAGCTCGTTCAGTGGTGCGCGAAGTTTATGCATTTGAGGAATTAATTCCTGGTAGTAACTCACTAAGCCTAGAAAACTTTGTAGTTCTGTTATGTTCTTAGGAACTGGCATCTTTTTTTTATTGCTGTTGACCTTTCAGGGTCTGGTCGTCTACCTTCTTGATCTATGATATGGCCAAAGTATTTAATTTCCTTCATAAAAAATTGCACTTGATTTCTTTTATTTTCAACCTATAGCTTTGTATTCTCTTAAACACCTCTTGTACATGTTGCCAGTGTTGTTCAACACTTTCGCTGTTTATCAATACGTCATCCAGGTATGCAATCGTGTACTCTAGTCCGGCAAGCATCGTATCCATTGTCTGTTGGAATATAGCCGGCGCGACCTTAATTCCAAATGGTAGTCTTTGGTATTTGTACAGTCCTTTGTGTGTGTTTATGCACAGTAGTTTTGAACTTTCCTCATCGACTGGAATTTGAAAGTACGCTTCACTTAAATCTATTTTTGAAAAAAAATTTCCGCCATTTAATTTAGTGAATACTTCTTCTGGACTGGGTAGAGGATAGTGGTAGTCATTTATTGCTGCGTTAAAATCTGTAGAAAAATCAGCGCAAACTCGAATTTCTCCTGATTCCTTTTTGACGTAGACCGTCGGTGCGGCCCATTTACTGTATTCTACTTTGTCAATATGCCAGTGTTTTCGAGTCTAGCTAATTCTTGATCAATTTTTTCAATTGACGCAAACGCTACGCTCCTTTTTTCTTGAAGATAGGTTGAACGTTTTCTTTTATTTCGATATTCGCTGCCATTTTCTTACATCTTCCCAGACCTGCTGAAAATACTTCGGGGAAACTCGTTTTTAGTTTCTCTTTTAATTTGTCTGCCTCGGTTGGTAAGCTTTTTACATTTTGGCAGTACGTACTCATTGCATCCAGTCCGTTCCGAATAGGTTTTCTGTATTTCTTAACACGTACATTTTTAGTTTTTTCATCATTCCATTAAATGTTACATTTGTAATTACTTCACCCTCAAATTTTATCTTTTCCCCCGTAACTGATCTAGCAATTTTATCCGTTTTTAACATGGTAGGTTTGTTCAGTTTTCTCCATGTTTGTAGGTCCGAGCCAGAATCCAACTATAGTCTGACTTTTCTGTTTTGCATTTCAACTTGTGTGACACCCGTCTATCCTGGTCGCGGCGCCATTTGTGACACCCGGTCCTTTGTGACGGGCTAACCCTGGGACATCGGTTGAAGTCTTGTTAGGTTCTAGTACCAACTTGTCGTTCCCGGCTCGCTTCCAACGCCTGGCCACCGAAGCAACTGCTTTGATCTCGATTCAACCCACCCACGTTGTGATTTGATCTTAGGTTGACGAGATCAATCAGACGTCGGGCCGTAGTGCCAGCCGAATCCGGGTCAAGGTGATACTGCACAATGAATGTAGACAAAAAAAACAAAAGTATAAACAACAACTTCAAGTCGAGCGACTGGTTAGGAATAGTGATTAATTTTATGTCGGTTTGTTGAGTTACAGGAGTGCGTCTCTCTCTTTCTCTCCGAGCCCGAAGAAAAAAAAATGTGGATTGTAACACTTTTTGCTAGTTCTGGATATCTGGATTGTCTTTCAATAAAGTCGGCTCTGATGGAAAATATAGTCAGACTTCCATAATTTGTTCTTGGTTAGAAGTCTAAGTCGGAAATTTGCTTTGGTGGGAAATCTAAAGTCGGACTTCAACAAATTTGTTCTTGGTTAGAAGTCTAAGTCGGAAGGCATGGAATCGTGCGGTCACCTGTGCGAGACGTTATGTATCCGAGTCCCCTTGTCTCTTGGGCTCGACTGGATCTCTCTGCGAACTGCACTGCACTGCTCTCTCCTTACTGTACTGTGCTGTAACTTCACTCACTGACTGACTGTCTAAAACACCCGAAGACGTTTGCTTATATGGACGCCGATCAAAACCTGGCGTGGGGTCGGACGTGGTGTGGCCACCACGTTGATTTCAAATCCCCAATAAGGATTTTCTTTGTTTTCGGTCAGAAATATTTATCATTTTCCATTTTTGGAAATCTTCTTCCACTCCCACCCTCTTCTGCTCTCATATGGTTATCTCACCATACTTTAGAGGGCGTCAACGGTTTTCCCACTTCCTCGCAGTAACATCTCATACCTATCCTCTCAATGGGCGGTGGCAGGCCTCCTCCCTGCGTCACATGATCACCTCCGCCTGGCTATTTGCCCAATAGGCGTCAAATGATAATCTCAATTTTTATCCAACTTCACGGCATATGGAATTCCTCAATCAAGTTTTTCGCCAACATTAAGTGGACGGAATTTTGGCGAAAATTGGGTTAATTAAGAAAGACACAATAACATGGCTTCTGTTATCACAAACGAATTTCAACAGAACACAGATGTCCTGTCCAGCCGACCTCTCCTCAATCTGTGTGCGGTCGGCAGACGACCCATCAAATACTAATAACACAAGTTCGTCATCCTGACACAGCTAATGTTTTATCTGCCCAAAAGCTCTGGGATTCTTCAACTAATTTTTACGACAATGACCATCAGAATTTTTGGCCTTTTCTTTCTTTTATCATCTAAGTTGTTAAGTCTTGTCCCTCTGCTTCTTTCTTTTCTTTCTCTTTTGCTCTATCTATCGGTTTAAGTAATCCCCGTAATTAACTTCTGTGGTTAATTAACCTGCCGTTTCTAAATAGTGTTATAATCCTCCCTAACCCATTTGTGTCATTTACTTGTAAATGGCATTCAAATCCAACTACACTATTTAGCATGCATCATGCACCTGTCCCATGCAGTCGTATTCTTTTCATTTCTTTTTCACGCTTTTACATGTAATGTATTGTTCTACTTCATTTTGTTCTGTTTTACATGCAACGTAAAAATCTTCTTCTGTTTTATATGCAATATAAAGTTCTTTTATCTTCTGTTTTTCATGCAATATAAAGTTCTTTTGTCTTCTTCTGTTTTTCATGCAATATAAAGTTCTTTTATCTTCTGTTTTTCATGCAATATAAAGTTCTTTTATCTTCTTCTGTTTTTCATGCAATATAAAGTTCTTTTATGCAATTTTTTAAAAGATTTTTTATTTTTAAAGTGTGCGTGTGCCGGTGGGTGTATGTGTGTGGTTATTATGGCTTGTTCTTCTTGGTCAATGTTCTTCTCTCCGCTGTGGGGTTTTTTTCCGCCGCACGTGTTGGTTCTGCGTTGGCTTCTTCCGTCGGCTTTTCTGCAATTCTCTCGTTGATTCTGTATGGGTAAAGAACACTGCTCGGCATCTCCCTCTCGAGTTGTTGCATGCTCATTTAATTATCGCTAGTTAATTTCCTCTTACTCCTAATCTTCCATATTACTATACCCCCTATGGCTATAATTATGAACGTACCCATCACTAGCGACCAACATATCGCGATCTGCTCAATACCTTTCCGAGCCATATCCTCCCTACCCAGCTCACTTAGCTTATTCCTCAACTGATCCATATCGATCGTTTCTATCGACTTCATCAGCGCCGGTATTTTATTCAAGGTAACATTGGGGAATCCCTTCAATATCGGTTCCCATAATTCTGTACAATTGACTAAGCTCCTGCCAATCAATTCCATAATTGAATCCTTCTCTTCATATTTTTCTTCTATCCTTCTATCTTGCTTAATTCTTTACTCAGCTATTCCATAACGTTTTCTAAACTCGTAACTCTTCAGCTCTCTCCTCCCCTAACTAACTCCTAGCAGATTGAATGGTCCGGACAGGTTCGCGGGGTTCCCTCCAAGGATCGTACTCAATGGCACTATAGCTGGCCAGTTACCAATGCCACTAACTTTCTTCCGTCCTCCGTGAGGTGCAATTCGCGCCTCCATCCCCTCCATCCACATACACCGCAGTCAGACAGTAGGTTTTGGACGAGCCAGGGTCGTTATTTGGCGACACCTAATTATTCAACTGAGATTTGGATTTCTCCATTCCTCTCAATCTCATCTTCCGATGAATTTTGTTTTACCTGTTCTTGAGGGGAGAAAATTGGTTTGTTTTTGAGGAGGGAAAGTTGGTTTGTCTTCGTACTTTATGTATGTGCGCGATGCCAGCTTCTTCTATGTCTTTTGAGTCTTTCTTCACACTGATGCATCACTGGGAGTCTTCGGCCAGTTTTTGAAGTGTCAAATCTTGTTCACTCTCCAATTTAGCAAGGATTCTGCGTCTCATTTCCGCGTCTTTGGCTGAGACCAGGCCTTGGACGTAAATTAAGCATTTGAAATTGGCCGCGCTGAGTTCCGTTAATTTGAAGTTATCACAATATTTATTAACAATAGACGCGAAAGTTATGTAATCTTCCATGTCCTTTTTTGTTAGGTTCAGACATTTCCATCTTTTGTGGAATAGTGATGTATTATGGCTGAAAAGTTCTGTTAACAGTTTTATGGATTCTTTGAAAGTTAACTCACTTGTTTTTCTTGGAAGGATATAATCTATGAATTTGGTATATTCGCATGTGCCTAATTTTGTTAGTAATAGACGTACTTTTCGTGCGTCTGACCAATCTTTGCAGTGAAATTCATATAGATCTTTGTACCTTCGGAAGTAATTTGCAAAAGTTTTATCTTCGTCGGGTGAGTACGTGAAATCTTCGATAGTTCTCCAAATACCGTCTTGTGAGAGAACTGTTTCGCTCTCGGAATGTTGCTCTTTATTTGATATAACACGTAGCAATAATTCCTGTAACTCAAGATGTTTCTGTTCGTACTTTTGTTGCTGTTCAAATTGGATTTTGATAAGTTCCACAATGGTTGACTTCCATGTTAACGTAATTTTGTGTACGTATTTTACTTTAGTGTAACCTGATATTCGGAAACTTGTGTACGCAAAAAAAATTCCTTTGTTACCAGCAAAATTGATATCTTTTTTTTATGTGTTCCCGCAGAACTTGATATTTTAGAGTTTACTCGTCGATCACTGTTATGTGCAACGGATAGCAAAAAAGGTATGTCCTCCTCGTAGAGATTTCGTTTTTCTTTTGGGGGGTTTTCTCGTCGCCACTTGTTATGTGCGACGTATACCAAAAAAAGTATGTTCTCCGCGTAGAGGTAGAACCAATGAAGAATAACTCGAACACAGGTATGGAATAACACAGATATATTACAAACAGAAATATATATAGAGAAGTAGAAGTATTAGTAATGACAATCAGATGTGGTTAGAGTGAACTATGTTGTCTCGACAAGTATCACTATTCCAATGTCTTACAGTAATCGTCTCACTCTGTCTCTGACTCTGAACGCTGCTCCCTATTGAGGCGCAGTATTTATAATGTCCGGAATAGTCCATTATTACTATGGGTAAGTTCCCATAACATATATATATATATATATAAAACACGTGAACTTTTAACTTTGAAATCTAGAACGCTGCATAAGCAGTAAAAACGAACAGTTGAAATGCTTTGAATTTACAGAATCACATATATATATTCACAGACAACGTACCCCCACTGAAGATGGTCTCAGATGAGTTTGAAAGTACTTTGGATAATAAAAACTATTTGAAAAAGTCTACCAAGAAATTACTCCGCGATATTAAAAGGATGACAACGAAAAATAATCGACATAATATGTCTAAATGATTTAATAAAGGCTTTTTGAATATATATATATATATATATATATATATATATATATATATATATATATATATATATATATATATATATATATATATATATGCGCACGTGTGGGTGTGTATTGTGTTTATATTCCAGAAATATAAAATGTACCAGAATATGTATAGCGTAATAGTGACTGATATCTTAATTTATATCGTAATTAAGAAATTAATAGAATTGTGCAGTTATATCACTTGATGATACTGCTTTTATCTTCTATATATTAATAGGCCTGTACTTATATATAGTGTGTATCACGCTTGGTATTACTGATACTAAGAGGGTAAGAGAAAGAGAGACTAAGAGATGTGGATATAGAGATTTGTCTCTCTACATCCACATCTCTCAGTCTCTCTTTCTCTTGCCCTCGAGAGTACGACAGCAGCTGGGGATTCACCTTAGATAAAGATAGATAAAGTTTCGTGACCTAACGCTCTATTGATGACAAATTTGTCCCTGAACGGCAAGTGACCTTTGGAATTAAAATCTTTTTAAAATAATTATAATCATTTGTGTGTGCACAATGTAGATATTGGAATGAAGCCTGTATCGTGACTCATGCCTCAGTGAGATCTTCATATTCCTATGTCCACACTATCTGTTGTATCTATAAGCACTCTATTTCTGATTTATCAATAGATTGAACAATATATATATATATATATATATATATATATATATATATATATATATATTGTGTGTGCATGTGTGTGTATGTGCGTGTTTCAATGCTAAATTAGCAAATTTTTTCTATGCTCTCAATATTTAAATTATTCCTAATAAATTAATGTAGAATAAAAATAGTGTCTGATTGTTTTAAATCGCATACGCAAAAGCCATAAAGTTTAAAGCCTTTTGCTGGTTTTAGATCGTTGATTTATTTAATATTTTTTACTCATACACACATGCATACAGATAGCTACTGAGATTAGAGCGGTCTGAAAATAAATCTATTAACGAGAAGATTTATAATCGAAGTAAAAATCAATTGTTTGAGACTCAGATCTATCAAAGGCATTGAACTAAGTGAAAGCAAAATGAAGTCACGCTATTGGTTGTCCAAAAATAATGAGCCGAACAAAACGCTTTCGCCCCAGAATGTCAAGATTGCTGAATGAGGTCAAGTCACACTATTGATAATTGATCGATCGATAAAAGCACTTTGAACTGGAGAGAACTCAATAAGTCAAAAACTGTTTCAATAAAACGATCCGGAAATAAATGGCAAGTATTCATGACGCAATATTTATTGAACTTCTTTTATGGCTCGAAGCAGCATATAAAAGAAAACTTGCTGTGTCTCTTTAATTCATAGTTCAGCAATGCCATCCAAGTTAAAGACTGATATTTATTGTGTGACTCTCTGCCGCCTTTTGGAAACGCCTAAATTAATAAGTAAAGCAACTCTGACTGTAACTTTCAACTCAGAAGATATTATCTTGGCTGAATAACATGAAAACTAAGTAATTAATTGTTATGCTGATTCAAACACTTAATTGATGTTAAACTAAGAGATTATGCACCCCAAACCCAGGCCACATTTGACACGAATTATTGGCGTTTGAAGCAAACAACTACGAAGCTATCACGAATGCAGCCGGTTTTTCATTTTGTTTTATTTTGTGCTCATTTGTACGCATGCAACATCATTAATGTCGTGTTTAAAGTGAAAAGCAGAGAAGACGATTTTTGCAATATATCTTCTTCCATATGTGTTATAAAAGGCATAAATAAAAACTTATTAATTTATGATCGAACGATAGATTTTTTATTGGTGATAGTCGTGCTGAATTTTCAAAAAGCTAATAACGCAAGATAAAATCCTAATCCCAATCCAATTAATATTAACCTAATATTACTTTATCTTGTTTCCATCTTCGATTTTCTCTCAGATTTTTCATTCAATCAAATTATTCTTTTATTTCATTCAATATGTTTTTTGACCAGTTATGTAATTTCTCTCCTTTCAGCTAGAAGCACTGATTTTTTTCTCTCTCTTTCTTCGTTCTTTCAGCATCTTTTAATTCTTTTTTGTTGTTTCAATGACCTGTTGCTTGTTTATGTTCTATTTTAATAATTTTATTTCATTTTTTTTAGTTTTCTCAAATTTTTGCCTTCAGCATTCCATCAGTTTTCTTTTCTCTAAAGTTTCTTTGTTATTTTGTCTTCCTGTTTTTTTTTCTTTTTTTTTTTTACTAATTTTCAGTCACCTTTCCTGCCTTTCGTTTTCTTCCAATCTTATTCATCCAGCTTCCGTTGGATAATTTTTCTATTACTTTTTCATTCTCTAATAATAATCTCTTTCTATTTTAACTTTTTTCTCCTTTGCTTTTCAACTAAAATCTTTTCTCTGTAATAAAATCTGTTGCGCTAGCTCTCTTTTATTTCTACTGTATGTTTACATCTAAATTCTCAAATATAACTAATTTCTTGGCTGGACACTTCTGCCGCAGTTCATCTCTCTACCGTTTCCCCTGTTGGTACCATTCTTCCATTTATTGCTTCTTTTCTCTTTAATCTGAAAAATTTCACTCGTCTTCGTTATCATGTAACCGATCTATTTCTGTATAATTATGTATTTCTCTTTTCATGTCATTCTCATTCCGTAGGATTTTACCTTTCCTATCTTGTTCGCCTCTTTCATTCATTTATTCGATTTCTCTTCATATGACTTTCTTTTTCGTATTTCATCTCGCTCGATCCATTTCCTTCTCTTAATTCCAATTTTCTTTCACTCTCATCCATTATCTATCACTAGCTGATCTTGTTTTTGTTTGTAGTCCGACTTGACATGCGCAATTTTGTCTCGCTATGATCATCTTGTTCTAGTCATTTCCTTCTGTTCATCTAACAACTGTTTTTACTTTTCAATCACTTTCTTCTTCTTATTCATTGCCATTGCTTTTCGTCCTTTTTAATTTTTCACTTAAACCTTTTCCTGTCTCTTTTCCATTCTATCTTTCTGTCCTTTCCATTTCATTCTTATTTTATTACATTATTCGCTTTTTCAATTCAATTTCCATCTATTACTTTCTCGCGTTCCATCATATACTAAAAATGAATCTTTTCAAAGAAGTAATATTATCAAATGTAAGCCCATTTTAAGAGAAATTATATCATTATTATCTTTGTGCGCATGCACCAGCTTTAGAACAAATGTACCATGTTGTGTAAGTTAAAGATGACGACTAGAGATATGCATGCAAAGTTCATCTTCAATTTGTGATGGCTAATCTTAAATTCTTTTCCTCACTTTCCTAAGCTTTACTCTTTAACGATGAAATATATTATGCATGCATAATTAGGCCAGTAGTCTTGGTCAAAAGTACTCAAGGGAAATTAAAGTCCCAGATGCCCTATTTATCGCAGTGAACACAAAAAATGAATTATCTCCCTTACTTGAGAGGATTCCGTGGGAATGAATTACCCCCCTTATTTGAGAAGATTTTGTGGGAGTAAAAGAATTTTGTATATGTTAAATCTTGTTCACGTCCAGCACACATCATTTGCATTCAGATGCGTTCTCATGGGCATATTCACTGAGACCTTGCTCTTTCAGAAGTGGAAGGCAGTTTGTAGAATTGCTTTCGTTTCATTCCCTTTGACTAAGAAGTCAATTGAATACATCGCCAACAATGGAATCTACAATAAAATTAATTTTACACACGAACTGACTGGTAGAACCTGCTTAATGTCACTATTACATTGCAAATTTGACTGATTTTTGCTTTCTTTTTCTTTCTCTCATTTTTCTGTTTAAATTCATCCGAAAATCTTCAAACACATTTTTAAGACAAAGTGACAATATTTTATATATAATATGCCATAAAATTCGTATCTATCTATCTATCGATCTATAATTATATATAACTATACATATATATATATATATATATATATATATATATATATATATATAGCATAAGGCCACGTATACTTTCTTGATATGTATATAATATCTGGATAAAATAAATGAAACAAAATTGGGTGTTTTTTTTATGAAAGTATTTATTTCTGTGTTTTTGTATATATTTAATATTTCAGACCACCTCGGTCTTTCCTCAGAAATCAAATGAGATACTGTGTTTGTGTGTTTGTTTACAGCGTTTGTCGTGAAGCGTGGATGTCACGTGACATTAAACACATATAAACTAGGGTTAAACAAAGACTTGGGTATTCTAAATCTGTATAAATATTTCAATAGTTAAAATATTTCTTCAAAACATTTCTTTAGATATGGTGAAAAATCCTTTTTAAACAATAACCAAAACATCATCTTCAGTTGTCCGTTAAAGATTCAAACACAATCGCGTTCCACACCACGTGTCGTCCGAGTCTAAAAACAAACACACAAACACAGTAATTTAAGTACAACACACATACGAAGAAAAAAAGAAAAATACTGAATTCTAAAATTAGACACATATAAACTAGGGGTAAACAAACACGTGGATGTTTTAAATCTACATAAATATTTCAACAGTTAAAAATATTTCTTGAGATATGGTCAAAAAACCTTTTAAACAACATTTAAGACACTATCATCAGTCTTCCACCAAAAATTCAAACACAGTCGCATCCCACATTACGTGACATCCACGCTTCACGACAAACGCTGTAAACAAACACACAAACACAGTATCTCATTTGATTTCTGAGGAAAGACCGAGGTGGTCTGAAATATTAAATATATACAAAAACACAGAAATAAATACTTTCATTAAAAAAACACCCAATTTTGTTTCATTTATTTTATATATATATATATATATATATATATATATATATATATATATATATATATATATATATTATAATATTTTAAAAAAATATGATTCCTTCGCTACATAAGAGTTCTCATGTTTCAAAAACGAGAGCCGGAACCCTTAATATAATTATTGAAATTAAGTTGAATTAAGGTGTCGTGTCCCGTTTCATCTTATTTTCGCTTGAGGATGAAACGGGACTCGACACTTTAATTCAACTTAATTTCAATAATTATATTGAGGGTTCCGGCTCTCGTCTTTGAAACATGAGAACTCACATGTAGCGAAGGAATCATATTTTTAAAAAAAATATTATAATATAAGCTCTACTTATGGAGCACTGTCTTTTTAAAAATAAGAACAAAAATACTAAAGAACTCCGGATTATTTACCTAACGTGTTCTTTCCTATTTTTCTGCATATCTGCACACACACACACACACACACACACACACACACACACACACACACACACACACACACATACATACACACATATATATATATATACATATATATATATATAGTTAGTGAATGATACAATAGAAAAGCTGCTTGATACGTTTTCTTCCGTTTGTGAGGAAAAACTTTAAGAATCCATATACAAGTAAACTAAACAAATTAAGCAGATTCAAATTATAGCAAACACATTATTATAGCTGTTATGAATAATCAAGATGGTCTCCTTTGGTTTTGTTACTCTCCTCTTTGAGAAAGCTATTTCTGTTTACTGGGACTATAAAAGGACACTATACGCGAACCTTGTATTCCCAATTGAATAAAGCTTTTTTAAAGCCTACACCTGAGTACTTTTGTCATTATTGTTAAGGGGTCTCCCGTTTTTCACACAAATGGACTCAACCGAGGTATACATATACTACCACCAGTGAATACCCGGCAGTACGTTAAGACAGTCCGTATCAGAGTAGTATTAGAGGAGGGTAACACAAGAGTCACCGTCACAGCACCTAGACTCAGTAAGGAGTCATACCGCGGTACTTCAATACCAAGACTGTATATATATTATTGCTACTAACCCGCATTCCTGGATCTACTAACCCGTATTACCAGATATCGGATTTAATCTAGGAATCCACAACAATTATAATTTATTCAATTGAAAATATCTCTCCATCATGGGACAATTAATGCGCCCACAGTGGTTGGACGTAGAACCTGATACTACAGACTCTGAAAAGCGCTGGACGCATTTGTGAGTGATGTTCGAAAACTTCTTGCAAGCAGTACATGCAGAAACCCCACATCGACCATTGAACAAGCTTGGACTCTTAATTAATTATATATCCCACACTGTACATGAAATAATCCTGGACTGTCCCACTTATGAGGAGGCTATGGACATTCTACAAGCTACTTACCGGAAACCAAAGAATGAAATCATCTCGCGACATAAACTGACTACCCGACGCCAGCTAAATAGTGAATCGCTGGAACAGTACTTAAAAGAATTAAGAATCCTAAGGACTTTAACTTCCGGCCAATGAATCTCGAAGCATATTCTGGACACTTTTACCAACGGTCTACAAAATACCCAGGTAAGGCAAAGACCCCTTGAAAATACCAATCTAAATAAAAAAACACAGGTTACGAACAGGCCTATACATTTGAGGTGTCCCCAAAACAGTTTGTGTTCTACTTACAGACTGATACTGTCGGTGCTGCTCCAAACGCTCACTATTTTCCTCTTCTTACCCGCATGGTTCCTTGTCCTGCCTCTGTGACTTCTCTTTCGAACCTAAAATTCCACATACTCTACTATAAAACCTTCAGAACTTCCTACCACTGCTGCTGTCACAGGACGTAAATGCTACTTTTGTGGACTCAGTCAGCACCTTTGGTCCTTTTGTCCAGCTAAAAATGCTTGGTGTCACAAATGTGGGAATTTGTATATTTTTCATAAGTTTCTCGGTCTACACTCTAAAAAATAAAGTTTCTACTGCTTCTTTTATTGTAATCACTGTAACAGCTGCTTCTCTGGACTGCCTTTCAAAAAGTATAATGCAGATTACACTTAATGGCGTTGCTACTGATGCATTGACACCGGCAATTCTGGTAGTTATATTAATTTCAGCATTGTGAAGGCTAATCTGTTCTAATTAGGTGTCTATGGCAAATGCTTCTCTATCATCACAAGTTAATGGATACTGCCTGGTTAGCCTACAGTTAACAAAAACTTTATATAGAAACATCAAACTCTCGATAATGAAGAACCTCTGTAGTGATGTGATACTGGGACATGACTTTCTACAGCATACTTTTTGGAGGACCCAAACCAACCCTCAGCAATTGTGGATTAACAGTAGTCAATTTCCCGTACCGGTCACTCTTCAATAACTTATTTCCAGACTGTAAGCCTATAGTAATGAAGTCAAGACGGTACTCACAAACAATTTATAAATGCTGAAATTACGAGAATGTTCGACGAAGGAATCATTGAAACACGTGAGTCTCCGTGAAGGGCCCAGATATTAGTAACGTCTGAGAACCACAAAAAGAGATTAGTAATTGATTTCTCTCAAACCATAAATAGGTTCACCCTATTAGACGCTTACACATTACCACTGATAGGCAAAATCCAGCTAGATCTCAGAAACGCTTATCACCAAGTGGTTATTAAACCAGCATATCGCACCTAAACAGCCTTTGAGGCAAATAGACGCCTCTATCAGTTGAATAGGATACCATTCGAAGTCACTAATGGACAAAATTATTAGTGACGAAAGATTGGAAGTCACTTTCCTATACACTGAGAACATAACCATATGCAGACGCAACTATGCAGACGCAACTATGCAGATCACAATCTTAATCTGAAAAAATTCATGGCTGTTATTGAGAAATATAATCTCAAATTAAATGCCGACAAATGTTTTTTTGGGCGGGGGCGTAGAGACCGTTAATTTACTGTGGTAAACCGTGAGTAAATGTTCTATGTCACCAAATCCGAAACAACTGAAACTTCTAAACTTGCCAACTTGTAATATGCGTGCTCTAAAATGAGCTATGGGTATGTTTGCACATTACTCCCAGTTCATTGTTTCTTTCTCAGATATAATACATCCGTTGGTACAAGCGGATAGCTTTCCTCTTTCTTCAGCAGCAATAGAGCATTTTAAAAAATCTTACAAGGATATAACCAACTCAGGCGTTACGGTATATAGATCCCACCATTCCTCTAGTGGAAGAGACAGATGCATCTGATTTAAGGCAATCTGGACGACCTGTTTACATTTTTTTCAAGGACCTTGTCGCATTCGGAACAACGACGATCAGCGATTGAAAAAGAAGCCTATGCTATTGTGGAGGCACTCAGAAAATGGAGACACTACTTGATAGAACATTTTCGATTGTTCACTGATCAAAAATCCGTCGCATTTATATTCAACACCAGAACAACTAGTAAAATTAAGAATGACGAAATAGCAAGGTGAAGAATTGAACTCTCCTGTTTTTCTTTTGATGTGAGCTATCGACCTGGGTAAGAGTGGTAGATACACTACCGAGGGTATGTAGCTCGATACCAAACATAGATGAGCTATGTAACCTACACCTGCGTGCTTTTGTCATTATAATAGGTACCTTCAAAGATTTGCTAAAAAATGAGCATACATAATAAAAATGCCCAAATCTTAATAAAATTAATTTTTATCGTCAAAAGTGTTCACGTTATTATTACGAGTTATGAGCAAAGGACTTTCAGATGTAAAAATCATTTTCTTAATCCTTTAAAGAACCGTGAAAATTTTCGTTAGTAATCTTGTTTATCAGGTATCAACATTGTACCATAAATTAGTTTGGGAGATTTTCGGGTCTTTTTACGATTTGGAAATTCTTGCAAAATTCAGATAGTTATCGAATTCTAATTAAACTTTCAGGACTTCTTCACAAATGAATAAAATTCATTTTGAATCTTTTTTAAGTCTTTGTAAAAATTTTTATCACTCTTAACTCACACTTATTTAATTTTATGAAATTTCAAGAAATTCTTTTTTGTAACGTTTTATTTGTTTATTTTATTTGTTATAAGGACAAGTCCTCGAAGAATATAAATCATGAAAATGGTTTGTCAAACAGGACTCTCAGTTAGAGAAATTTTTTTCTGAATCGTAAAATAAAAAATGCAATAAAAATGAGACATTATTTAGTTAGAAAAGCTTTTGTTTTATGTGTAAAACATATTATGGGCACTATTGCCTTAAGAAAAAAAAATTCAATGAATAATGATTTTTTACAAAAATTGTTTTCATTTCTTTTAATTAGAATAATTTATAAAATTTTAAAGTTTGTATTACTTTTTAGCGATCAAGTGATACTGTTATTAAATTAAGAATATATTTACTAATCATAAAAGGAAAAGCTCACTACAATTCAACGACTCCCAATATTTTAAAAACAATTTTGAATTTATTTTATATGCGTATAAATGTCCGATTTTGTAAATACGGATGTCCTAACCCGACATTATCAGAAAAGAGCGCAAGCGCTTCATAAGATAAATTCAAAGTACCCACTCGCCAAAAAAATTCAATAAAATATTAGATTGCTTAGAATATTTTAAAGTTTCAAGATTACTGGCTAGTTAAAAAAATATAAAAAGTTCACATTGTATTCATCAAGTAACTATTACAGTTATGTTTTCCTTAGAAAAATTCTCAAACATATGTCAATAGAGTTGTCAACACCTCATAAAAACAACGATTTGTGTTGAAAAATGCATTTCTCCGATATTTCAAACTAAAATTAAGTAATATTTGTTTAAAATCAGATTAATTAAAATTTAAATCCGCCAATCTTCAAATAAATTTCAGGACAGTATATTTTATTTCTGAAAGATATTTTTTAATTACATTGTGATTGGCAGATAAGTCAAGATGGACGATTTTAGCGCTTTTACTGATAAAAAAAAACTCATTCGAATCAACTTAAATTCAGTTTGAAATATTGCAAAGTATTTTGCATATTGGAAATATTAAATATTTGCTTGAAATTAAAACTAAAATAAAAGCTTCAAGTTTTTTAATTTAAAAAGAATACATTTTAAATATTAGGTATCGCTTTTCTTTGAAGGTAGCTACATTATTAGAACATATTCCAAATGTTAATCCCAGCGCGATTCCAATTGGTACATTATTTTTGGTAATGTGATCAAAGCATGGAAAGTGGAGTGTGACAGTCATGACGTTAATATTCTCTTACATTTTTAACTTTGCCTCGCATATGAAATCTCTTTAGAAAAATTAACGTCAATATATTTTGAGTTTTATATACCGTAAATCAACATGATACTCCAACAAATTGATGAACAAATAGCATTTTAGTTTACATTGCTGTTGAAATATTAATTTTGCTTTACTGACAGTAAACTGCCTATAGAAACTGAGCTCACTAGCCATACAAAACTAGAAAGGGGTGTAACACGAGGATGTATTTTCTCATCGGACTTATTCAACCTATTCAGCGAGGCGATTCTGAGGGAATTAGAAGTTCTATCAAATTTAATTATTGGCGGACAACATAAGATATGCAGATGACAAAGTATTGATATCAGAAACGGAAAGAAAACTGCAAAAACTCTTACAGAAGGTAGTGAAGAAAAGCGAGAAGAAACATCAACTAAATGAAAACAGAATGAATGGTTGTTAGCAAAAGAATGAGCCCAAGAGTACAAATTGGGGAAACAAAAATTAAACAAGCACAAAAATTTAAATATCTTGGAAATGTTTTAACAGAGCATTGGATATGCGAGACTGATATTCGAACGCGCACCGGGATAGCCGAAGATGCCTTCCAAAAGCTAAGCAATGAAACAAACAGAAGAATACGTGATATCTGTCCTCGTATATGGCAGTGAGTGATGGGCAATCTCCTCAAAGATGAAAAAGAGTCTCGAAGTAACAGAAATATTGTTCTACAGAAGGATGCTGAGGATACCATGGACCTAATATGTGAGCACAGACGAAGTTTTAGAGAAAATGGAAACAAAAAAAGACACTTTTAGTTGACATCTGGAAAAGACAATTGAAATTTCTAGGGCGAATTGAAAAAAGAAGGCTTGGAAAATCTGATACTCACAGAACAGATTGAAGGCAAGAGGGGCAGAGGAAACCAACGCATAACATACTTAGTGAGCTTGAGTAAATGGATGGCGGAACAGGGTTGAGGAGAAATAACAAAGACAAAATTTATTAACAGCTACAAAGGACAGGAAATTGGGGAGTACCATGATCACCAACGTCTTGATGGGACAAGGCACATAAAGAATAAGTGATAAAAAATACTTAAAATATTTTCAAACCCAGAAAAAGTATATTTTTCATGTTGAATACTCTTTGGCATCTTTTTAGTTTATTTAAGAAATAAACTAAAAAGATGCCAAAGAAAAAAGTGGTAATTTATACTCTGCATATATTTGTCTCAAATGAAACTTAATTTTCGCTGACGTTAGTTTTGCTGTTATGGAAAGGTTTTAATTTAAATAAAAGACAGTTTTCAATAAAAGAGAGTTTAACTTTAAACAATTTATTGCAAAAGATAAGCTACTAAAATGTAGCTTATCTTTTGTAATAAATTGTTAATTAATTGTAATAAAGAAGTCGCTACTGCAGAAATGTAAGCGCAGTAATTGGAAAAAGTTCTACGCTTAAGTATTTTCATTAAGACTGAACTGCTTAATTCGATTTAATTAATTGATTTTGAATCAATCCAGTAAATTTGAGTGAAAGTCTTTCAATCGAAAAGTATAAATTGGTATCTGAAAAAAGAGCGCTTAATAGCAGAGGGCGTTTGCAAGTGTCATTGTTTTCATTGCTGTATCGACTGCATTTGTGTAATGATACTAGAGAAAATAAGTGAAATGTTGGTTATTTCATTGGACTTGGCTCAGATAAGATTTGAATTGACATGAATATTGCACATGCATTCAGGCATAATACACATGAAGAGAGTTACGCCTTTATACACATATGAACCTGTATACATGGATATACACGCTGCGATGGGTAAATTATCGTAATTTTATATTCTTAATTTCGATCATACGCATTCTTTGTTTTTGATTTTGTTGACTGCACAGCATAGTAGGGTCAGTTGGGTACTGTTTGTGAGATAAAGAGCAACATTACGCAATTCACTCCACTAGAAATTTAGAAACGGCGTGCTGCTTGACATTCCCACCGGAAGCTCCAACACA
The DNA here is from genome assembly GCA_964036315.1 of Acanthosepion esculentum. NCBI lineage: Eukaryota > Metazoa > Mollusca > Cephalopoda > Sepiida > Sepiidae > Acanthosepion > Acanthosepion esculentum. The sequence goes on along the minus strand of OZ038494.1, from coordinate 36,353,349 downwards.
AACATTTAAGAGTATTTGGGTGTCAATTTGAGACAGAACGGAAAACCCACTCTGATAGTTCTAATAATGGCAACATTCACCAAATTAAACAAGTAGACCGCCCAGAAGTGTTGCAAGAGATTCCGAGGTCAGCTGGAGGCCGTAATAAGGCTCTTAAGGTGAAATGGAAATTTAAAAAAACGGCAAGGACATGCAGATCTTTATATGAACACTGTTTTCTGTGCTTACATAAAATTATCAAATTTAATAAAAATTCCTGATAAAATCAAAAGGAGTTTACGTTTACTTTACAATTTAGTTAAACTTTGCAATTTGATTATGCTTTTTCTTATATTTTAGTTGTACTGCGTTGTACTATATATGGCTTATCTTTCTATTTGTAAGATTAATTTGGATTTAATATAATTTTGTATTAATCTCCTGGTAGCATTAGTAACATCTTGTGCGGATGTACTGGTATTTGGTTGGTATTTTTGACATTTTCCTCTATGGCCGTCTTCGGGGCCTCATTATACATGAACTGTAGCCGGCTACTATAAGGTTAATTACAAAGGGAAAGATCTCCCGGCTTGAACTTCTGGAGCCAATGCCTGGTGATATCCCCAACGGTTTGACATATTCGGCAGCTTGATGCGGCTGTGGACAAGCCCATCTTAAAGTCATAAAGCTGTCAAATCCGAACGAGCTGGTTCGACACGGTAATGTTTCCTGCCGTTGCTCGAGCTATGACTGATGTGTATGCGCAACATACCGGCATCGGTCAAGAGCAATGCACCTACCTCCACTCCGATCGCTGTCCTGGAACGTGACGCACTTACTTGCATATCAGTGATCACTTTCCACACGACGTAAAAACAGCAAGGACTTTTCTGATTAACTTAGAGAAAGAGAGAGAGAGAGAGAGAGGGGGAGAGAGATTACTTTTACCTGACTAATCTTAAATGACTGACTATAAAGCAAGCACATACATGTAAGAATATATAATATGTTGACGATAGAGTTACTCTCAAGAATGAAGGAGATCTTAAGTAATGAGACTTTTGGAATGAAGAGTTCACATTTTATGGAAGAAAGGTGCATCAAGCTAAACAAATGAAGATATAGACACACATAAAGGTAAATACTTATAAACGCATGCGTATCACTCTCTTCCAAACTGCTGAGTCATTAGGAAAGTAATAAGAACCTAGAGCCTTGTACTGGAGAGATCTCCAAGGACACTAGTGGTTAGAAAAACGAATATAACGATTATTCATTCATCTCTTGCTCTCTTTTTCCCTTTGTCTCATTAGCTCTAAAGCAAGAGCAACAGCTTTCAGCATTAAGTCCTTTTCCGACTTCTCTTTATCTTTTTCTGAAATTCATTTTCAGCCAAATAAATATAGGGAACATTGCTTGCAAATTTACCTCTCTTTCGATCGTTCATTAAATTTCAAGGGCGCATCCAGTTCATACAATTTTAAAATTACTGCACTATTTTTCATCTTTCACAACGAGTTACTGAATCCTGGAGAAATGGTTGTTGCTGATCTTTATTTTCAACAACTTGAACATGTAGACGGATTTCGTGAAGAGAAAAATGTCATTTTCTAATATGACAATGTAAACTCTTTCACAATCTCAAGTTGAGATTTAGCTTTGAATATCAGTATTTTGTATGTTCACAAGCAACAACATCATAACGAAATTTAAGTGTACAAGAGTTCTCCTACGTTGACGAGTTCGACTTGTAGACTCATTTACGATGTTTTTGATTAGATATAATCAACTTGCATGATTGCAATGATTCTGTACAAGCCTTGCTCAAAATTTGAGATATAAACTGTCCCACTATTTGATTTGTGAGATCGGTTCAAAGAGAAATAATTATTTTATTTTCCATATCTAGTTTCTTTATTTAACGTCCGGTTGAGCATAAATTTAGATAAAATTCGCTGTTGTTTAATTCTTTTTATTTAATTGTTCTTATAGACTTTGGAAACAGAATATTTTAGCCAGAAAATCAGTAGTATTACTATTTAGTTCTTTTTAACCATAGTAGCTAGGCAAGGATATGCATTTTAATAATTTAAATAAATTTAGATGTACAAATGTCTAGTGTAAATTTCTATCGATCAGCTTTCATTTTGAGAGAAAGACAAAGAGAATCGGAGAATGAAAATATTCTTGTTTATAATGAATAGAATATAGAAAAGTATTAAAATGAATTTATATATGAATATACAAGCTACTGGCAATAAAATTAAGAGAAAAATTAATTTCCAGGTAACATATAATTATTTTATTACTATTAATATTATTATTATTTGTAAGTGAAAGAGAAAAACCGGGTATTTGCTTTCATTAAAGCTATTCTATAAGCAACACTCGTGTTATCATCATTTAATAGATTGCCTGAATCACCAGATAGTTCCCCATATATTTTCTGTCTTTTGATCTCTTTTGTTAACATTAACATGTTATGACTTTACTTTCACAATAATATGATTAAAATAATCATGTAATCTAGCAATACTTCTGTCAATTACTTCGTTACGAATTAATTAACATTGTTTTGATTTTAGTCGATTTTAACAATTAATTTATACTGAGAATAAGTTTTGACAATTTAAAGCTTCCCATATCAAGATTCAAAATAAAGCCATACAATTTTTGTTATAAAAGAAAACGATAACAGAACAGATATTTCGATTTCGTCTATTTTCACGTTAACGTTAATATCGTAATGATTGGAAGTGAAATGAGAGTAATGATGGCGCATACCGCGAATACATTATAAACATTCAGAATGTGGAATTAATGAACTCTAAACACTTCAGATACCTTGGCGTATGGATAATTTAAAACAAATGTAGTAGTTGCGATAAGGAAATTGAAGCTAGAATAAGTTGTGTTTGGGTTAGTTTTATCCACCACCATAAAATTCTACAAAATATTAACCGGAAAACTCGAAAAATTAAATAGCCGCATCAGATCTAGCATCTTGTACAGATGTCATGCAATTTTTTCAGAAATATCTAAATTATCGCCTATATACAACCATTTTCTCAAATCAGTAATTAAGAACGGTTTCAAGCGAATGAATCCATTAAGTTTTAATGAAATCCCTCCTTCGCCAGACTCTACAAGCTGTCGTTGCGATATGCCAAAATTATTTACAAAATAACAGAAAAGATCCTGTCAGAACACAGAAAGAATCTAGCTTGCACACCTAAAACATTAACAAACCATTATCTCCTAACGTATAATGCTTTTCCTCCCGGTAGTGCCAGTTCGTGTTTTGAAAAGAAGAATATCCCGGATTACATAGAAAACAAATGAGTGTTATCTTTTTCTATAAATCATATTCATATTGTTGTTCCAGTAGTATAGAAAAATGTTATATTTTCTCGGCCGTACCGTCACAAATACTACCTACCTACTGAATACACTGCCGGGAATCATGTTGCATTTATCAGGAAGTCCAAATCCCAGTGTCTGCACGATTAGCGAATCTATAAAATAGCTCCAGACATCCGACCAACCCACGCCATCACTGTGAACAACTCGACTCCAGAAAAAGAGCCATGACCTCTGAGAATATAATACTGTTCGATACTGTTCGGTATCATCGAAAATAACAATGCATTAAAAATGTTTTTGCTAACATCGCAATAAAACAAAACACTCGAAGAAGATCAAAACTATTTTATTGAAAAATAACTGAAAATAAAAACTCAAACACAAGAATAAAGTTAAAGGTTGATTCATGTTTCTATATACACACACATCGTAATTGGTAATTGGAATATACACTAAAAGATATATAGAGAAATTGAGACTGGTTTCAGCTTAGCATTGGTATTTTTACCATAGATGGTCGTCAGAAATGTCCCATGCTGAAATGAACTATTATCATCAGAGAGGGTGGGAGGTAGAAGGAGAGAGAGAGGAGGAGAGAGACTGAGACAACAGACATTACAGGATTCTAAAATAGCGTTAGCAGAGAGAAGAATCCTTCATCTTTGATGTGTCAATGATAAGAACGTGATCAAGTTCACTGTTGATATTACAGCGTGTAGAGTGATTGAGATTGATTTATTTTACAAAAGCGACAAGGATATTAGAGATAATATTGTCAGCAGGTTTGCCCGTTTTGTTTCCTAACTTCATGGGTATTTCGCCACCTCATTTCCCATGTGCATACATTCATGATGATGTTAATTATTTTTTAAATAAACTGCATGAGTTAAAAATACAAAACTCAACAAATTGCAACAGCTAGGGGCGAAGATAAAATATTTTTGAAATAATTGTACGGAACATCACTTTGCCAATTTTGCCAGTAGTTATTGGACGATTCTTTTCGAAATAACAAGGCTTTAATAAAAAGAAAATAACTGATGCAAGAATTTGACTAATTTGCCTTTTCGATGTTACTTAACCTTCTCTCAAATTATGGGCCTGTATTTTTATGATGCCAATCATGTAGTTAGGAATTAGCGTCTCTCTCATTGTATTAATTTTGCACTACTAAGTGAGAAAGGAAGAGTTTTAAAAATTCAAGTTTCGAAGTGTTCACTCGTAAAAATCTGTCGACGTTGTTCACGCCAATCAAACCATCTCTCTTAGGCATCGTAATTGTAATTTAATGGTTGGCGCAAATGTTGAGCTGAAGACCGAAGGTCGCCAGTACTCCGTGGCTGGCAGAAATGGAGGCTATAAAAACGGAACGAACATTTCCACTAGTGAACATAAGAAGATGGGTGCATTGCGACAAGGGCACGGATATAAAAACTAACTTTGTCTGGCAGTTTGATTTAATATATAAATAGGTGGCTTTTGGTTCAGTAAGGGTCACCTAGATAGATTTCGTTCAATAGCAATTTTGGTTCTGTTCCCTCGACGAACAAGAGTGCATAACACTTATGTATGCACGTATCTACTTATACATGTAAGCCTTGTTTTCTGGTTGTAGTTGTAAGTATAAAGTGTACTGGCAACGAAGGATATTCAAAATTACTAAATTATTTTAAATGATAAACAACGAAAATAATTGATATGCTGTCAACAAAAACCGTTTTGTTGCCAACTATGGATAAAGTATGAATAAGAGCGAATGTTATATTGTTGTTGTTATTATTATTATTATTATTATTATTATTGCGCGTATACAATATGTAGTATTTACAGCTAATTATACAGTGATTCATTCGCGAACTGCTGCTGCATTGTTCGGTAGTTGCCGTTGTTGGTAAAAGCCACGAATTTTGGAGTGTTCTTCTTTCGTTATCCATGCTATATGATAATAGTTTTTTCTTATTCTATTTAATACAATTTTCAATTTCAGGAATTGAGCTCACAACCATCAGATAGCGGCGTACATTTAACCAACATTTATATCCACTATGCTATTATCTCATAATTTTAGTTTTGACCTGTCTGTTTTTTCTTACTCAAAGACTTTCATATGATGTTAAATTCTATGCTAAATCTATTGAAGCGGTTATCACAACCTAGAATGTACACTGATAGAATGAATACGAGCTTATAATTCTTAGCATGAAGAGTGGAATGAAAACAGTCTGCTTCCGTGAAGTGAATAAAAGGATCTGTTTCGGAACATTACCGAATACAAGTACCTGAAGAAAGCTGGTAAGGTACGACAACCACAAACGTTGTGGCTATGACAAACTAGATGCAGATTATATAAAAATGCCATGTCACTTCAGGACGTAGATGGTCATGGCTCTCAGATTCTTTTAATTTATTATTTGTTTATTGTCCTGATTTTTCGAAAAAAATTAGTGATTTTCCATTGCTTTCTCTGGGATTTTAAATTCAAACTTGTTATATTCTAAGACTAGCTGGCATCCAAGGATAAGAACTCCTCTGTTCTGCTATTTAACTGAAAATGACTGAAAAAGATATGAATTCTTCCTCAAAATAATCAGTGCGAAGTGAACATAACAGTCATAATGCGAACTCGGCTCTTCAGACCCATTTTCTGGCTGATAACCGTTACTGGATGCGGATACCAGTTGGAATAAATCAAGAGACAACAGTGATGAATCCTTATATCTAAAATCTGGACAATTACAGTGGCTATGATTACAGTTACAGTTAGCTTCTTTTTGACATAGGGACACAATTATTATATGGGTCACGCAGCAAAGATCGAACTCACTACGCATGATCATATGCACATGAGTAATTTTTCTACAGAGGATGGTTCAACACAAATATATGTTTTATTGTTGGCTGCATACAGATGGATTGATTTTTACGGTTTTTGGTTGTTATATCAACATTTGTATATTTATTGATGTTAATCAGGTGTCCTTTACGTGCTTCTTTAAGTTCTTTTCAATAAACATTACTATTGACATTTATTTAGTTCTCTTTTATGCCAGTGTTCGATAATAGCTGGATTTCCCTCCTACTATTATCAAATACTGACATAAAAGAGGACTAAATAAACGTCTTAATAGCATTGTTTATTGAAAAGAAAGCAAATTAAATTATCATTACGCTGTTGCACTAGTAAGTATGATTGGAATGATATATTTTAGGTAGCTAATTCCGTTTTAAATAGTTCTTCGTAGTCATATTGAAGTGTTTATTACATATTTCATATACTATTTTGCCTTTATATACTTGATAGTAAATTCTGTGCCGCACCTTGTCAAGCTGTAGGAAACCCGCCTCACCAAGTGAAGTTTGTTCTATTCCTCCATGGATTTCCCTATGATTTGACTTAATTAGATTGATTAGAAAGAGAACTCCTATATTCCTAACATCCTACATTTTATAGATTTTCTTTTACTTGGCTTGTTTTTCATTTAACTTACACCACACCTTGAATATTCTAAATCCAGCTACAAAGAACTCCTCACCTAGTTTCTAATTTTTGTTTTCGTTTTCCTTGAAACACTAATTAACCTGAACCCTGTATATCAACAGGGTTTCTTTCTTTCTTTCTTTCTTTCTTTCTTTCTTTCTTTCTTTCTTTCATTCTAATTACAGCTAATGATACAGATAGGCGGTGGCCGCTAAGATCAAACCAGATGGTTATTTGACATCAATACGTTTACTTTGATGATCGGTAAATTGTGAATCGAAAGGCTGAACTTCATCAATAGCAATGCTAATGAAGGAATATACAACAATTGTATCAACAACACGATCAATTTATTAACTTCTGATCGGAAATTTTTACATGTATGCGCGTGCATGTGTGTGTTCTCAGCGATCCGGCATCAGATTTGTAATTTCAATGTAGTATTGCAACTTTAATTTTCAAAGTTCAGAGTTCTAGTAACTTCGCGTGAAACGGTATTCAAATATAGAAAATGTAGATTATCCATTTACTCTGTAGATGCTGTATACGATTAGTTAAATATGTTCAGGAAATATTAGGCAAGCTAACAAATTGAGAATTTTCAAAACAATTGTCAAAAAGTTAACGATAGGAAGAAAAAACATATTCTCGCCTAGCCATCATCTGAAATTAGTCAACTTCACTTTTTTAAACTTCAAAGAAAACAAACCTCTATTTTTCGCAGTTGATGAAATTGTAATATATCGTGATCTTTCTGCTATCGTGTGACCTTTAGAAATATATTTCTAGCATTCCAATATTTTTATTGTACATTATTTTTTATTTAGATGATGGTTATTCATTTTGTAAAAAAAGTCAAATCTCTGCAACAGTAGATATGTTTTCTTTTTACTATTGACAAAAACAAAAATAAAGATATCAGCTTTGTCCCAAAATATTAATAAAAACAAGTTAATCGCTTATGTACCAACTGCTTTCCTTCTCCAGAGGGATTGCAAGTCACTAATGTGTTTCTTTATTAAGATAACAAGCGACAGAAATGAAAGCAATGAATTCAAACGGGACTCGCAAAATCTGATTTTTTGTTTATTTCACCTAAATCAAGGCCCAAGACTCAAGATAGAGGCTTATTGAGTGAGATTGTTGAAAGGTAGGAGGAATTTAAGGAAAAAGCTTTAGGAATGAAACACTCTGAGTGAAACTTGCACCTTATCAAAGGAATGCTAAGGGAATGTGGGTAATTTTCCACTGTGAACATGGCCTAGCGTGTCCTATCTGTAAAGGTCTGAGCTGGTGGAACTAATCCGAGCATCTGCCATCGTAATATCAAGAGAGATATCTATCTGAGATATGTGAGGCTAGCAATGTTTTGTTTGTGGGATAAGTGTCACAGGGTGGAGAATTATTTATTACTCACAGGGTTATGTAAGCGCTTTTGAACTCTGTCGAGAGTGGACAATGGAGATTGGGCCGCACCAACACAGATAGGACATCAGTACTCAATTCTTGGTCTGATATTGCATGGTAGCAGGAATCGGGTATTTTCTGGAGCGATGCAAGAAACAGTCTCCTCTTCCAGCATCTTTCGCAATGACACTAATATATGCATTGAATTTGTGGTTGGGTGCCAGCTTTAGCCCACTAGGGATTCGAGGCCAGAGGACTGTTTGAGTGTAGGAACACTCACAAGGATTGGTACGCTTTTTAGGGTTTGCTTGTGCTAATAAATTGATACCAGTTTAATTTTGGATATACTGAATGATAGCAACCAGACGTTTTTCCCAGACAGTGGTCATCAAAATATTTGGAGGTGCACCCATACACTGTAGTACCATCTCTCTCTCTGCTCTCCATTAACCACCACAAGGATCCATCCCTGCATCCCATTAGAATGTCTGAGGACCAACTTCTCGAGAGCTCCTCTCTGCGGCTGCTCGGTCTCACGCTGTCCGCTGATCTGAGATGGAACAAATACATCGAGTCAGTTGCATCATCCACCACAAGAAAAGTTGGTTCCCTGTGCCGAGCCAGCAAATTTTTCTCCCCGGAATCGATCCTTCAAGTCTATAAATCGACCATTCGCCCTTGCATGGAGTATTGCTGCCATATATGGTCTGGGGCCCCTGCTGTTTGCCTCAGGGTTCTTGATAAGATCCAGAGACGGATATGCAATGTGATTGGCCCTGATCTGTCATCTCGTCTGCAGTCGCTCTGTCACAGACGCGATGTTGCATAGCTCTGCCTTTTCTACAAGTACTTTCACGGTAATTGCTCCGAGGAGTTGCTTTCGCTTGTCCCTAGGCCTCATGAATTTAAACGTCCTACGAGGCTCGCATCCCGTTCCCACCCCTTCACCGTTGAAACTGTTAGATGTAGACGTCTCTTCTACTCCAATAGCTTCATGTCTCGCACATCTCGCCTATGGAACTCCCTTCCCTATTACTGTTTCCCTGACAAATACAATCTCCAACGGTTTAAGTGTAGCGTCAATCGACATCTCCAGTTGCCTTGATCTATCCACTTCCCTTCACCACATCCTTTCATCTTTCATTCCTATCTGCTCTCGCTCCAAATCTTCTGTAACCCCCTTGCCTTGATCGACTCAATAACAACAAAGCCAAAAAGTTATGTTTAATGAAAGAAAAAATACTAATTACCTATCAGGTTATTTCCGAAGAAATTGATGATTTAAGAGAAATATATTTTTTTAAATCTCCACTCGGAAGTTTTTCGTTCCTTCTGTTCCTAAGAAATTGTACAGATGTGAGGGGTCGAGTAAACAAGCAGAGTAAGTCATTGTTTTAACTTGTTCAACTACAATAATGTTATTTTTGCAATATGATCACACGTGTAATGCAATAAAATTACGTTATTTTGTATTAATCAACGTTGTGATATTTGAGTTTTCAATGCATCGCTTCAAGCTGGCCTACATATTTATGTACATTAACTGTTCGATTACTTTGAAGTTTCCCCAAGATTTCATTATAATTATTCAGAAATTATATGCAGATTTTGATTGATTCTCTGACTTCTTAGATGCATCCATACATTGAGATGATCTCCAGTTATTATAAAGCATCTATCATACATTAGAAATGAAGATACAATGCAAAATCGAACTAATGCATATAATTAAGGGGGACCTCCATATATCTGATATTTTTTATTCTTATTCAGTTCAAATAAGATTCATTTATTGAACTATTTTCTGGCCACATGTCCTGTATGATTTTAAATCGTTCAAATCGAGATACTTCTTTGTTTATGCATCCCTTCTCCTCTGGGAAGTTTCACAGTGTATGTTAATAAAAAGTTTTTAGTTGCAAAATACAAGGTATATTTTTATAGCGAGATTCAGCTGAGTGCTACCATAAAGTTTTCGTTGCCTAATTGGTAAGTCTTACGAGGAAAAGAAAAGCGTGTTTCAGTTTCGTCGGAGATTTATTCGTTATTTCTGATCTTAGTTGCTAACTAACCACCGTAAGATAGTAGTTGGAATATTGTAATAAAACAAATCAAAGAAATACTGGAAGAAAATCAATAAATGTTGTATATTTTATTATATTTATTATTATAAATGATATATATTTTATATATTTATTATTATTTTGTTTCCATAAAATAAAATTGCAAAAAGGCCAAAATTAAAACGAAATCAACAGCGAAACGATAAAGATTAGTCAACACACATAAAATCTAACCTACCGATTACCCTTGTTGTTTCAATATTCCTTGGCATCCTTGTACATCTTTCTAAATTAGACTTCATATACTTGAACAGTCGGTAATTGTCCAGTTCAGGCATCAGCTGAGATTTCGAAGATCGAGTTTTCTAAATGTTACTAAATAATTATTCTTAGTGGATATCGAGGTGAAGTATAATTGAAAGCAGTCTTCCTTTGAGATCTCTAGGGATTGTCTAAATACGAACAACGCTGCATCTTAAAATGACAAGGACATATGAAGAAGGGACACTACTAAAATTAAATAGAATTTCTTCAAACAGATAGATGTGATGAACACTTTAGCATATAAAGGAATGTACCCTAAAATAGGTATGAGTACATGAATGTATATATGTATATGGATGCGTGTATTTGGTAGTTATATTTGTAAGTGATTAATTTTAATGAATCCATTCATATCTGCTTATCCGTGTACTTATATATAAATTCATTTATACATAACATTCATTTGTACATAAATTTGCATTTGTATTTTCAAGAACACACACAAATGCTCGAATATAATTTTGTCTAATGCAGACATGTAATGCACATATTCACTGAATATTTGAGATTACACATTGTATAAATATAAAATAACATAGAATATTATTTTTAAATGTGTGACATTCGAATCGCTCTTGAGTTCTTTTTGATTATACTCACACGTGTTTCAACATCAACTTTGTTTTCTTGTTCCTCTAGGTTCTACTGAGAAAGAGATAACGTTGAGAAAACCAGAAGGAGAGAATTAAGTTTGCTTTTCCATAGAATTTAATACTCTACTAAAAATATTTTTTCTGGATGACTGCGACTTAATCAGGAAACGAAAAATAGTTTTTTCGCAGTCTTTTATAATTCCCCACTCCGTGAGACAAAACAGTTTTTATTGCCTTTCTTGGGACACTAACGAGTATTGTTGTCGTGCACTGTGAAAACCACTGTCTTTGTTTGAATATGCGCTGATGTCGATTCAGAACACTACACCTGTTTCAAGTGACTGAACAACGCACTAAATAGCTTAGAAGAATTATCGAATAGCTTATATTTTCATTACATTACAATTTATTACAATATATTATAATTTTAGACAAAGATAATAACTGGTTTCAGCTTTCGTATTCAAAGACCTGGCCTTAGATAGCTCAAAGTATTTGCAGCATATCATACAAATCTCCATATATAGACATTAATAAATATATAGACATGTAGTAAATCAGGAATAAACTAAATGTAACATTCTCTTCAGAACTTTGCTTCTGTGATTCTATTTTTCCTCCTCTCAATTTTATCAATCTTAATTTTAGATGTTGTTCAAATTTCATTATTTGGGAATCTATCTAATATTTTCCTTTCTGAGTTTATCTTTTCCTATTTCTAATATCTCCCTTTGTATCTTTTCTTCCCTTTCAAATTGTCCTTTCTTCACCCAATCGCTATTGATTTAATGTTTCTCTGACCAGTCATTTCCGTTTTCATATTGTATGCGTCAACCGAACACACCTTCGAGTATTTGAGATGATTAACTTCAGCAGAAGTACATTTGAGATTTATAGGCACATGTTAATTATTTAAATAACCTAAAACAGAGTTGCTAAAACTAGCTTCTAAAATCTTATTCCCAAAAGAGATGTGGTGGGTTCGTATCACAAATGGAAATGAGCGCACACACAATAATTTCAAACTTTAACATACTTTGCGTCTGTAAGTTAGACCCGGGAAGCAACATTTTTTTCAAATTGCACTTGCCCACAAAACACAGACCCAAACTTAGCACAAGGGTTGTCCATTCAATACATCTTTAGTCGGCCTTTATTGTTCGTAGAGGAAACGTTGAAATTGAAGAGGAGAAATACATTGAAAATACTTTTAAACTCTTCCAATACACTAATTATTTCATATTCGACGGGAAACAAAAGGCTCGTAAAGTATTTCAAATAGAAGAGAGGGCCTTCCTGACAATTCCAACGAAACGAAATATACTGTTCTACCCATCAACACTATTACAACTACGCTTGAAAAGAATTTATCTAAACTTAACATAAAATATGTTGTAGTTTATGTCTAGGTCATTACAACATTTCATCTATTTTGGTGGATCTTCTATTATCACAATGTGGGATATTTAATGACAAAAGTGATTATATAGCAAAAACAGATAAAAAAATCTAAATTTAAAACTCTCCCTTGTTTGCATGTAGAGTCGCATCAACGTAAACATCACTTTAGTCCGATGAGGACGAAATGCATCACACGAAAACTTTTCCCCTTTCTCATACCTTTCTCTGAAATTGTTCTTAATACCTGGAAATTATATATCGTTTTCCCATATACATTTACACACACACACACGCGTGACACGAATACATACAAAGGAAATGATAAACGGATATATATGCTGATGACATATTATCGTATGTGAAATGATTTTCCCATTCCCGAACATGTCTGTGACATTTTACTTCAACACTTACAACATACACAACTATATTCTATTTGGATATTTAACGACAAAAACAGTTTTGATATTAATGACGCATACTTCTGTGCTCGTGTATTCACGTTTACACATAGTTTCTTCTTCTTATATATATATATATATATATATATATATATATATGAAACAAAATGGCTATTTTGTAGTCATTTAATAACATATTTATGTTATAATTTTCGAATAAATAATATATATATATATATATATATATATATATATATATATTATTTATTCGAAAATTATAACATAAATATGTTATTAAATGACTACAAAATAGCCATTTTGTTTCATTACTTCTGGTGTCTTGTCAAGTGATGGTGTTGAATGTATAACCTTATACATTCAACACCATCACTTGATAAGACACCAGAAGTGTTGAAACAAAATGGCTGTTTTTGAAGTGATTTCATAACATTTATGTTATAATTTTCGAATAAATAATTATATTTGCTCTACTCTGTATTGAGCACTCTTTTAAGAATAGTATATGTTGGCTATTGGAATGTATTCCGTATATACCAATCCTATACTTGGATATATATATATATATATATATATATATATATATATATATATATATATGTGTGTGTGTGTGTGTGTGTGTGTGTGTGTGTGTGTATTGAATATTTTGAATAGAAATCCTGTCATCTCTTATCAAGCGAAGGCAGAAACGGCAAGATCTCATAACTACCGTGATCGCTACGATGAATGACCACAATACGTGCAAGTCATGTAATTACTTTATTAGCGAGACCGCCTATCGTTGTTGCCTTTTTGTATGCTCACTGGTATCAATCCGATTGCCAGTAGGGAACAGAAGCACCAATAAGAAAATAATATCTGCAAGTCTAAGCAAACCGGCTTCAAACTACGGCCCAGCAGGGATGAGTGAATCTTCGTTGTAAATATAAGGAACTGGCTTGTGTTGGTTTGTTGATTATGTCGTTACAAGAACCTTTAGGGATGAGAGGTTGTCATATGTGACGACTTAGAAATTATCCCGAATATAAAAAGATAATTATATACGCAGTAATCTCGGGCAGAACATGAAAACCTTGTAATATGTGATTTGAGCCCAATTTCGTAACTAGCATGTTAGATTTCTTATCATAGCAATCTATGTATTCTTTTATGTGTTGTCACCAAAGAGATTCTGATTTGAAACAATCGTTTTGCATGAATTCCCTATGCAATATTTCGATAAGACTTCATAAAAAGCAACCACTTTCATTTTGAACATTTTGAGCTTTTCTCCCGATTATCTTTAGTGAGAGTGTAAAACGAAACTACTTTTTCTATAGTGACATCTTGTTATTCACTATAAAGACTTTATTTTAACTATTATGTGACTGAAGGTTCAAGATGATTTGAGAATAAATGAGAAATAGCTTTTACAAATTAGTTACATCAGAAATTAATACAATTCACCGACTGGAAAGAAAAAGAAAAGTCTATGCCAGTCAATCAATCTGTCGGATAGAATTAGACAGTTTATAACGTCAAAATATCTTTGATTCTCTAACAAACATCTCATAGTTGTAGAATTAAGAGCTCCTAAAGTAGTCACCAGCTCGATATCGTACGCTTTTTCCTTGCATAATCAATCGGAGTGGATGTGTCAGTTTCACGAAATAAACATTTAGATGCTTACAAAATCACGTAACATAAAACAACATAAATTAACGAAGGCTCACAACTCATGCAGAATGAAGAAGACCTTAAGACGGTCAGATGGACATTCACACACGTGGACGGGAGGCTGTGACAAATATGCATTTTACTCTCTTCAGCACTAATCTCTGCACAGATAAGTACACAAAGAATCGCTCGTATACATTGGCGGCCATTGCGATTTCAGTCACGCCTGTATTAACGAATGTGGTAAGGTTCCAACTCTAATCAGTGGTTAGTGAAGTGTTTACTCGTTGTTGGGGGTGATTAACTACTGTGCCAAGCAAGAGGACGATAGAAGCGTGAAGACTGGAAGAACTGGAAAAGCGTGGGGGATAGGGATAGGTTTAAAGACAATTTCGTATTTCTTCTGTTTGACGTCACAAGTATTTATACGAACCGAATCAACCGTGTTCCTATGAAACATTTACATATGTGAGTGTGTGTCATGGAAATTCTATTGCATGAATAGAGATTTACACTAGACAAAGACAAATTCTTTTTGCCAGTATAAAACTTGTTCTTTTAATACCGAGTGCTTTTCACTGGTCTGTATACTCAAAATAAGATACATATATTTCTACATATGTACATTAGAGTTTGTTGTAGCGTTTATTTACTTTACATCGTGACAATATCGTATAGAGAGATTAACGTTATTGAGTTCGATTCAGATCATATTTTTATATTGAGAAAATGTCACTCGTGTCAGGCTAAGGTATGACAGTATATTTCATAGAAATGTACCCTTTATGGAAAATTAACACATTGATGAATCGTCAAGTTTTTCTTCTTTTATGGGTCGTGTTCTTCAGGACGTAGGTGACCATGGATCACCACAGCTTCATATACTTTATAGATAATAGCAGTGTTTATTTTTATCTTTTTTACAATCATTTTCCTCACCGTTTTCTGATTTCCATTGACACAAGCTTCTTAGGTAGGATACACACTGTTTAATGTTCCTCTTGCCTTCAATATGTCCTATAAGTGTCGAAGTCTCCAAGCCCTTTTTCCTAATTATGGGTCCTTAAAATCGCTTTCTGATTCGATGCCTAATTGCCTTTTTTGTTTTCATTGCGTTTAAAACTTTCTCGTTTCATTTAGAAGGATTTTTATATTAGATAATAATTCAAATCTCTTTCGTTTGTTTTTAACGAACAGTTCCTGTTAGTTAACATTGTTTAGCTTTTGGAAGGTATTTTAATAATCCGCTATTCCAATTCGCCTTCGGATTTCGGTGTCACATTTTTCGTCATCTGTCATCTGTCAAAATACTTCCTAGAAATTTAAATTTATGTACTTGTTTGATTTTGATATCTCCAATTCATAGCTCTCATCTTGGGCTGTTCCTCTTGCTGACAACCATACATTCTGTTTTCTTACAATTGATGATTTGAACTTTCTTTTTGCTACATTGTCTAGGAGTTCCTGATGTTGTCTTTCGGTATCTGCCATATACAAGGTTTAATCTTATGTAGTTAAGATTGTGCTCATTCAGTATTAAATCCTGGTGCTATAGTTCACTTAGGATTGCCTCGCTACAAAGATCAAATAAATCCAGTGAGCAAACGCATCCTTGTTTTAATCCAATTTCTATTTTGTGTGGTTGCTCAATTAATTTTCTATCCGTATGCAGGCGGTTTGCTCCTAGTATTTACTATAGATTAGTTTAATATTTTAAACGTCAATTAGTGATTGCAAATACATCGTGCAGTTGATTATCTGGTTAAATTATTTAACAACAAATTAGTCCACCGCAAAATTATTGAATTTAATTTAAGATAAAGAGCTCGAAAATTGTTTCTATAAATACAGCTTACATGTACAAAAGAACATATAAAGAAAATAATGAAATTAATATTTATCAAAATTAAAAAAAAATTCTTTGAAATATATAAAAT